>JAUJYZ010000657.1:155000-185000 GCA_033675265.1 Actinostola sp. cb2023 | reverse complement strand
CTAAATGCACTTTATTTCACGAGCTTTTAAAAAAGCTGAAAAACTTATGCCAATGGCCCTCCTAATCTAAAAATATTAAAAATACATAAAATAATAAATAAATAAATAAATAAATACATACATTTTAGATGGGATCATTTCTATTGACTTCTACCATTTGGACTCCACCTATTTTTGCATTGTTTTCATTTACTTATCAACCACAACACACTGCATTTTGATATATATATATATATATATTCTTATTCTTATTTCTCACCTTCAATATTTCCACTATAACTTATAATTTCTGCTATCAAATATAACAGCATAACTTTGGCACAGTATTTGGAACGTTACTTTAGATATATCAAGTCCTTAGATTACTTTACGAATCAATTGCGTATTTCATAGTTGTAATCTAGAATCACGTTGACTTTGACTATATAGCCAATCACGAACCTTGATGAAACTGACATTAATTATGATAGACAGCCAGTTGTGAGTCATTATATAAATATAACAACACCTTATTTTGTAATGAGTACAAGTAAGAACACAGGCCTAGCTGAGCCTCTTCCTAACATCTCCAACACGTTTCCACGTTTACTCGTTACATCCTTTTGCATTTGAACATATCTTTGGCCAATCAGAGCGCGCGTTATATCATAGTTATTTTATAATTTAGTATATTGCACGAGCTAAATAAAACCATTCTATGACAATATCCGCCGGTCATTGATTCTTACAGACTACAAACACTGATTGCTTCTAGACGTACCGTACAAAGGTGTCGGAGTGATTTCCATACCGACACCACGACCAAACATGTCCGATCCAGCATTAATATCTGTGGGGGGATCCCTAGAGATGTCTGGCGGACGCGGCGACGCAAACAACCTATAAACCTCATCTTCATTTATGTTTGGTTCTCTTTCGAAATTATCTGTGAACTAGAAATAAAACCAGTAGATTTTTAAAATGTGTTTCTATAGTTGAACCCCTATTAAGCGGTCACCCTCGGGGAAATGTCAAGTGACCGCTTAATAGGGGTTGGCTGCTTATCGTATTTCCTCGATTAAGCACCCACCCTCGATTAAGCGACCCATTGAATAAGCGCCTCCCTTGGCCACAAAATTTGAATTAAACGCTCTACATCCTCCCCTCCCCCAAGAGATATGGTACAATAACAGATGAAAAGAAGATGGCATACAACATGCGTTTTATTACAAAGTCACAGCATGTATTAAAGTTAGTACTATATAAAGGTATTATTCTGAGTTGAAATCACGTTATTACTGAGAATAAGCACTCCCCCTCGATTAACGCCTAATATAATAGGGTTTGGCTGCTCCAAGATTTCACCACCCTTGTGCCCATGCTCCACCCCGCTCAACCATCCTTCTTCCCCATGCTCCACCACCCTTGTTACCCATGCTCGACCACCCTTGTCACCCATGCTCGACCACCCTTGTTACCGATGCTCTAGAAGCCTTGTTTGCCATGCTGGACCACCCTTGCTACCCATGCTCGATCACCCTTGTTACCCATGATCGACCACCCTTGTTACCCATGCTCTACCACCCTTGTTACCCATGATCGACCACCCTTGTTACCCATGCTCGACCACGCTTGTATATAAGTAAAGGAATAAACAAACAAACAAACAAATAAATAAACAAACAAACAAACAAACAAACAAACAAACAAACAAACAAACAAACAAACAAACAAACAAACAAACAAACAAACAAACAAACAAACAAACAAACAAAACAAACAACAAACAAACAAACAAACAAACAAACAAACAAACAAACAAACAAACAAACAAACAAACAAATAAATAAATAAATAAATAAATAAATAAATAAATAAATAAATAAATAAATAAATAAATAAATAAATAAATAAATAAATAAACAAATAAATAAATAAATAAATCGATAAACCCTTGGTACCCATGCTCTACCATCCTTGTCACCCTTGTCACCCTTGTCACCCTTGTTACCCTTGTTACCCTTCCTCAGCTAACGAAAGACTATCACATCATGACTACCAGCAATGCAACACTAAAGGCCTTGTTACACGGTGAAACTTTTTCGTGAAACTGTTTCGTGAAACGGTGCGAGACAGGTTTCACCAAGAGTTTCACCGTGTAACATGGTCGTTTTCAGGAAACTTTTTCGAATTTGCATTGCGAGACAGTTTCATGAAAAGTAGAACTTCTTTCTACTTTTTCGTGAAACTCGAAGCAAAAACGTTTCATAAAACCAGCCATTGCACCGTGTTTCAGCAAAACTGTCTTGCACGGTGAAACTGTCTTGCACTGTTTCACGAAAACATTTCACGAAAAAGTTTCACCGTGTAACAAGGCCTTAACTATAACAACAATCCCATCAGGGGCGGATCCAGGGGGAGGGTTCTGGGGGTTGCAACCCCCCCTATGGATATTTTTTAAATACTTGTATATGTCAGTATGTCTGTCCGTAGGTCCCTCTTGTCTTTCAGCTCTCTCCCTCGTAAGAATAATATAATTAATATAATTAATTCATACTGTTTGCACGACCGTTCAACTTCGAGGGCGGTTTGACTGATAACTGAAAGAACCTGCCTTTTTTAGCGGCAAAAGTTCAAGGCAAGGTCTCACGTAAATATGAAATTTTTTGGAAAATGATTTAACAAATCCGGAAAAACACCCAAAACAAATTTAAAGACTGCACTTGTTGTTGAAATCGAGAAAATGTTGCCTAAAGTTATCTCTAACTCGAAAAAATCCGCGAAAAAGTGATTCGACTGTTCGGGTTGTTTTCGTAAAGTCACGTGATGTGACGTCACAAGTGGAACACGTGCACAGCGCTGAGAATGTACGAACTGAAATTGTTTACTAACTTGAAGGTGCTTTTTATATTTCTTCGCTTTTCGAAACTTAGTTTTACACACTAAGCTCACCCAAGAAACCTCTTCCAAGCATCTTTGTTGGATGTCCAATAAACTCACAATTTTACTGAAAATTGAGTTTTGTTGTGTTACTGTAATAAAACAACTCCAGATCTTTAAAAATTGCATTTCAGAGCTTGTACATTTCAAAATTTTCTGGGGGGGCATGCCCCCAAACCCCCCTAGTAGTTCGCGGCTTCGCCGCTCAGATAACACAACCCCCTGTTTAAAAATAACCTGGATCCGCCCCTGCCCATGATCTTCATTACAGAGAAAGTCAATTCAGTTATCTTACTTGTTCAAGGCTGAACATATGTGGTGCCTGAGCTGCTGGAACTGCATCATTGACGTCATCAGAGCCTGGTTTGGAAAGGACTGAAAAGAAGCACCAGAACCATAGTAAATAAAAAATAAAAAACTTTATTTAAGTGTCATTTGATATCTAGCATTGCTGCTAATTGGGGACACTATAACAGAATATAACATCAAATTAAAGGATCTAACAATATATAAGCCAAGATGGAGGTTGAGTATTAGGGACGTCAATTGATATAGACTGAAACTGCTCTGGTTGAACAAGAGATAGACAGGGTAAAAATATATAGCATGGATGTTCGCTGGGTTTCAACTGAACCATTTATTTCTAGTAACTATATTTTTATCGACTATGGACTTTCTTAAAAACATTCCGTCTAAATAATTACATATATTACCTCGCAGCATGTAATAAATTAAGCAATAAAAACATATTATTGAATTCAATTACCAATTTAATTGTATTTATTTGCTTTTAATTACATAATTTAGTAATTATTCTCTCTAATTCAATTACCTTTAGCTACGTTTGATTCTAATTGGTCTAATTCCCGCATAAGTAATTAATTACTCTAATTAACTTGACAATGACGTACAATAGTTTGAAAGAAAATATTTGAAACTTCGCCACCAAAAATAATCATAAATAAATAACTCATGTATCCCTTAATGAAATATTGGTGAAGAAGAATTATTATTATTAGAAGAGAAAAAAAGGAAACTTTGATTTTAAAATTGTAAAAAGGAAAGACAAACTAAAGTTTCGAAGCGCGCGCGAAGACTCTGAATAATATTCATGATTTAATTACTTTCGCCGAGTTTTCGATTAAATTTTCTTTTTTAAATCGCTCCATGCATGGATTTGCTTCTTTCGGAATCTGTTACCTATTGTATTGTATGAAATATAAGTTTAAAAATGAATACTGAAGACGATGTCAAACTGATAACTTCTTCAAAACTCATGACATAAATATGTTGACTTTCCACTAATGCGCGCGCAGTTTGTCATTTACATTTTGGTTTACCTCCCGAATGGCCGTAAAACCAAATAAAAATTAGTCTTCGTATTAAAGAGAGCTACCGATACTTTTCATTTAAATGGTTATTTCAAACAGTGTTTCAGGTAAGCACAGTTCAGCCGGCTAGCTTCATTTTCAGACTCGATTTGATAAACCTGTTGGCATTACTGAACATGGCGCGCGCGCGAACGAAAGCTTGCAATGTCCTGGAATTTTAAAATTTATTCCAAAAGAAAGCAGACAAAATAATTCTTACCTCGAGACGTCACACCATTGATCATAAACAATGTCGATATTAGAACTATAAAAATCAATATTTTCATCTTTAAGATACTTTTTTCTTTTCCATGATTTAGCTACTGTAAGATGCTTCCTCAATAAAAGGCAAAAGAAATAGGACGAAATTAGTGACGTCCTGAATTAAAATACCCACGTAATTCAGTAATTAATTGGTGTAATTAAATAATTAACTGCAAAAAAACGGTTCAAGCAAGAAAAACAGGTTTTTGATTGACATTGCAAGGAAAATATTTTATTAGAAAATGCGAAAATCTTTCAATAAATTTCGAAATCAGCTCTGTCTGTCCTCGAAAGGAATTTACCCGCTCTTTAACAACGCTCTAGATTCCGTTGATAATTGTCCCATCATGACGGCCATTTTGTAAATTAGGGCGTCGTTTGTAAATGTAATTTAAAAATCATATATTACAGTTGATTTAGTATAACTTTCGTATACACTCAATTGCAGAAAAGTTGTAGTATACATTTATACAAATATCTATTATAACATAGCTAAACTAAATCACATGATCTGATTGGCTAATTTACCGTGGACCATTTGCCCATGCGTTGCACGCTGACGTCAGATTTGTTTTGTCGGTCGGAAGTTGGTCGATGTACAAGAAAACTTTTTTCGGTACTTTTGTCAACTAAAACTAATAAGAATCTTAAATAAGACTAACTAAAAATATTTGAAATGACTGAAAATCCACCTTCTGAAGGTGTTGATCCAGTGCCGTCTTTCGACGTTGAATTTAACTGGCTTTCAATCGAGGGAAAAGCAATTAGTCAAAGATTTCCATCGTTGTCAGATAAAGAGTTGGACAAAATTGTGTCAGAACGACACTCTGAAAAGACCAAAAAAAAAAACTAGCTGGTCTGTATCAACTTTTAAAGGTATGTGGTAATAGTTTTGAGTATTTTTAGACGATAAAAACTTCACCAAAAACTGTTTGTAGCTTGACAACGGACAACCAATAAAATATAAATGCCGTCTAGCCACACAACGCATTGAACTGACAAACTTGTCATACAACTACAAGGCTTCAGTTTTTTTTTGCTTCGTTAAACATTGTGAGTTCATGATGTCGATATTGAAATAAAAAAATAGATTAATCATTTCCTCTTTCATAAAACATAGTTTGGTGTAGTGAAAAGAAAATCCAAACACAACTGGAGTCGATGACAATTGGCCAGCTCGACCAAAACCTGAGGCGCTTTCATTATGCTGAAGCGAGAGCAAAATACGGCGAAAAAAATCAACCTTACTTGGATTCCGTTATGCCATTGAACGCTACCTTAATGTCCCTCCATACAACAGAAGTCTTCGTCTTGCAAATGAAAACATCGTTCAAACTCCAACGAGAGCCATTCTGTCTTCAAATAAATTACTTTTTCGTTGATATTCTGACATAAGTATTCCAGTTCAAAACTCAAACATTTGTAATATTTTCCCTTAGAGTTTGGATCATTTACTATCGCATCTAAGCCGGTTTAGCTAGCTTTAATAGCGGTAAACTAGCTCGTGGAAATGTTGTCAAACGACGATTTGTTTTGGCGCGCGTTAGCCAATTGTGTAACGTATTGAGAATTTCGTATTTGATCAGCAAATAAAATCCTTGTATTCCATATTTTCTCCAGAACATGTGATGGCTATGTTATAAAAGAAATGGTTCACGCTTAGCGTGCATCCATCGAGTTATGGATGCACGCGGGAGGTTGCTTAAGCACTCAAGAAGCTAGAGTCGCACTCGGCGTGAGATACAAGATATCTAATGAGATACAAAGTGCGAAACATCATATATTTTCTTCTAATATATCAGAATCATCAATTTTAGATTTGTAACGCATCCAACAAGAACAACACAATAATTTTCAGCACTATTTTGTGCTTAAACAGTTGTATTTTAGCATGTCTAACATTTTGCATCTCATTAGATATATGTATATTTGTATAAATGTATACTACAACGTTTCTGCAATTGAGTGTATGTAATATTTTTAATTCATCTTATACGTGTTCTTGTGAGTAATAACATCGCCGTTAACTTTTAACTCCCATATACATAGAACCTTTGAAACAAAGCTTAATTTAATTAACTGGCAAGATCTTCGTGTAGCTTCGTGTAGCTATATAGCTGCACAAATTGTCCTGGCTATTGTTTTTGATGTAAAAGCAATACATACATGTAGAACGACAATAGAACAACCAGGACTTTTATTTGTGCAGCTACACAAAGAACTTGGCTGAACATGAGTGGATTTTGCAACCGCTTGCGGTAATATAGAAACTTTTCCACGCACCGTTAACAGATCTCACGGTTATGTTGCACGTACTTCAGCTTATTGGATGCCGTTCAAAACCCGTCGGTACAGCGAATATTGCGTGAAAACTTTTATTATTATTATTATTATTATTATTATAATATTATTATTATTATTATTATTATTATTATTATTATTATTATTATTATTATTATTATTATTATTATTATTATTATTATTATTATTATTATTATTATTATTATTATTATTGCGCTAAAACTCGTCCAGATGAGAACTGTGTAGGCTACTTTATATATAGATATATATAATGTGTACATTCATTTTCTAAACGAATTTCCAATATTTATATGTATTAATTGTTTTTATATTTATGGAGATGGAATACCGCTGAATTAAGCGCGGCTCACTTCAGTAATTATTCCCCATGTCTGACGTCATCTATCCCAAGGGAAAGTGCAATCACAATGTAGAGTAATTATTATAAGTACATTGTATTTTCTTGTACCCGGAGAGAATGGTGTGAGCGGATTTTACTCTTCCTCATATACATACGACATTGCAATCAAAAAGATTTGAGCCCTCGGTAAAACTGATGGCGGATGATATTCCATATTGAACGTCAATTATGTTGATATCTAAGAAATATTTTCAAAAATAATACTCAAGTAATGCCTATACAAGAGATATCTAACGACTTTCTTGACGAAATACATTTTGTCTTCAATGGTAAAATAAACTTATACTTTATAATTACTCGTCGATCAATTGTCACCCTGGGTAAATATTAAATATTATTATTATTATTGTTCTGCCAAACACTATCAAAACAAAGCGTACGTTCGAGTGAAACCAATCTGACCTGATTTATTGACGTCCTGTAGCCTTTATGTACGCGAAAACAGTCCAAATTAGCCTTGTACCCACAAAACAATAATACTCAAAGCTTTGACTTGATATACTTTCCTACAAAGTGATCCTTTTCCCTGCACACTGGCTGCCACTTTTATCATCCTGTCATCAGTCCGAGTCAAAATATATTATTCAACATCCACTGACCATTGTTCGGGTAGACTTGATTCTGATTGGTTCTATACGCTTCCGTGAGGATTTGGAACAACTGATTAGCATTACAATGGAACTTCGCCCGATAGACTACTCAATTTTTCTGGGTGTTTCTTGGTGTTGCAGTCTGCATTGTATTCTTGGTTACGTTTCTTTGTATGCAGGGTATTGTTTTGGTTCAAGTTCATTCTTCTCGTCCTTTGTGTTCATTGTCTAACGTCATCTGGTGTTCTGCAACACCAAGAAACCTCCATTTTTCTAGACCGAATTGGCCATTACAAAAAAGAGCAGGGGACTGGGACCAAGTCCGTAAAACTAATTCAATAAGAAACTAGCAAAAGTGGGCAACATTTTCTGATAGAGCAGATCAAACTTAGCTAATCTGGAAAGTTTGGTGAACTTTGGCTTAATATTGACGATGCTAGAGGGCATCAAAGATGTACATTTTCCCATACAAACTCTCATATTTTTTTACGTTGTCTACCCAAACTAACCCAAACCATACATTCACTGTAAGATTTCAAATTTTCAAAAGTTTATAATTCCGACAGGATTCACTCAAATCACATCAAACTTTACACATATGATAATTTCAACATGTTGTTTCATGTCATAAACTTAATTTCGTAATTACATTAATTCTAATAAACTCGTTCCCAGTCCCCTGCTCTTTTTTGTAGTGGCCAATTTAAGCATGTTCACCTGTATGAGAGGCTAGTCAGTCCAGAACATGGCAATTGAAATTGGGTGCCATTATTGCATTCGGTCTAGAAAAATGGAGGTTTCTTGGTGTTGTAGAACACCAGATGACGTTAGACAATGAACACAAAGAACGAGAAGAATATACCCTGCATACAAAGAAATCTATTACACCTCCGCTTCGAAGACAAATTGTTGATTATTGCCCTCTGAGTGTTTGAGATAGCGGGATTTTACTTCTAAATCGATATATATCTAGACGAAATCTAGGACAACTAGAACCTCGATACGTTTTATTCCAATCTGATAAATATAAATTGTTTTATTATTGTTATACGTATTACTAGTTGCACAGCATCTTTGGAAATCAGTGTAAACTGAAAGATTTATGTGGTAAATAAAGTTTTTTATTATTTATTATTATTATTATGTTACCCTATGCTAAAATGACCATTACCCTTATATTAATTAGCAAAAAAGCGTCTTTCCTATTCTGTCATATATACCAACAGCTTTAATCAGCGCGTCTTAAAATGCAAGTTCCCATGATTGAAAGTGCTGTAACTCAGAGGAACACGTGCCACGCCCTTTAGCTCCATACACTTTTAATGTCTGTTTGTCTGTTTGTTTGTTTGTCTGTTTTTGTTTGTTTGTTTGTTTGTCTGTTTGTTTGTTTGTTTGTTTGTTTTGTTTGTCTGTTTGTCTGTTTGTCTGTTTGTCTGTTTGTCTGTTTGTCTGTTTGTCTGTTTGTCTGTCTGTTCGTTCGTTCGTTCGTTCGTTTGTTTGTTCGTTCGTTCGTTCGTTCGTTCGTTCGTTCGTTCGTTTGTTTGTTTGTTTGTTTGTTTGTTTGTTTGTTTGTTTGTTTGTTTGTTTTTGTTTGTTTGTTTGTTTGTTTTTGTTTTTGTTTGTTTTTTTTGTTTGTTTGTTTGTTTGTTTTTTTGTTTGTTTGTTTGTTTTTGTTGTTTTTGTTTGTTTTTGTTTGTTTTTTTTTTGTTTGTTTGTTTTTGTTTGTTTGTTTTTTTTGTTTGTTTTTGTTTGTTTGTTTGTTTGTTTGTTTGTTTGTTTGTTTGTTTGTTTGTTTGTTTTTGTTTGTTTGTTTGTTTGTTTGTTTGTTTGTTTGTTTGTTTGTTTGTTTGTTTGTTTGTTTGTTTGTTTGTTTTTGTTTGTTTGTTTGTTTGTTTGTTTGTTTGTTTGTTTGTTTGTTTGTTTGTTTTGTTTGTTGTTTGTTTGTTTGTTTGTTTGTTTGTTTGTTTGTTTGTTTGTTTGTTTGTTGTGTTTTTGTTTGTTTGTTTGTTTGTGTTTAAATCATATTTTTCTCAGAGACATCCAAATAACCTGTTAGCTAGGTTAAATGGAGCCCTAGTTGAAACTGGATAATATTACAAGCAGACAGTAAAACCACACTTAGGAAAAACAATCAAGATAATCTAACTCACGACGGGATTTTCTAGACTCTAACAACACTCGGCATTATATATCACGCCTCTCTAAGTCACAATCAGTTGAACCGAGAGATCAAGTACCAAGTCACCACTTCTTGCCTGGATGCTCAAACGGATTATCTTGTTAACTGGAGTTCTGTACGGAGCGATCAGGTCCATGGCTATTTCCGCTGGCAGCCCACTCTTGACGGTGATAGAGTTTCTGGTTACAATATGAAGGTTGATAGAAGCAAAGACTTCTACGGTAAATGTCTTACTTCCCTCGCCAGTATAGTCAATCACAGCAGTGAACGGTGAACTAACACCATGTCTCACCGAGAAGATACTTGAGAGGACCTTGGTACGGATGGCTGCGTACTTGGGTTTGATCTCATCGTCGGACAATCTCGTGAAAGGCAAACCAGTGGGCCGTCTTTCCTGACATACGAACTCTGAAGGCCTTGGCAGAAGGAAGGTGGAATGATGAGATGTAACCGCTATGTGTCAGGGATTGTACCTGTTCTCCACGATCGTTCAGAAGATCGAAGGCTAATGAACCGGTGTCTAGTTTTGATTCTTGTGGAATGGAGATTGACATTGTGGCTTTCTCTCCTGTGTTTTAGAATGATAAAGGACAGTTAGAACCGTAGATATAAGTAGTTTAAATAATCTCCTGTGTTTTAGAATGGTAAAGGACAGTTAGAACTATAGATATAAGTAGTTTAAACCCAAGGCAACGGAATAATTAACATAATTAATCTAATCCGTGTAGCTCAGTGCAGCTTTAAATACCCGTAAAACGGAGCACTGATAGAAAGAGGGGAGTAAAGTGCGCACCGTCGGCCTCAGGTTTGTCAGTTGAATTACTGTTACGAGCTACCGACGTTAAATAAGGTTGCTTTAAATACCCGTAAAACGGAGCACTGACAGAAAGAGGGGAGTAAAGTGCGCACCGTCGGCCTCAGGTTTGTCAGTTGAATTACTGTTACGAGTTACCAACGTTAAATAAGGTTGCTTTAAATACCCGTACAACGGAGCACTGATAGAAAGAGGGGAGTAAAGTGCGCACCGTCGGCCTCAGCTTTGTCACTTGAATTACTGTTACGAGTTACCGACGTTAAATAAGGTTGCTTTGCTTTACGTTTACTTTACTTTAGTCAGAATCAGAATGCAGGGGACGTGAAAGATCGCAGTCATCAGGCAATAGTTTTGGATGTATCGTATTTCTAATTGCTACAGGTCTCTGCCCACAGATCGATCCGAAAAGTGTGTAAGTGACGTCATGGTGGCCATGTTGGTGTCTGATAAGAAAGCATCCCTCATTAACAAGTCGTGTTTGCACTGCAGATATGGCCGCTGTATCATTGTACAATTCACAAGGGGAATTGATTGCGAATCAGTAATAAATAATGTGGAATGTAAGTGTCTTGCCTGAATACTAGCTACGATAGCAAAACATGTTAATCTACCGATTCAAACATGTGTGGACGTCGTGCTACACATACCCACTATATCCTGCGTACATCGCTGGATCTCCCTCATTTTCCCCTTCTCCTCCTCCGGCCCCTCCCCTCCAGTTACACAGGCCAGCATAGAACTATGGTAATTAGCTTAAAGTCAATAGTTACCAATCAGAGGATGGGAAACTGGTACCAACATTCCAGATGAGCGATCTTTCCTCATAAACAGTGGTTCAAACTGGATATTTGAGACTGCACTACCTTTGACCTAGAAGTATTTGAAAACAGACAATTAGTGGCAACTTGCATGTTGACGTTGTTTAACTACAACTACCAGAATGTTTTGGGTATTTTCTTTCTTATTCAGGTTTTTATTCCCTCATGAGAATAGTAAGACAATTGGTGCTAATTATCTAACACACGAAAATGGGCAGAGCATTCTGGTACTTGTAGTACTGATATGACGCCATCATAGTAGACCGCAGAGGATGCTGGGAAACCTGTTTATTATCTTTGTATAACTGAAATAATAATCTTTGGAATGCAAACAAAAATATACCAACACATCCATGACATTGGTTTTGAATTACCTGGTATTTGAACCCTTCAACATCTGAATCAACGGAGATGTTCCACTCTCCCCTCGGGGGATTCTCTATTGTCAACAGTTTTCCCCGGAGCAAAGGGACGAAAGAAGTAACGGTATTTCCTCTTGGATCCATCAGTTTAACACCATGTTCATAGTTAGAATCGGCATAGATATAAACTGAGAGACTTGCAACAGAATCGTCGATGGGGAATGGGACAATCTTGTTGGTTCGCTTGAAAATGGTGAAAATGTCCACGAAGCTTCTGCGGCGACGTTTGCCACTTCGTGTTCCTCCTGCAGCGATAGTAACAGAACCATCAAGGTCGGCTTTAACCATGTTTTCCACTTTACTCATGTACGTTGCGTTCCAGAAGTACAACCCAGCTCCTCCTGTCTCGCTTATGATGGCCTTGAAATCAGGGCTGTTTTCAGGCTGAGGTTTCTCATCTTTGCAAGCACCGCTCCCTTGAGTTAGAAAGAAGTTGACAGGCATTTTATAAGCTTTTGCACGTTCGATGACCCTCTCTCTGGTAAATTGACGGACGGGTTTTGGAGGGGCGTCGGTGAAGACATACATTGGAGAACCTGGCCTTGGTTGCCCTACATCGATAGCGTTGATAATAGCGGTGAAGGTTGGCTCTGGACAGTCCCATCCTCCATAAGCAACGAGGCTGTCTAAGGCAAGGTTGAATTGGTGGAGTTGGGCAAATTTGCGGACGGGTCCGGTGTCTGTAAAGAATGAAAACAATTTAAATATATATCTAAGACTTTTTGTTACACAGTAAATGTCCTATAGAGTGGTTTTTTATTAACTGTTATATTCAACTTAGTTCATACTGGTTGGAACCGTGTCAAAATATAGAGACTTTGGATAGGGCGGCAATAGGCGACTTGCACTAAGAGGTCACGTGACCCCAACCCCCTTAATTCGAACAGCAGTGTCAAAATGAACTCCAGAAATGAGAAGAGCACCTCGAAATTAGTAAAAGGGCGAAGTTTCAGGGCATAATGTCTGACACAGGAGAAATGGGAATAAAAATAAAATCCATCGTTTTCTAAGATTTTGTTTGGAAAATGCATTGGATGGCATGGCTCTTGCCATCCAACGCATTTTCCAAACAAAATCTTAGAAAACGATGGATTTTATTTTTTTAGTCATTTCTCCTGTGTCAAACATTATGCCTGAATTCGAAGCTTCGCCCTTTTACTAATTTCGAGCTGCTCTTTTCATTTCTGGAGTTCATTTTGACACTGCTGTTCGTTTTATGGGAGTTAGGATCACGTGACCTCTTAGTGCAAGTCACCTATTGATATAGGCCCTTACAGACATACATACATTAGTTTATTTTGTATCACAATTTTTACGAGCAAGGTTTCTATGAAAAGTTTTTCCTTGACATGTTTTATGTGCTCATCTGTAACGAAAAACTTGTCAAGTTTTTCCTTGTCAAGTGCACTTGTTCAAAAACTGATATGCTAGCTGTTGAACGAAACAACTCGACAAGGAAAACTTCAGCAGCTTGTCTGTGTGGTCAACCACAGCAGGAAAACTTCAAAGAGAAACTTCAAAGAAACTATTAAATACTAACTATGATTCGTTCACACGAGCAATTAAAACTTGTCAAGGCAGAACTTGTCAAAGAAACACTTGTCATAGAGTGATTCCAACTTAAACCTGGGCACTACTAATTAGCTGTCAGTGTTTATTAGATGCAAAGAAACAAAAGAAAACAAAAGAGTGAGTGTCTAATAGTGTGTATTGGTGTAATTAGTAATGCCCAGGTTTATTGCAATCACCCAAAAAACTTGCTACCACTAGACAAACAGAAATCAAGCACATATTTTCATGTACATGTGTTTTTCACAAGTAACACATATGACGTCACACTGTAGTACTCAATTGCTAAATCTTACGTGGATCTTCAAATGGAGAAAGAATGTAGTCGACGTTCTTCTTTCTGTCATATCTAGCAATCGCTTTGGCGATGGCTTTGGCCTGTGCAATAATTGGCGCCATGCTAAACGTTGTATCCATTGTAAACGTTAGGGTAACGTCCCCATCTGCGCTGATAATTTTCTGCAAATAATGAAACATTATGTCCAACATGTTAGTTTTAATTCCTGTTGTCAAGGATGAGCTCCTCCCAGGGGTTTTAGGGAACAAGGAAACATGGCCATTTACTTTCAGGGAACAAGGGATATTTAGTCAATAAACCCCTTCTGGCGGCTGGTATATCGGCTGATAATGTCCGCGGCTGAGAGATGGTCCGAAAAATGAACAGTTGGCCGAGAAGCGAAGCTTCGAGGGCAACTGTGATATTTTGAGGACCATCTCTCAGCCAAGGACATTATCAGCCGATATATCAGTAAGCCAGAAAGGGGTTTATTTATTTTATAACCCTTCGATAAATTTTCTACGTCGTCTTCAATGATGAAGAAACCGAAACAAAATGACGGATGAAGAAAACAAGTTTCGATCGAGTTCAAATATCCGTTCCGTTTGAGATATTTTCATGTGTAAACTTCTAAAAACGTATTCGAAAATAAAAGATTGATAGTTTTTGCAGCTTTTTCAGTGGTTTTCTTGATATTTTGGGTTTTATTTGAGTGATTTGTTTGGGCGCCCATGCATTTTGACGTTTGTTCGTAGTTCAACGGGATCGAAAAATTATAAAAATACCTCACCACATGTATGTTGTATAATGTAATTTACCTATTAAAAATACATTACAGTCTTAAAAAAGTTCAGATAATTTCATTTTTCTCCAAAGTGGGGGATATCATCTCAAAACTGGTGGATATTACCTGACATCCGTCCAGTGAAATCGTACCACGTGACCCGTTTTAACCAATGGGTGCGCGCGAAAATTTATCGATGGGTTATAACATTAAATAACTTTAGGGAACTAGGGAACTATTATATTGATATTGGGGAACAAGGGAACAATGACTTATGGTTTTATCACAATTTTTTACATTGAATTTGGTATTTTTATGACAAAAATATAAAATGGCCGTTCTTGACGGTATAGATCTGACGTCAAAATTAATACGGTGGAGCATGAACAAAAACGTTTTATGATATTAATTTATTTTTGGGGTACAGGGGAACTTAATTGGTTAAAATAAATTATTAGGAACATATTGAAATATTTCTTGGGAACAAGCGAGCATTTACAAATACTTATTGGAAACAAGGGAACATGTACATGTGTGTAATGTTTTCTATGTATTGACAACAAACCAGCAAGTGTGATAATGGTAGTCGTCGTTCATGTTTGATTTTGATTTTGATTTTGAAATCACGAATTCTAATAATTACGACGAAATCGCGAAATTTGGAAGACAATCAAAAATTCGCGAAATTCCATGAATTCAGAGATTTTCAGCAATAGAAGTCTATGGCGATATGTCCAAGGACGTTATTTCACCTTAAAAGGTTCTGGTCCGACTTTCTTCTTGATTTCTTTAATAATTCTATCATCATCACAGTGTTTCTGTCTAGCAAGAAGCACGCCAAACATGGTACGAGCATAGTAATATCCACCAGAATGACCCAGTCCACCTTTGATCCTGTCAATCAAATCAGCCTCGTCGATAGCGGGGTCGATTGGAATCGTTCCAACGGAGACAATAGCTGATTGGAATATAGAAACAAATTGTAGAAGAAGGTTCCTATTTTTCTTTAGTTGGAGTATAGGATGTTTAAAGACTCTGTGTGTGATCTCATGATGCCTTACGCCAGTAACCGAACTGATTTACATGCACCAGCTAAAGCTTTATAATATAACATTTAAATAGAACACAGTGTAATTTTGCATGGTCAAGGGTAGCCCAAACAGACGCTGGACAAGAACCAATCCACTCTGATGTTCTTCTGCGGATCTGAAATCTGTTTCAAACTTTGATTTCCGTAGCCTTTGAAAACAAGGCATCATGGGCTCAAGGCATCATGAGCTCAAGGCATCATGGGCTCGAACACTGAGTCTTTGCAGGGATGTAATTTGGGGTAAGGATTAATGCCCTTCGGGTAGAATTTGGAGTTGTTGGAAAAGCTTCTTAAATGATTCAGTGTTCATCTTAACCTCCTCATCAGACGTCTATAATTTTACTTTCTCGATGAAGACAAGATCTCGTCGGAGTAAGTAACAAGAGCTTGTTGTTGCATTCAGAGGAGATTCACTTTATTATATATATATATATATATCGTAGTAATAGTTGTACCTACTTTTTACTACTTGGGTAAGTGCTGCTATCAGATGGTTATTAACGGTGATGCCTGCTGGTAGATTCTGTAGAACGTGCTTGAGAAGGCCGTCGACACTACAAGGCGCTGCGATAAAAAGTGAGGAAAAGAACATTAGATATTCAGAAATTGAAATAAAAACTTAACCAATATCCCTATGCTCTAACGCTTAACCAACCATCGGGTAAATATCCTAGTCTTAAATTTTCTCGTTCAATTCCGATTTAAACATCAATTTGAGAAGCTCTACCCAGGACCGTATACAGCACATGAGCAGGGGTCATTCGTCAACCCCCCCCCCCCCCCCCCCTCTTCCTTGCAAAGCGAAAAATATACCAAAAATTACAAGAACTGTGCTTGAATTTTGGGTTGTGTACGGTTCTGCCACCTCGACATGGAACAAGGAAAAGTGCTTCATGTTCACCCACATGTTAATAATAATAAGCGAAGTTAGTATTTAAAGTCTAGTTATCAGAACACGCAGAGGTTTCCTCCCTCCACGTACAAAAAAAAATCATAAATTCTAATTCGACCTGGAACAGGACTCCATTTAAACCAGCTTCTGCTGAAGTGGACCATCATGTATATATATTGGAAATTTATTTATTTTATTTAGAATTAGGGTCCAAATTCATGGAAATTGTATCAGTATAGCGTATAGGTACACCTAAGGAATGTAGTTTATTCTTTTTTATTAATTCGCAGAGTTCAATCATTTGATCAAGATTACCTGGCGGACATTTGGCAGTGTTACAAGCTTGATTTTCCTCAGCGTTCGCAGCGCATTTCTTTCCACCATGGGCAGGTTTTGGGTTGGTACAAGTACGAGTTCTTTTCTGAGTTCCACCACCACAAGTTTTGCTGCAGGCTAACCAGGCAGAGTATGCACTCCATCCACCATCAACTAATGATAATATCAGAATAATCGATAAAGCATTTATAATTTCAGGTATATACACATTTATAAGTGTCCAAACCATTCACAGACCTGGACATGCTCCCTTGTTACAAGCTTGCCTCTCCTCGGCATCTCCAACACAGTTCTTGCCACCATGGGCAGGTTTTGGGTTGGTGCAAGTACGAGTTCTTTTCTGAGTTCCACCACCACACTTTTTACTGCAGGCTGACCAGGCAGAGTATGCACTCCATTCTCCATCAACTGAAGTTAATTCCGACCAGAGTAAATACGTTATTTTGAAGACAATAGATAAATAATCTTTAATTCGAAATGAATGAGAAAAACATTCACAAACCTGGACATGCTCCCTTGTTACAAGCTTGAGTTTCCTCAGCGTCTCCAGCGCAGTTTTTCCACCATGAGCAGGTTTTGGGTTGGTGCAAGTACGAGTTCTCCTTTGAGTTCCACCACCACACTTTTTGCTGCAGGCTGACCAGACAGAGTATGCACTCCATCCTCCATCAACTGATGTTAAATCCGACCAACAGTAAATACGTTATTTTGAAGACAATAGATAAATAATCTATAATTCGAAATGAATGAGAAAAAGACATTCACAAACCTGGACATGCTCCCTTGTTACAAGCTTGAGTCTCCTCAGCGTCTCCAACGCAGTCCTTTCCACCATGGGCAGGTTTTGGGTTGGTGCAAGTACGAGTTCTTTTCTGAGTTCCACCACCACACTTTTTACTGCAGGCTGACCAGGCAGAGTATGCACTCCATCCGCCATCAACTAAGGATAATATCATATTAAAATATAAAGAATCTATCATCTGATCATAAGATACATAAACATTTACAGGTGCCCATAACATTCACAGACCTGGACATGCTCCCTTGTTACAAGCTTGAGTCTCCTCAGCGTCTCCAACGCAGTCCTTTCCACCATGGGCAGGTTTTGGGTTGGTGCAAGTACGAATTCTCCTTTGAGTTCCACCACCACACTTTTTGCTGCAGGCTGACCAGGCAGAGTATGCACTCCATCCGCCATCAACTGATGTTAAATCCGACCAACAGTAAATACGTTATTTTGAAGACAATAGATAAATAATCTATAATTCGAAATGAATGAGAAAAAACATTCACAAACCTGGACATGCTCCCTTGTTACAAGCTCGAGTCTCCTCAGCGTCTCCAACGCAGTCCTTTCCACCATGGGCAGGTTTTGGATTGGTGCAAGTACGAGTTCTCTTTTGAGTTCCACCACCACACTTTTTGCTGCAGGCTGACCAGGCAGAGTATGCACTCCATCCGCCATCAACTAAAGATAATATCATATTAAAATGTAAAGAATCTATCATCTGATCATAAGATACATAAACATTTACAGGTGCCCATAACATTCACAGACCTGGACATGCTCCCTTGTTACAAGCTTGCGTCTCCTCAGCGTCTCCAACGCAGTCCTTTCCACCATGGGCAGGTTTTGGGTTTGTACAAGTACGAGTTCTTTTCTGAGTTCCACCACCGCACTTTTTGCTGCAGGCTGACCAGGCAGAGTATGCACTCCATCCGCCATCAACTAATGGTAGTGTCAATCATAGGTCATATAGTTACATAACACAACGTATCATTTGGAACTGGTATCAAAATATCATTATAATTCCTATTTTTATGCATTATATCCGCCATCTTGGTTTTAATATAATTGGCTGAGAATACAAATTCATTACTAAAAGCGCATGTGAGGAATAATTTTAATATATCTGTGTATAAACCATGTGCACGCTCTTTATGAAATTTCATAAATGGTGGAAAATGAAGCGGGATCATTTGAACAGGAATGTTTTAGGGCTCAAATACATATATTATATGTGCACCTATTAAATAATGTACCTGGGGCCCCATGGCATTGGTCCTTGACATGGCTCATATATTGTATATGCACCTATTAAATAATGTACCTGGGCATGGCTTTTTTCCTTGACATGGCTCATATATTGTATATGCACCTATTAAATAATGTACCTGGGCATGGCTTTGGTCCTTGACAGGGCTCATATATTGTATATATATATACCTATTAAATAATGTACCTGGGCATGGCTTTGGTCCTTGACAGGACTCATATATTGTATATATATATACCTATTAAATAATGTACCTGGGCATGGCTTTGGTCCTTGACAGGGCTCATATATTGTATATATATATACCTATTAAATAATGTACCTGGGCATGGCTTTGGTCCTTGACAGGGCCCATATATTGTATATATACCTATTAAATAATGTACCTGGGCATGACTTTGGTTCTTGAAAGGGCCCATATATTGTATATATACCTATTAAATAATGTACCTGGGCATGGCTTTGGTCCTTGACAGGGCTTAGTTATACTTGATTGTTTGATCTTGACGTTGTACGCAGGGCAGCTTGGTCGTGTATCTTTATCAAGGATGAGCTTATACCTTACACCAGGGCCACATGTATCTTTAGTAGTGCAGCCTGTCCAAGCTATGACAACCAAGAATAGATAAGACAGACAGACAATGACTAAATTCCGTTAATCGTGTCCAGTGACGTCACCACTAGGCTAGACCTCAGTACTTTGGGTAGTGATTTCTGGGATCCTACTGGAGGGTCACTGTTGAGTCATACGACGCTCATAACCGCTTGCCTCGATGTTGGGATCTTTTGGAATATTTTAATTTGGGATCTTTTGGGATCTTTTGGGATCTTTTGGGATCTATTGAGAACGTTTGCGATCTTTTGCGATCTTTTGCGATCTTTTGCGATCTTTTGCGATCTTTTGCGATCTTTTGCGATCTTTTGCGATCTTTTGCGATCTTCTGCGATCTTTTGCGATCTTTTGCGATCTTTTGCGATCTTTCGAGATCTTTCGAGATCTTTCGAGATCTTTCGAGATCTTTCGAGATCTTTTGAGATCTTTCGAGATCTTTCGAGATCTTTCGAGATCTTTCGAGATCTTTCGAGATCTTTCGAGATCTTTCGAGATCTTTCGAGATCTTTCGAGATCTTTCGAAATCTTTCGAGATCTTTCGAGATCTTTTGAGATCTTCTGCGATCTTCTGCGATCTTCTGCGATCTTTTGCGATCTTTTGCGATCTTTTGCGATCTTTTGCGAGATCTTTCGAGATCTTTCGAGATCTTTCGAGATCTTTCGAGATCTTTCGAGATCTTTCGAGATCTTTCGAGATCTTTCGAGATCTTTCGAAATCTTTCGAGATCTTTTGGGATCTTTTGAGATCTTTTGGGATCAGTTTTGAGATCCATTGTCCAGAGTATCTCCAGATCAATGTATAAGTGCGTTATCAAGGACTAGACATAATGTTATTTCTACTGGTCATTACCTTTTTTCAGAAAGTACATGAAATTAGACCAATTTTGTCCCATTCCATATTTGCCTTTAATTTGACAGTTTGTAGCACAGCCATGTTTGTCGTACGTTGCATAAGCATCTTTGGAGCCCCAGCATTCTACCCAATATTGCACACCAAAGTAGTCATAGCCCTGATCCTCCGCCAGTTTCCTGCATCCTTCGAAAAGTAGTTTGTAGTCATTGCTTCTGGGGACGTCGCCCAGGTGGTCGACCATTGCTCGATTCCTAGCATCTTTGTAACAGCCAATCGATACCCATTCTAGTTATAACATGTTGAAATGATTACTGGAGAAAATAACGGAAAGGAAGGCAATGGGACGAAACAAAATAACACAATGGAACAGCACTATTAAAACGAACGACCATTTCTCGATTCCTAACATCTTTGTAACAGCCAATCGATACCCATTCTAGTTATAACATGTTGAAATGATTACTGGAGAAAATAACGGAAAGGAACGCGATAGGACGAATTGAAAGAAAATAACACAATGGAACACCACTGTTAGAACGAAATACAACGCAACGGAACGCAACGCGAGATACAATGGAACGAATTTGCAAAATACAATGAAACCTGTTTTAAGTAAGGCTGTGCAGACATCTATTAAGGTGCGGACACACGGTGCAACATTGCGCGCAATATTGCTGGCAATTGTGTTGCAGCGTGTGTCCACCCATGAAACTGATTGCTCGCAATTGACTAGCGCGCGCTAATACGACGTAATTTGTTGCTCGCAATGTTGTAGAAGTAGGACTCGATTCTACTTCTGTAACATTGCGCGCAACATGTTGCAGAGGTGGGCACACGCTGCAACAATACATGTTTCAGGGAATGTTGCACGAAATGTTGCACCGTGTGTCGGCACCTTTAAAGTAATGCGAACGACGTGCATTCACGCGCATCATTATGCATCACCTAAAGATACTGGTTACGAACAGATATAGGCGTAGAGAGTCCTTTGCCTTCCATATTTCTCTCGAAAGAATGGACTCAAGCATAGGCAGCCCAACCATTGCAGAGGCTACTAAATAATTAAATAAAATGATATGTGCGCCTTTTTGATGGGTTTCCTGTGGTAGAGCGCGCACGCAATACATATTATGTTGGGCTCCCTGTGCTGAGTAACGTCCTATGTTGGGCTCCCTGTGCTGAGTAACGTCCTATGTTGGGCTCCCTGTGCTGAGTAACGTCCTATGTTGGGCTCCCTGTGCTGAGTAACGTCCTATGTTGGGCTCTCCCTGTGCTGAGTAACGTCCTATGTTGGGCTCCCTGTGCTGAGTAACGTATAATGCTGGGCTCCCTGTGCTGAGTAACGTCCTATGTTGGGCTCCCTGTGCTGAGTAACGTCCTATGTTGGGCTCCCTGTGCTGAGTAACGTCCTATGTTGGGCTCCCCCTGTGCTGAGTAACGTCCTATGTTGGGCTCCCTGTGCTGAGTAACGTCCTATGTTGAGCTCCCTGTGCTGAGTAACGTCCTATGTTGGGCTCCCTGTGCTGAGTAACGTCCTATGTTGGGCTCCCTGTGCTGAGTAACGTCCTATGTTGGGCTCTCCCTGTGCTGAGTAACGTATAATGCTGGGCTCCCTGTGCTGAGTAGTAACGTCCTATGTTGGGCTCCCTGTGCTGAGTACCGTATAATGTTGGGCTCCCTGTGCTGAGTAACGTCCTATGTTGGGCTCTCTGTGCTGAGTAACGTACTATGTTGGGCTCCCTGTGCTGAGTAACGTATAATGTTGGGCTCCCTGTGTGCGTCCCGCTTGACGCGCCCGCAGAGTGCATGTTTCAATATGCTAATTAGTTCAGTCTTACTAGCCGCGTTAGCTCCGTATACAGCCATCAATCCCATGATCACTAGCGAACATAACATCTTGGTAGCCATGACGACAGGTAAACATAGATAGCTGTAAGAATAAATGATGCTGAGAATTAGTCAGACGAAACATGGTCAAATCTAAGCACTTTAGCTAATAAATAAACACATGCCGCGCGCTCACCGTAAAGTGAACATATTAGGACCTACAGGGGAGGGGAGGGTATAAGGGAATGTGTGAGGAGATGGAGTTGGTTCGGAAGGGTGGTGGTGGTGGGATTCGGATTCATTTTTAGTTTGGGTAGGGAGGTACCGCAGGGGTTTCAAACTCTGGCCCTATTCAAGACTATTCATTCCAATATTCCCTACCCTATTCAAGACAGCGAGACCTGAAAACCATATACCCTATCCAGCGGCACGTACCCGTATAGGCTATATATGGGAGTACGTCCCGCCCTCGGGCCCGCGGAGAGAGGGGGAATTAGTGAAATAAGGCTGTCATCGTAATACATCCTAAACGTTGATTTTGATAGTTATCCATTACTTAGACATCCGTTCGTTGTCGTAGTTGTTGTTTTTGTTGATTTGCAAAAACTTATGTTTTTAATTCATTAAAAATACAATAGTAAAGCTAGCTATTACTTAGGTAATGGTGGAACTGAAAAAGAACTTTCAAAAACAGTGCTAAAAGAAGAGAAGCGAAGGACTTCTAAACGACTAAATAGCTCTGCAACACGTTCAAGTGCTTTGATACCGTGCGACTAAAACGCTTTCCAAATGTTCTTTTCTGGTCTCGGCAAGTTGGTCAAGCGTGCAATGTTCTGATTACAACTTGTGCATGGACCTCAAGCTTGTTGGGTGTTGCTTACCTAAAATCTATCGATAGAGAAAGCTTAGCTTTTAAATTACTTAAAAGTGTATTTATAAAAACAAGTGTGCATTTTAAAATCTGCCATGAATCATTGGAGTCAGTTACGTTCAGAAGAAGAAAAGTTCAGTTGAGTTTCTTTCACGAAAAGACAAAATGTTGATACAATTAAGTTCAAACTTCCTATTGCAGAAAAAAAGATTTAAATTCCAAATCAAAGTCAATGTTTGGGTGCATTTACTACGGTCGTAAAGGAATGACAACAATTAAACAAAATATAAAACCCTTAGTTTCAAAGAAAACTAGCAAGCCTTACCTTCTGTGGCGTCACCCAAGCTTTCGATGAGACAAAGTGAAGTCAACTGCAACCAAGCAATTTTTATAAAGAGTGTCGATTAGAAAGCTGTCAAACACATGTCAAAGGCGGGTCATGTTTCGGCGTCAAACGATTCGCTGTATTAGGTATGTACTTCAGAATCGTTCATTTATGCTTTCCGAGTCATTAACGTTGGACATTAGGCGTGTATTTGAGAGTTTTCTGCTCGGTTCATCCATTCGTAAAGATTTCATAACAACGTGATAATATTGTCATAGGTAATTGTTCATTTGCTGGAGTAGAGTGATTGCAATAGAGTGATTTTCATAAATCTGTGAATCACACTTAGCACTAATACACTCTAATTCCATTGTGTTTTTTTTGTTGTCACTTGACTATTACACTCTAAAAATTACACTTTGTTTCACAGGTTTATGAAAACCACTCTAAACCCGTGAAATAAAAATTAGATGTTAGTGCGGTGTAATAGTTTAATAAACACAAAAGAAAACAATGGAAATACGGTCTACTAGTGTCTATTAGTCTACTAACTGTTTCACGGGTTTATTGCAATCACGCTACTGACACTAAAACCGTGCAACGTTTTGCACTAATTATACTACTAAATAACACTAATTAAACAATAGAAAACAATAGAAATATCACTATTAAGTACTAAATAGTACTAGTTTAGTGTCTACAATCCTAATACTGATATATTTTAAATGTAGATTAAATTTCTTGAGGATCATTTGGGTGCAGTTCGTTGATGTGGTTTCAAGTGCTGTTTGCGTGGCGGCGTTCCACGTTTTCTGCTCAGTTCAGTCACTCGTGAACGGTGATAAATTGCTTAAAGTGATTATGTCTTTGTATTTTCTTCATCCATTGGTAATGGTTAATCTAGTCTATGCTAAATGGAGGTGTAGTGGCAGCTGTTATTAATAACCCAACATTGCTGAAAGCAATGAAATTGTTGAAATCTCCTCTTGAATAACCAACCCCCCATGCCACATGGTCTAAAACCGGAGAAGAAGAAAATTAAGTTGTGCTAGGGAAAGTTTTACGCGGCATTTTTCTCCAGTATTCACGGCATTCATTTCCGGGAAGCGACGCGGTTGTCAAGGCAACCAAGTCAAGTTATTTTTTTTTCAGTTCTCATAAAGCGGTCCTAATGCTGAGAGATTTGTGCTATAGCGCGATGACGCCACGCAATAGATTGAACAACTGAAGCCGTCCACATGTACACTGACTAAACAACACTCTCCCGCCAAATACCTAACCATGACAATTACCCGTGACCTACCCCCTGAGGTCTGAGTGACGGTAGACACTTTACGTTGCTTCAATAATTTATTTTTTATTTTTTACTGTTTTTGTTTATACTACATCACTGATAAAGTTTTATAAATTCGTGAGACGTGGTTGAATGCTATTGCACGAATCATTGGGCATAGCGTCAGTGACGCCAGATCAGTGATCCCCAACCCACGCTCAAAGTATTGAATCTCTAATAGATTATTATCAAAGTTGATGATGTTATCAAAAAACTTTAGCTACTGGATGAGAATTAAGTTAACAATCGGATACTCGTCGTGCACTGATCGTTGAACACATAACGGGGGTGACGAAATCCCCGATGGCTGCAAAGGAGACTAGAGTAGATTAGGGAGACTAGGGATGCTTGCAGCTCAATCGATGAATCACTGAGCAGAGCGTTACTCGAAATGGATGAGTGGTTATCAAGAGTAGGAATAATGGATGCATTTCGCTTACATCTGCCAGCTCCCCGACCACGTTATGCTTATTACTTCTCTAACTGAAAACTGTCGAATGACTTTCATTGGATCTTTTTGTTTTACCGAAAATATTTCAATTTATATTTTTAAAATTATTTAGTACAATTCCGAGTTATTATAGTGTTTGTGGGGAACTGTATTAAAACCATTACTGTTAAGCTTTAGTTACAAACTATGACGCTATATGCCGATCGTCTCTTTGAATAACTTGGCTGGGAAAAACCTGAAACTCAACGCCAAATTAAATCAAACTACTCTAGGTTTGCTGTTTTGCTAATTTCGTATTAGACTAAAAAAAACACTGCTTGATGACTGAACCTCCCTCGGCTTTTTCGGGGACATTTAATAGTATCACGATTTTCAAGTCACTTTGTTTTATTTTGAGACGTCAATATTTTGTGGTATTGACGTCTCAAAATTACCGCGCGCGATTGGCAGCGATTGACAGCGAAAATGACATTTTTTTGGTATCTGGCTTTCAACTACAACGCGAATGCAGGAATGTTCTTCGATTTTTCCAAGAAAAATTCAAGGTTATTCCACAGTAAAAAGGAGTTTCTACAATGCAGTATTATCAGTATTATGTTATGTGTATAAACAAGGGAAGCTAAGGTCGTAGTTAAGGTGAGAAATGATTCTGTCAAACCTCATTCACAGCTAAAATTTCATTTCACGGCGAAAGCTACGAACACCTAGTTTCTTGATAAAACTTGATGCTGTAAAAGTGTAAATTACAATCAGACACATGATGAAAACCTTGATCCAGTAAGACAATAAAACAGTTATTATAATTATTTGGTCGTTTGTTTATTGCAGAATAACATTGAATGAAGTTGAATGAATTTACAGTGAAAGTTGTTCTTTGCCGTGAAAATCCGGCCAATCTTGTAGAATCTTGTGCTTAATTTGCAGTCTTTTGAGCTATATTTTCCACCCTGCATTGGACTTGACGTCGACTGACATATTGCAGTCACATTTGTCCTTGTATATACAGAAGATTGAGGGTTAAAACATCGTTGAATTGTCACGAAATTATATTATTTACTGAATCGATTCACTTTCAATCCGGCGAACCGTACGATAAACTTTGGATTTGTTTTCATTCGCTTTTCTGCCAAAATAAGATCTAGAGATGAAATGCTTGTCATGACATAAAAGAGGAAGCTTGTCAATAGTTCTTTATAATCACTATCATGTTAACTTGTTTAAACTGTCATTTTAACTTGTTTTTTAATCTTTTTGTAAAGCAAAAAGAGTTTTCAAAAACTCAGTTCAAATCGTAGCTACGTCAACGCGCGAGGTTGTGAGAATTTGAACCAAATCAGAATGCTTTCCTTGTTATTTTATTAGTTTTTCTTGCGAATTATTGTAGAATCGTGATACATCGTTGGGAGAAAATATATTCCGTATTGGGCTCCGTCGCTGCGCGACTCCGCCCAATACGGAATATATTTTCTCCCAACTAGCCGTCAATATTTTGTGGTATCGCCGTCTCAAAATCGCAATTAGTTTATAGTACTATTACTTATAATCATCATATTCCTGTTGAGTTCACCGTGAATACGTACAATGATTTTAATTATTTAAAACAAGTTATCATCATTTATCAGTGAGCAAACTATACTCAGACATGAATGTGTTGTGAACCCTTTCACCACTTTCACTGATCGAGAGCAGAGCTAGCTATACATGTGCAGCGTCATTTCGCAAGCGATTGAGCAAACCACTCACATACTACGCGTGCCTGGATATGGCTTCTGTAAAAAAAACGTTGGAGTTTCTACGCTGGAGAACGTTGTGCGTTTTCGCTGAAAACGATAAGGGACGAGCTAGGTGACGAGGACAAGTTTTCGGGAATATATTTCATAATGCAAAACGTCGAAATAGTAAGATATATACTTTCTGTATCAGAGTGATAACGGCAAGCAAGAATAATGCTCAAAAAGAACAACTGCAAGAACGAGCATCAACGATCTTGGTTGGATTAGATAAAAAAACTCAACGATCTTGGTTCAGCTCGTCCTGCATGGCCTCGATCCTCAGTGGCAACTGCGTGCCGGGACGAGGTTTTTGTAAATATTTATCTAATTAAGTATTGATCAAGGCAAAGCAGGACAAGGAGGCTCGAGAAACATTAAACAAGGTGCACAAGGCTGAGGGGAGATGATCATTTACAATAGCTCTAACCGGCCTCAAAGCGAGGGATTTGCCCCTCGCTCCTTGCGGAGTTTAAAGTGCTTATGAAGCTTATTTTTTTATTTTGAAAATCGATTACATATGAAGTGAATAGTTGGATGTTTCAGTATTTTGTGATTTGAGCTTCGCATTTGCGAGTTATAAAGGTTTGAAATCGTGATATGCTAATTCGGTGACGTCAAAAGAGGCATTTGCTGTAACTTATTTATATTTTTTCAAGTAGCATTCTTTTCTGAAATAGAAAAAAAGTTTAACATCATTTATATAAGTTGTAGAATAACTTTTTTCCAGAGTATGCATGCATGTATATGGATACATCTTTCGATAGAGTACGTACATCTTGAGCTTATATTTTAATATATGAAAACTACTATTTCAGATAATACATTATTCAATAATCTCATTATTCAATAATCTCATTATTCAATAATCTCATTATTCAATGATCTCATTATTCAACGGATCTCATAATTTACACTTTATACACTTTATACATCCTCTACATGGTTATGATAACATTGCTATATCTCACAAGGTCACGAAAGAAAGAATATATTCCCAATAAAACCTGTTTTTATATCATATTGATAACCGATGAATAAATATGGACCTAAAAGAGTATTAAACATTTTTTTTAACAAAAGTATAAACTATTTACACCTGTTTTCAGAGACGTTGTCCTATGTGAATAGTAAATAATAAAATGAGAAAAAGGAATAATTATTGTTGTATTAACATAAAACACGAAGCAGAAATAAATGCAGCAACTTGTAGCACGAAGACATATTCGTAGTACCTCCGAAATATAATTGTATTTGCCAAGTTTCTGCTATCACAGACAAATGATGATAATTATTCGTTTTTATATTTTACTATTTCAAATAAAACAACGTTTCTGAAAACAGGTGTATATTTATTCGTAACTTATTTCGAAAATCAATGAAATTTCACGTCAAAGGTATTTTCTACTGAAAAGTTGCGATTGAATGATGAATAAACCTGAAGATTACGAAACTCCTTTATCAAGTCTCAACTGAGTAATCAATTGCTGGTTTGCACGTGACGTCATGGCGGCCATGTTGGTTTAACAAAGCATTCCCCATTAGCTTCTCTTGTTTGTACCACCAACCACGTGACGTCATGGCGGCCATGTTGGATCCCGATAACAAAGCATTCCTCATTAGCTTCTCTTGTTTGTACCACCAACCACGTGACGTCATGGCGGCCATGTTGGTTCCCGATAACAAAACATTCCTCATTAGCTTCTCTTGTATGTACCACCAACCACGTGACGTCATGGTGGCCATGTTGGTTCCCGATAACAAAACATTCCTCATTAGCTTCTCTTGTTTGTATCACCAACTACGTGACGTCATGGTGGCCATGTTGGTTCCCGATAACAAAGCATTCCTCATTAGCTTCTCTTGTTTGTACCACCAACCACGTGACGTCATGGCGGCCATGTTGGTTCCCGATAACAAAGCATTCCTCATTAGCTTCTCTTGTTTGTACCACCAACCACGTGACGTCATGGCGGCCATGTTGGTTCCCGATAACAAAACATTATTCATATAGACCGAATGCAATAATGGCATCCAATTTCAATTGCCATTGTTCTGGACGGACTAGCCTCTCATGCAGGTGAAAATGCTTTTGTGTTTCACATGAACACGAGGCTAGTCAGTCCAGAACAATGGCAATTGAAATTGGACGCCATTATTGCATTCGGTCTATTGGTTTCTCTTGTTTGTACCGCTGCGTCTTTGTACTTTAAATCTCCAGGGAATGATTGCAAACAATCTATACTCGTGTTTTATGATCTTCTCAAGGACACGATGGTCGAGTCATTCATTAATTAAACATCTTCTTCGCTGGAGGATGACGAATATCACAGCAATTTCAACACTAGATTTCTTTAGCCCTGAAAGCTTTGAGCTCGTGTTCTCAAAGCCTTGTGCTCCAATAACGCTCCTTCGCAGTCTCTAGGGACATTATCGCGGCAGTTGAGTAAGTCATTCAACCTAGTGTCAGACGCACTCCTAAGTAGTCTCCCAGCAGCTTGAATAATGCCCTTTTTCGAAAAGTGTCCCTCTTGTGAAGAATGCGGTTCTTGTTTATAAATTGTCTCCCCTGGGCCCTCTAGTATATGGTACTCTGGTGAGTGACGGCAGTCTTCCTCGGCATCGTCTGATAAGGAATCTGAATCTAGAGTGAGACTATTTGGTGACGTGTCGGTTGCTATGTCAACATCGGTTGAAGGTTCTAATATGTGGTATTCTGGATCTAAAATTGAGACAGAAAAACGGCTCAGCGAACGAAAGGATGAATTGGTTATTTCAAGATGGAAAAGAGTGAAGAAGAATCTGCCCCAGTCTCCCTCTTTTCTTGGACTCCTCTCCAGTCCCATCGCCGCTAT
>JAUJYZ010000657.1:25000-145000 GCA_033675265.1 Actinostola sp. cb2023 | reverse complement strand
TAGGATCTTCCTAGCAGGCGAATCAACCTAGCGGCTAGATATCTATTGCTTTCTGTTTACATGGGCGGGGTAGAGTTCTTTCGGGTACTAGGATCATCCTAGCACTAGGGTCATCCTGGCTCGCAGATAGAATGATCCTACTACTAGGGTTAACTTTTCGTCATGTAAACGAAACAATGAGAGATAACTCTAGTTCTAGGATTGGAATCACCTGAGCACTTCATTAATATGGTAAACGAACCTAGTAACGCAACCAGTAACGCATCCAATGTATGTTGGCATTTTATCATGTAAACGAAACAAGGAGAGATAACTCTAGTTCTAGGATTGGAATCACCTGAGCACTTCATTAATATGGTAAACGAACCTAGTAACGCAACCAGTAACGCATCCATGTACATTTTATCATGTAAACGTAACGCATCCTAGTGTAGGATTGGAGCATTTTAATATGGTAAACATAACGCAACCAGCACCAGTAACGTCCAATTTTATCATGTTGTCCCTATTGCTAGGAAGAACCTAGTAACGCAACCAGTAACGCATCCAATGTGTGTTGGCATTTTATCATGTAAACGCAATGTAAAGTTGTCCCTATTGCTAGGAAGATCCTAGCGCTAGGGTTATCCCTCTCTCATGTAAACATGAGGATTATTAGGTCTCCATGGGATTCGAACCCCATGCCGTTTTCTACGTAAGCTACTTTGTAGCCTTATTTAAAGTATGTTTGTATTTCCGGTGTTTTATCCTTCAGCGCAAAATATGCATGCAATCGTTGTGCTGAATTGTGATTGGTCAATTAGCGGTCAATAACTCCCCGTATGGACCGCAGTGAATGAAAACATCATTTTTTGTGTATTTGTTGGTGCAGAAGCTATATAATAAACATCTTATTAACCTCCTTTGCTCGGTCAGTACTGCACAGGCAGCCCAACCATTGCTTTTGAGGCTACTTATAATTCATTAATAAAAACATATATTTGCATGCGCGCGTCTTTTTTGATGGGTTTCCTGTGGTAGAGCGAGTGCGCAATACGTATTATGTTGGGCTTCCTGTGGTACGTATCGCCAAAGAACAAAGGTATGCTTTAACATAACAGTATTTTTACCTTGATCTGCGATGTTTAACAATGAACCAGGTAAATATACAGATGATAAGCACGCACGTGATGGCACCAACTACAGAGATAATGGCGACCAGGACTTCGTCGTCGTCTTCTTCGTCGTCAATGGAAACAGCGCCATTAATCTTTGATAAGTACACGTTAGTGGTGGTTCTGAGTGAAGGCTAAGAATGCCGAGAAAAGTTAGAAAGACAAGCTAATTTAAAACTCAAAGAAAACTGGATTGATAGCATGGGATAAAACCTGGTTTTCTTATATACCAGTAATGCAAGCATAAGCTCAAGGAAATGAGGTTTTATGTTACTGTGAAAACGCTAGAATAAGCACGATTATGAAAATTGCTCTTACTTGCGCTTATGCTTGCGTCAGGCCCGTTTTCACAGTGAAATAAGGCCTCTTGTGCTTGCGCTTATGGTAGCGTCGGCCCCGTTTTCACAGTGAAATTAGGCCTCTTGTGCTTGCGCTTATGCTTGCGTCGGGTCCGTTTTGACAGTGAAATAAGGCCTCTTGTATTTGCGCTTATGCTTGCGTCAGGCCCGTTTTCACAGTGAAATAAGGCCTCTTGTGCTTGCGCTTATGCTAACGTCGGCCCCGTTTTCACAGTGAAATTAGGCCTCTTGTGCTTGCGCTTATGCTTGCGTGGGTCCGTTTTCACAGTGAAATAAGGCCTCTTGTGCTTGCGCTTATGCTTGCGTCGGGTCCGTTTTCACAGTGAAATAAGGCCTCTTGTGCTTGCGCTTATGTTTGCGTCAGGTCCGTTTTCACAGCGTGAGATAAGACCTCTTGTGCTTGCGCTTATGCTTGCGCTTATTCTTACGCTTATGCTTGCATCAGGCCCGTTTTCACAGTGAAATAAGCCTCTTGTGCTTGCGCTTATGCCTGCGTCGGGTCCGTTTTCATATTACATAAATTCATATGCGCGCGCTTGTGCATGGCCGCTGCGTCTTTGTACTTTAGATCTCACCTTTATAGACATAGCATGTGTAGTGGTTCTAGTGGATCTATCAGTGGTTTGAATGGCTCCATTAGAAGACGTGTTCTCATCAATGTCTGGTTCTTTGGCAATCACAGTAGATTTTACTTGGTTTGAATTCGCTGTGCTTGCTGAGGGCACTGAAGAAGGACTGGTATCTAATATAACACATAAAACAATGAAAATTAAAATCTCACTATTGGGTTACCTGTGGCATACTAAAGAAGAGTGAAGACTAGTTCGGCCGCACTGCTCACTTCCTTTCCCCAGTTTCTTCCGTTTCAATCGTATTCACACTGTAACAGCAGGCGTTATTCCTCAAATGTTTCCTTCTAGGGCAAACGCTCAGAAGTATATGGGTACCCACCTGATATAGTCCCTTTAGTTGCCGGAACTTGTTCCCACATGATATAGTACCTTTAGTTATCGTAACTTGTACCCACCTGATATAGTCCCTGTAGTTAGCGGAACTTGTACCTACCTAACATAGTCCCTTTAGTTACCGGAACTTGTACCCACATGACATAGTCCCTTTAGTTAACGGAACTTGTACCCACCTAATATAGTCCCTTTAGCCTTTAATAGGACACAGCTCCTTTTCTGAGTACTTTCAGAACCAGACCTCCGGCAGCTCAGATCTACTCGAACAATTCTACCAGCAAAGGCGATTAGATCGGTGTTCCCTGTAATCTAAAGAAGAAAGAAATTTGGTCTTATTAGTCGGGCTTCCTGTGGAAGACCCGACTCTAAAAATGCTGAGCGTTCTTCGTCTTTGGCTTCAAACCGCCAACTGGGGTCTACAGCGCATGCACCCTGTGCCGGCCGCTAAGATAATCACCGAAGGCTCTAACAACATGATTTATCAATACGAGACTGGTCGAGTCTTTATTCACAAACTTTGTTGGAGGAAGTTTATGTCGTCTTGTTTTCAAAATAACCACAATAATTCATAGAGATATGGATTTATCAATCCAGTACTAGTACTGCAAAGGGTTTAGAGATCTTCAGAACTTAGAACGAAGTGAGTTGATACACGCAGCCGGCGGTGAAGAGAACAGTTGTAAGGTTTTCAGCCGACCGATAACCGTCGAGGTAAACCCATATTTACACTTCATCCAAACATTGTTTAATCACTCTGCGATGTCTAGTTTATGTATACGGTATTTGTATTTGTATGGATATATTTATGGTAACAAATAAACAATGTCATTGTCATTCATGATTCGCTGAGTTTGTGAAATCGCAGTACTTAAATTGCAAGGAAAGCATGTTCTATCGAGCTCGAGTCAGACGAGCAACCAAACGCTGTTTTAATCGCACTATAAGATATCTATATTTAGTTCAAATAGGCTACATTTCATTTATAAGTTCGACTTCACGCTAGAAGAGCGTCTAGTTTACAACTGAACGGTGATACGGCAGATCCCTTCCTTTAAAATGCTGGGTATCTCGAGGCCAACTCCTGATACATTTGATGCTGAACAATACCCAATACTCTCACTGCTATGTGACAAGACAATTAAAAACGAACCATGGTTAATTAATACTTTGGAAAGGAAAATGGAAACCGAGTAGCGAGTATACACTAGTATGGGCTGCGATATCATAAAATTAAATGCATAAAGGAAATCTATAACACCTTAAGAAAGAGTATTTAACTTTTCTGACATTTCGAGCCTCAGCCCTCCGTGGGATCGAGTAAGAACGGCTAAGATTTCCTTTAACCGTTGAACTTTTGAAAGGAGTTACGAAGAACTTGACTCTGCTAACACTGCTGATGTTGATGCAACGAAGTTAACGTGAAAACGCCTTATTTGGGTAGAGAACAAACGAACAAACCATATTACCCATGATTTCTTTCGGTCTTGTCGCGTAGGCTTTTACGATTATACCTACGATGGCGACGGGGTTTTTTTTGACACAGCTGTATGCAGGGGACTGATATTATACTTTACCTGCAGTGATAGGGTTGTACTGTCTGTAGGCGCGCTTGCTATTGTAAAGACCTGCTGACCTATACCTGTAAGAGTACACGAAGGTTTGTTAGTATGGAGTTTGACTTTATCGGCTTTCATTACAAGACAGTTTTGTTCCTTGAAGCTGATTCGTCTCAAGCGACTGGAAATGAGCTAAAAAGACGCCGGGATAAAAAGACAACACCTGACACGTTCTCGTGAATTAAAACAAGTAACAGATTCAAAACAATCCGGCAAAAAACTCCGATGTTTTTCACCCCGACCTAAGTTACAGTAAAACAAATGTATGAATTAAACAGAACCCCGATATAACGAACCCTCGATATAGCGAACCCCCGATATAACGAACCCTCGATATAGCGAATCCTCGATATAACGAACCCTCGATATAGCGAACCCTCGATATAGCGAACCCCCGATATAACGAACCCTCGATATAGCGAATCCTCGATATAACGAACCCTCGATATAGCGAACCCTCGATATAACGAACCCTCGATATAACGAACCCTCGATATAACGAACCCTCGATATAGCGAACCCTCGATAGAACGAACCCTCGATATAACGAACCCTCGATATAGCGAACCCTCGATATAACGAACCCTCGATATAACGAACCCTCGATAGAACGAACCCTCGATATAGTGAACCCTTGATATAGCGAACCCTCGATATAGCGAACCCTCGATATAGCGAACCCTCGATATAGCGAACCCTCGATATAGCGAACCCTCGATAGAACGAACCCTCGATAGAACGAACCCTCGATATAACGAACCCTCGATATAGCGAACCCTCGATAGAACGAACCCTCGATAGAACGAACCCTCGATATAGCGAACCCTCGATATAACGAACCTTCGATATAACGAACCCTCGATATAGCGAACCCCCGATATAACGAACCCTCGATATAGCGAACCCACGATACGAACCCTCGATAGAACGAACCCTCGATAGAACGAACCCTCGATAGAACGAACCCTCGATATAGCGAACCCTCGATAGAACGAACCCTCGATAGAACGAACCCTCGATAGAACGAACCCTCGATAGAACGAACCCTCGATAGAACGAACCCTCGATAGAACGAACCCTCGATAGAACGAACCCTCGATAGAACGAACCCTCGATAGAACGAACCCTCGATATAACGAACCCTCGATAGAACGAACCCTCGATATAACGAACCCTCGATATAGCGAACCCTCGATATAACGAACCCTCGATATAACGAACCCTCGATATAGCGAACCCTCGATATAACGAACCCTCGATAGAACGAACCCTCGATATAACGAACCCTCGATATAGCGAACCCTCGATAGAACGAACCCTCGATATAACGAACCCTCGATATAGCGAACCCTCGATATAACGAACCCTCGATATAACGAACCCTCGATAGAACGAACCCTCGATATAGTGAACCCTTGATATAGCGAACCCTCGATATAGCGAACCCTCGATATAGCGAACCCTCGATATAGCGAACCCTCGATAGAACGAACCCTCGATAGAACGAACCCTCGATATAACGAACCCTCGAAATAGCGAACCCTCGATAGAACGAACCCTCGATAGAACGAACCCTCGATATAGCGAACCCTCGATATAACGAACCTTCGATATAACGAACCCTCGATATAGCGAACCCCCGATATAACGAACCCTCGATATAGCGAACCCACGATACGAACCCTCGATAGAACGAACCCTCGATAGAACGAACCCTCGATATAACGAACCCTCGATAGAACGAACCCTCGATATAACGAACCCTCGATATAGCGAACCCTCGATAGAACGAACCCTCGATAGAACGAACCCTCGATAGAACGAACCCTCGATAGAACGAACCCTCGATAGAACGAACCCTCGATAGAACGAACCCTCGATAGAACGAACCCTCGATAGAACGAACCCTCGATAGAACGAACCCTCGATAGAACGAACCCTCGATAGAACGAACCCTCGATAGAACGAACCCTCGATAGAACGAACCCTCGATAGAACGAACCCTCGATAGAACGAACCCTCGATAGAACGAACCCTCGATAGAACGATAGAACGAACCCTCGATATAGCGAACCCTCGATATAACGAACCCTCGATATAACGAACCCTCGATATAACGAACGAACCCTCGATATAGCGAACCCCCGATATAACGAACCCTCGATATAGCGAACCCTCGATATAACGAACCCTCGATATAACGAACCCTCGATAGAACGAACCCTCGATATAGTGAACACTCGATATAGCGAACCCTCGATATAACGAACCCTCGATATAGCGAACCCTCGATATAGCGAATCCTCGATATAACGAACCCTCGATATAACGAACCCTCGATATAGCGAACCCCCGATATAACGAACCCTCGATATAGCGAACCCTCGATATAGCGAACCCTCGATAGAACGAACCCTCGATAGAACGAACCCTCGATAGAACGAACCCTCGATATAGTGAACCCTCGATATAGCGAACCCTCGATATAGCGAACCCTCGATAGAACGAACCCTCGATAGAACGAACCCTCGATAGAACGAACCCTCGATATAGTGAACCCTCGATATAGTGAACCCTCGATATAGCGAACCCTCGATATAGCGAACCCTCGATATAACGAACCCTCGATATAGTGAACCCTCGATATAACGAACCCTCGATATAGCGAACCCTCGATATAACGAACCCTCGATATAACGAACCAATGTCCCCGTTCCTTAACACTTCGTTAATCGAGGTTCCAGCTGTAGTGCGATATAGTGTATTTTGTGTGTGCAAAGGATTATAGTTTAATGCGCGCACGCGACGGGCACTCTAAGCAATAACTGAAATCTCCACAGGATTATATCAATAATCTGTAATATTAGTAGTCTCCCTCGCAGCCGTGCCGTAGTGTCGTCGCGTAACGCTGCGAGGGAGACTATAATATTAGATAATCTGAAAGAAAAACATTATTGTGTTCATTAGTTGTTTTATTAATACAAGCAGAAGTAATAGAGTCGTTTTCGCATGAGTGGGAAGTAGTTACGGTACTGTTCGTGACGTGCGGTGACGGTATTGCGCCATGACCGTGCCGTATCCAAGCATTCTAATTGGTTGAGCGATGATTTAATTTCGCGCGCTGTGATTGCTTGAATACAATGTCTTCGATTCCGTACCGTGACCGTAACTCCGTGCCGTAGGTTTCCCACTCATACGAAAACGACTCTATACAATTACCAGATGAATCATGAGATTGCCAGACCCCAGTTTGTTGTAGATAATAAAAGCCTTGTCTTACTAGAGAACATTGTACTAAATCACTAGCATACTGCAAAACGTGAGTGGGTGAAGACGTGGCGAGGTCAACCACATTTAAGACGTCATCGTTGCCATCTTTTCGCCCCAAACAGTTGTTTTCTGAAACACGAAATTAAAGACAATTAATATGAGTGTAAATCTGGTGTTGAGCTTGCTCTTTGGTCATCGAGTCTGATTGTCAAAAAAAACATCAAAAGGTAGTGTCTATTTGGCTATATGCATTGGCGCCATGTTGGATGATAGGAAAAACAGACACTTCATTAATGATATCACTTTATTTTTGATTTTTGCTCCTGTCAAACAACATAACTCGGTTCTTAAGGTGATATATTAAAAGAAACCGAGTTAAGAATAAGAGATGTTATAAAATCACGATAGTTTCGGAAATACGGGCAACAAACTCGTGGAACTTGTCGTGCTACATTTTTGCGTTCCGAGTTGAAGAGAAAATGTTGCTCGAATCAGTACCACTCCGCGCGCAACATATATTTTTTGTTGCACGAAGTAGAAGCTCTCTCTACTCTTCGCAACAAAGAAAATGTGCGCGCGGAGTGGTAATACGAGCAACGAACATTTTCTCTTCAACTTGCAACGCAACAATGTTGTTCCGAACCTTATGATATACCGTGCATGCGCTCTGGTTTGCCAAAGGATGCACACAGCACGCGCGCGCAGATATTTGTAATGATATACCGTGCATGCGCTCTGGTTTGCCCATAGGCAGCCCAACCATTCCTTTTGAGGCTACTAAATAATGAAATAAAATGATATGTGCGTCTTTTTTGATGGGTTTCCTGTGGTAGAGCGCGCGCGCGCAATACGTATTATGTTGGGATCCCTGCAGAGGAGGTTGAGCATTCATCACGTGACTTAATCGACCAATCACATTTGTCGTATTTCTGCGTTCACGGCAATTTAATTTTCATTGCAAGGAAAAACATACAAAGTATTTTTCAGTAAAATAGGACGAAAAACGCAATCTAAAGCTTAGAAAAGATGTAAACAAGGAGAAATGACTCGAAGCTATGAACCCATGGAATCTCAAACCAGGTAAGGAAGTATTTCATGTTTTATGCTTGATTGAACTCGTTGATATGAAAATGTCGCCACAACACTTGTAGAAATGACTGAAGACAAAAGACCTCTTATCATCGCTAAACCAACATAGTTATAGACACAAAAACATTTGTAATATAAAGATGAGTAATCAGTGATGCAGAAAAGTCCATCCCACCCCATCCCACCTCTTACCGTTTGCAAGTTATACGCCGTTGAAGTTTGACAACAACTTAGCCAAACAGCGCCATTTTTACTCGCCATTTTGAATTCGTGGCGATGTGAAGTTTTACGATACTCCGATATAAAAAGTGTAAAAACTTAATAATATGTCCTGTTTTTATATCACTGTCGTGTGTTATATTTACGTAGCAGTGAGGTATATGGTATTTTATGCATTGTTTTGCCCTTGGTCAACTATAAGAATTGAAAGATCTTGTCAAATATGTGGCACTCTACTCTGAAAACAATGTGTGGCCAATTCACACAAGAATGAATACTTTTGGGGGCAATGCTCAAAAGCTGTGTCTCAAACTGGAGGGAATATATAATCGATCCGGTAATTATTATAACCAGCAGCCAGTGTATGGCAATATATTTATTGATCCATGAAATTAAAATAATTTATCTGGTTTTGATTTAAGGGGCTGCCTGTTGTGACAAGGTAATCAGAGTTCTTAAACCAAAATTCCCAACTTTGGAATATGCAGAGGAAGAATATGGCATTCTCTATTTTCTCATAGCACATAATGCTTTGCGCCTTGGGGGGTAATACAAAAGAAAATGGGAGCTTTCTGTCAACCATGTAATTATGCAATGTTCACCATTTTCTTTTGTATTACCCCCCAAGGCGCAAAGCATTATGCAGGGGGTCACACTCCATATGTGCTATGAGAAAGTAGAGAATTGACTATGTGAATGATGAAGATGTAAAAGTTGGTAAGGGCCAGCCACCAAACCATTCACCTTGGATGTTTACTGTACATAAAATTATGCATAACAATCTCTACAAATTGTCCATCACAATTGTACATAATGCAGTACAAGCCTCATGTAATGGACATAAAAAAAGAAATATGTAAATTAGCAAGTGGTTCGCCAATGTCATTTGATATTCCAAAACCTAGATCATTCATTAATTGACGTCGCGTCCTGTATCAAATTGATCCTGCTCGCTTGTGGCATGGTTGTTGGTGTTCCAATTTTCAATCTGGCAGCCTATTGTTATAATTATATACACTGTATGTATAATATGTATAATAAATATATATAATTAAATATTATTTATTTTATATATGTAAATATAATTTATATACCTTTACAGAAACAACAGTCTGAATAGATGAAGAAAATAAACATGATTTTCATTTTCATCAAATGTGATTTTAATGTTATCTTGTATAGAAGTGCATGTACATATATATAAATGTACTCCCATATATTTGCTATATATACGGGTATGTGCCGCTGGATAGGGTATGGTTTTTGGGCTTTTGGTCTTAAGATAGGGTATGCATTTCACCTTAAATTGTCTTGAATAGGGTCTGTAATTCTGACAAGGATCGTAATTTTCAGTTTTTTAGAGTCTTAGATAGGGTATTAAATTTTGATTTACTACTAACTAGACACTAAGTTGTCAATAACTGTCTAAAATAGGGTAGAGAATTTCCCTCGAGTGTTAGATAGGGACAACTTTTTACCAACTGTCTTGAACGTCTTGAACAGGGTCAGGGTTTATGGACCCCACTCCTATTATCAAAACCCAGACTTCTGAGAATTCCAGAAAACCTAGAATGCAATAAACAAAAACTATATATATTGAGTCATTTGAAATGGTATAAACAAGTATAAAAGGGTCAGTAAGGTTCTGTGTGAAACACTAAACATTGCATCGTATAAACTACAGCCGGTAAGCTTACTGCAAACACAATGAATGAATTCAATGACAAAACGACTATAGTAAGCTTAACTTTATATTCGACAGATCTATTTAGAGAAGTTATGCACCTTTAATAACTTTTAATTAAAAACGAGAGGATTGATTGAGTAAGCTTTAATGGTTTTAAGCAAGTCAGATAATATGATAAAATATCATTGCTTACCTGATGTTACAACAAGTGATTACTTGAATAATACAGGGAGAGCTTTTCTCAGTCAGTTCTCTGACTTTCTCGCCAAACAAAACAATTCGTCGTTCACGAAGCTTGAGAGGAAAACTGACATGGCCGCCTACTACTTTCAAAGTCATGAATGGCAAAGATTTGATAGTGAAATTATGTACAAACTGAAAATCTACGCAGTGTAGGTACAATAGTTGAGAAGTTTGAAGAAAATTAACACAAAACGTTTCCACAGTTATGAGTTATGTGATCCATTATGCAAAGCCAAAGGACCGCGATACGGATCGTACCGGACACAATAATTCAATATAAATAACTCCTAGTTATACGATAGAACGAAGCTATACGATAGAACGAAACTAGCACAGATTACAATAAAGGTTTACGGTACGCGAAGAAGGGAGAGCCGATTATATACGAATTGAGACATCCTCACTCTACCGCGACCAAGCTCAAGTGAGCACAAATACACTTTTTGGTCCACAATCCCTTGCGGGCCTCGCTCAACCTCCTCTGGGATCCCTGTGCATAGAAATGTATGATGTTGGTATCCCTGTGCATAGAAATGTATGATGTTGGGATCCCTGTGCGCATCCCGCGCGTCCCGCAGCATATGTGTATATTTACACAAGGTGTGAAACTGATGGCGTATCATGGCCTGATGTGCGGTGCAGTTCGATGGTGCACTTTTCCGTGAGCCGAAGAGCCGAAGTCGTCGTGCGCTACAGGCCCGTGGGGGGTACCCAGGGTGAAGTAGCTCAAGCCTTGCAAAATGGCGGAACATCAAAGAGAAGTCGATGAAACAAAATATGTTTTTTTCGGTGTAAGCGTTTGAATTCTATTCCTTATCCATGGTAAGTTTAGAAGTTCACAATTCATGTCAACTTTAAATAACTTTAGAAGAAATTCGACGATTTTAAAGTAGTCCTTTTTCATTTTGAATGGTGGAGAATTGTATGTTGGGCTCGACAAGCAAAAGTTTTGTTGAAAAGCAACTTTAACTAAAAGTATTTTTGTCAAGATTTTTACGTAGTATTTGCTCTAACTGTTCTCTAATAAAAGCACTTGCCTATACTAGGGCAGAAGGGCTGCTCACTAATCCTCAACAAATCAGTTTTCATAAATTATGACTGAGCTATTTGACTTGTGTAGTTTTGTCAGTGATCGAAATCACTTCAACAAGGATTCTCACTGAACTGACTGATGGTACTTCATCTCTATTTAAACATTTTGACTATCTCATCAGAAAGTGTTTGACGTAATTTTGTACTTTCTTACAGTTGTTCTTACTGAAAACATAAGGACCAACACAGCATTAACCATCTGAAGCAAAAATATAGACGAACTCAATGGCATTCACTGACATCGAAGGAGAAATGAATGGCGAAGGACTCGTGAAGCAGTTGAAGCTGCCGTGAACTAAAATATTAACAGTTCTTCATTATTGTCATTGACATAGTACAACTTATTTAGCAAATACTAGCCAGTACCAACTGAAAGAAACACAGCGTAATTAAATACGGTTTTCCTAAGAACGTAAGTATCGCTTCCGAGTGCTTACAAATTGTACGAACTCCGATGTATGTTATTCATTCAACTTATGATTGTGGTGACATGTATAATATTTTAGTTTAGTTTCGTATTATTCACAGTATTACTGATCAATATAGCGAATAAATTACACATGAAGAACGGCGAAACAGTGTGTAAAAAGCTTAGTAAACTTTTAAAAACTTATTGTTGAAATAAAAACGTTTGTTTGTCATTTTGTGTACAAGCACTGATAGCAAAATGTGTTGTGTAGTACTAAATATTGAGACTATTCAGCAGTTTATAAAACACAATGCCTCAATTTTGAAGCATTTTAATCGATAAAAATCAAAAATCAAAAAAAATACTTTATAAAAATCAAAACTGAAATCAAATAAAGTATATTGTAGATGTTTTGACTTATATTTAGTGAAAATATAAATATTAAAACTTGCCGAAAAGAGAGAAAAGAGCACAATTCAGATTTGACGAGCGCTTGCCGATGTCCTCTCGAAGGTAAAATCCGAATGTTTCACGGAAAAGTGCACCATCGAACTGCACCGCACATCGTTCCATGAGGCGCAAAATGTCAAAATTAAAGTTTCTCAGCGTACGGTGAAGTTAGACGGCTGAAACTTATGAAGTGTTTAGAGAATACGGTAAAGTTTAGTTATCCGAAGAAAAATTGAAATTTCACGTCATATTGACAAAGATTAGGGGCAAAAACGTAATTGTCACGTGACCGAGTTTCATACCTTGTCTCAATATACACATGTACTGCGGGACGCGCGGGATGCGCACAGGGAGCCCAATATTATACGGTATTCAACACAGGGAACCCAACATATCTACGCATTATATATATTGCGCGCGCGCGCTCTACCACAGGAAACCCGTCAAAAAAAGACGCAAATATCATTTTATTGAATTAGTTAGTAGCCTCAAAAGGAATGGTTGGGCTGCCTGTGGTTTGCCAAAGGATGCACACAGCACGCGCGCGCAGATATTTGTAATGATATACCGTGCATGCGCTGTGGTTTGCCAAAGGATGCACACAGCACGCGCGCGCAGATATTTGTAATGATATACCGTGCATGCGCTCTGGTTTGCCAAAGGATGCACACAGCACGCGCGCGCAGATATTTGTAATGATATACCGTGCATGCGCTCTGGTTTGCCAAAGGATGCACACAGCACGCGCGCGCAGATATTTGTAATGATATAACGTGCATGCGCTCTGGTTTGCCAAAGGATGCACACAGCACGCGCGCGCAGATATTTGTATGGGAGGTTTTACGTGTGACGTAGTGGCCGTCAAGATCTACAAAATGTTCGAACTTAACTTTCAAAGTCTGTTAGTTTTTCTTCAAGCAACTAGATGACATTTGTTTGTTTGTTTATAAGTAACTTATATTTGGTATATTTGACAGATATTTAGACTTCACCGATCTAAAATTGAAGTTTTGAGCAAGTAAAATGACGGTTTGACGGCCACTCGCGACAGATTTTGACGTCAGAAAAAGATTCCATAAAACCTCCCATAGGAAATACCACAGTTCGAGAAGAATTAATGAAAAATACCACGCGTATTTGATGAAAGTGGTTTAATACCACAAGTGCGTAGCACGAGTGGTATTAAGCCACTTTCATCAAATACAAGTGGTATTTTTCATTAATTATTCGAGAACTAAGTGGTATTTCCTATTAATAACACACCTACAAAAAATATGAGTTTCTTTATAAAGAAAGAACCCAATCACAACCACAAATAATAAAATAGCACATGTGCAAATTTCTTTAATACCGTGCAATTAATTAATTGCACGGTATTAAGAAAAAATCCACAGTCAATCGGCCAATCAGAAACGAGTATTTTTTGTAGGTGTGTTATTAGTAATGATATACCGTGCATGCGCTCTGGTTTGCCAAAGGATGCACACAGCACGCGCGCGCAGATATTTGTAATGAACAAAATTGAAAACTTGTCTTAAAATCATAATTGTATTTTCATGATAAAATAACTATAGAAAATGTGTACGCTGTGCTCTGTGCAGTTATAGAGCCTGCACTTGGGGACTGATTAGAACACTCGAGAAGTGTCGAGAAGTACTCCGCAGCTACACGTCGTGCTTTAAAACACTTCTGTCGTGTTCTGATCAGACCCTGCGCTCGCATTTTCTATTTATCCAATAGTAAGCAGGGATAGAAACTAGCTTAAGAACTGTAAGTTCCTCTGCGAATATTAAACTATATTGCTAATCAGGATGAAGACAGTACACGAGCTCGATTCTCTCTGTCCCACACGTGCCATGCAATACACGTCGCAAACTCGATATGTTCGTAGCAACAGCGCTACGCGAATAGGGTATCAAGGTTCCCACGTAGCGGCCCAGTGCGTAGCGAGTATGTTCAAAAGATTAGAATGAATTGACATCGAATTAAGATGCCATAGATAATGTGAGTTAGCTCATGCAGTTCTTTAGAGTACTTCATTTGAAAGCGACGAAGGTGAAGAAGCTGAGAACCGTTCGCTAGCTGAGAACCATCTCGCAAATATTACATGCAGTAATAAATATATTGCTAATCACTAAACCTAAACTTTGCTCTAAACCTATCCCTAATCCTAACCCTATAAGCTCTCGGCGTGCTATATTTGCCCACGGAAGCCTTCATGCAATAGAGTGTGTTACTGCTTGTTAGGGGTGGACCATTAGACTACTGATGGGGGGGGGGGGGGTTGCACGAATCCCAAAATAAATATCGAGCAAGCCTTTCCTAAGGAAAAAAAAAATCGCGCAACACATAAAGGAAGGGAAAAAAAATCGAGCAAGCAATGTAGCCGATTTCAATATATGAATATTAAAAGACGATAAAGATCATTGATTTTAATAATACACCAGTTAGTCGTTACTTTAATACCGTGGAAAGGGAAGTAAACCGGACCGGAAAGAAACAAAAAAAACTGGAAAGTGCGCAAAGGCGCTTGGGAAGGTTGGGCAAAATTTTCACGCTAAATGAAGGAGAATTAGGAATTTTTAGTAGTGAAGGTCGAAAACGTACATTTATTAAAGTTTTGTGGACATTAGAAGTTGGCTGCCTTCAAACTCTCTCCTACATTATTTAAGATACAGCCATTCTGTACGAAATATATCAAATGTATACTACAAAAATCACTAGGCAGAAACGTTGTATAGTACATTTTGTATTTATACTGAAATATAATAAGAAAAAATGTGTTCACCAAGCTAAAATAAATTTCAAATCACTATTGAGAGATTCACAAAATATTTTTATATTAGAAGATTACAACTTTGATCTGATGACATAATCTCATTAGATATTGGTATAAATGTATACATGTACTTACTTAACAACCTTTCTGCAATCGAGTTCAGCTAGATATAAGTTTGTCTTAGTTTCCTTTTAGAAACAGTAACAATTTTAAATATTTTCTTGATTGAACATAATTATGTTATTGGCCATAAGACGACTATAAATTCTCGAGACTTTTTGTAAGGAACTTCAAAATTTATAAACTTGAGGGAAAAAAATATCGATCACTCAATATTGAAGTAGCAGGAAGTTTTCAGTATTAATACCCCTGAAGTTTTGACACAAACAAACACTACACACATGCCAGTTATTTTTTTCCGCTAAATGAAGCATTATACAGTACATAAATTTTGTTTTTGGTGGCTATTGACTTTAAAACATATATAAATACAGAATCACCAAGACAGACTTTCCACTAGAAAACACAGTTACAACGTAGGAATTAGGATTTGGTGATCACCATTCAGAGATTAAGTTTTGCCTTATTGAGTTAAAGAAAGATTTTCGGACATGGATTCACTCTTTGCGATCACAATATTGAAGTAGCAGGATTTCGCAAGGTTATTCACTCTTGAAAACATGTTCCCAGAAAACGTCCATGTGATAAACCAGTCCGTAACGACAGAGGTTTCCTTATTCAGTTAATTATATCACCTATTCTGGCACAAAATGCACTACCGGCCAGTAAGTATTCGTTTCAACACGTATCCAACAATAACTTGTGCTGCAAATAGGGATATTTTAGGATTAGGTTTGTTTGTGCTGGCTTATTTCGAAGCAATAATGAAATACTGGCTTGACTGAAGGAATTTTAAAACGGTTTCTCATTGAGGAAATCCTCTGTCATTCTAACTTGAAACTCAATAATAAAATGATTATCAATCGGAGCTCACCTTTTACGAGGACTGAAGAAGATATACACGTTCTGTTGTAGATTAGAAACGTAGAATAAGACTTTGGACATTGACAAAAGGCCTCCTTCATGGCACAAGTCGCTTGGCTGAACTTAGCACACAGAGAACAATTCGCAACGGAGAAGAAATCTTGTTCGGAACGACTCACGTTCAGCGAAACGACATGCTGAATCCCTAGAACACTGAACAAGACTGCTAGCACGGTTACTGAATACCAAACCATTCTAGCCAGTCATGAATGCACATCTGAGACAGTAGTTTGTATGAACAGTAGTTCAGTTCCAAGAAGAGCATCTGAAATGACGCATCACTTGACCTCCTATCGGTCGTATCATGTGACTGGCATAGTATTACTAAATATTCTTGTGAAAAACTCTTCCTCGCTTCAGCATATTCTGTCAGAGCGAAAAACTTATACACTGTAACAAGAAAGCCAGCTTTGTCTTGGTTAGTTTGAGCTGACTCGAATGGTTGTGGTTTAGTAGGGCGTACCCATATTTCCTGGGATTTGGCGGGAATTCAACGACCTTTGTTATCATTCGATCAGGTTACTTCCTTGTAAATACAGCCTCCCCGCATGCAGTCCTATATCCAATGGCGATTTATCGTTAATCGAATGGTGTAAACGTTCTTAGACAAACTCCAGAAACGTATTCGCTATGTTTTCGGAAATTTTTTAATTTTAAATTTTAAAGTTAAATTTTTTTTTTTAAATATACAGTCAATGTCATTAACGTTGTCCAGCTAAAAAGAGATTAACACTACAATAAATGTCACGTGTCTCATCATATCTTCGTTTTGCGCGCGCGATATGAGCAGTTATTGTGCACGTGGAGCTGATATACTTTATACTTTGAATTAGATCAGCTTCACGTGCACAATAATTGCTTGTTTCGTGCATGCAAAACGAATATATGATGAGACACGTGACATTTATTGTAGTGTTAAAATCTTTTTAGCTGGACAACGTTTTAAAATGACATTGACTGTATATATATATTTAATATAATCAATGTAATAATTGGGTGTCTCTGGCTTAGATATTAGGTCTTTTGTAAACTACATACGTTTCGATCCTTCCTCGGAAAAAAACCCGCTGTAGCTTACATTAAGACTAATATCTAAGCCAGAGACAACCATGCAATGCTTTTAGTGATAGAATGCATCCTTGCTGCAATTACAATATTTCAAATTTATTGAAATTTTTTTTTAATCCATTGGAATTGATTTGATAGGACAATAATAAGGACAACAGTTCGACTACTTGTTTACAAGAAAGTGCATGTCTGTAATTCTTGGAAACAAACTCGTCCAACAATGTGTCCTGAGTCTTGTCCAGGTGGGCGTGGCAACAAATAATATTTATTCCTAAGCTAAAAAGTGACAAAAGCTACAACTGTCATTCCGGCTGTCATTATCTTATCACGGGCATCTTATTTACTGACAAACACCCTGGTACCGGCTTAGTCTCTTGTGGTCCTTTTAGATTTGTTTTTCCTTTAGTCCGACGAAGGACTGATGTCCGAAACGTCAGTAAATGGAACTTGTTTTACACCGGTGTTATTGGGCCCTGGGAACGAGGTTGAAAGATTTGCTTACCAAAGGCTTACATACTTGACCGCGGGGACTTGATGACCGTCAGTTTAATTTGATATCACGACAACATAGTCCTGGAGTTGATCCCTGTGTAACTAATAAATCAACTATTAACCACAAATGCTCGCTCACCGATGGAACTATATTTTTAAAACAACCTGGAATTCTTGGTCATTCTTAAACTTTAATTAAAGAAACCTTAGTTATGGCTTTGAGTTTAAGCGAGAGAATGCAAATGGAACAAGAACTTACCAGAACAAAGTCAACAACTGCCCACGTTGTGGAGGTGATTTCAAGTCTGACAGCGTCGCTAGTAGAATTCAAGGAGAGGAGCTATAACACATTGTCTGAGATTCGCACTGCGGCCGATCTGATTATCAACGAAGTAAGGACACACGAAGAGAAACTCGTAGCTCGAGTACAAGAGGGTATTGAACTTAAGGAATCGTCTGTGCAACAGCAGAAGAAAGTCTTAGAGGACTATGTAACAGAATTACAACAGTCTATTGACTATACCAGTGATGTCCTAAACCACATTCAAGAAAACTCTGAGATTGATGAATGGAAAACTGCTTTAACTTCTCAACTACAATATCTCAACGGAATGAAAGATAACTACCGACAAGATACGAACGATGAAGTACAGTTTTTATTTATTTATGCAAACGAGGACCTCTTGAAGTCTATTGCCAACTATGGTGCTATTGTCAATAGTGACATTCCTGAAGCTTTTAGGTTGAAACAACGCGATGGCTGCGATGCAAGGAAGGACGACGAGGGCCAGTTTACTGTAATGCCTGTAGTTGCATTGAATGGTGCTATTCTTGATTTGGACGCTGTTAATGACAATTACGAGATCGAGGAATCATCCGATGATGAACTGAGTGATGATGATGATGACAATGATTGTAGTGATAGCGATACATAAGCAGCTCATATACCTAGAGACGGTGAGTTTTTTTACGGTGCATGGCATCGATGTTGCACAATTTATTCTTACAAATACGAAGGGTAGTTTATAGTGTAGCTAATGCAAAGGATCACCATTCTGCTACCAGACCTAGCACGCTGATAGGAAGTAACAGCAGCATAGTACATTAGGTATTTAGTAGCCCGCCTCCCTTTTAATTCCCAGAGCGTGGAAGAGGTTTTACGTGACTCGGGAATTGACTTCAATTGAGCGCGTTCTGATTCGGGAAACAAATAGAAAACCACATTAAGGGTTTTCTTGTATGCAGGCATATAGTTAAATAAATTATAGTATTAAATTTGTTTTTAAACTGTTCTTGGAACATTTATTTCACCACCTAGTATTTTCATGATCAAGAGATACAGTGATGTAAACCCGTAAAAAGATCAAAAAGATCAAACAAGATCAATTTTGTGACAAGTAAACCAACAGAACATCAATATCCAGTTCACAGTACGGAAAGATACTCAAACGAAGGAATTCCCTTCCTTGACAGTCTCGGGCAATAAGATCAGAGATGATGGAAGCATAGATATTACAGTGTATAGTAAACGCACACCGATAGATATTTAAGCTTTGAAAGCCATCATGCGCCTCAACACAAGGCATCAGTCGTGCGCACTCCTTACAAAAGAGCGGAAACTAAGTCATCCAAATAACGACCAAGGGAAAACCCTGGAACGACACAAAGTGTTTAAAGCCCTCTCCATGAACATGAATGGTTACCCAAAGAAATTCATCAACAAGTACAAACATGTGAGCAATGTGAGTAATATGGATAGAGATCAAAACACATCACACAAGGGATTTGCTACGTTACCATATGTCCAAAATGTCACTGAAAAAAATTAGCAGAATTTTGTCTTCACACAACATCAAAGTGTTGACAAAACCTATGCTAACAGTGCGACATATGGTATCAAAGCCTAGAGATCAAATACAAGACGACAAAAAGACCGGACTCATTTACCAAATCCCTTGCGGAGATTGTAGTACAGTGTACATAGGAGAAACGGTTAGAGCACTACAGACAAGGAAGATGGAACACCAACGGAATGTGAGACTGGGAAACACAGACAAATCAGCCGTGTCCGATCATGCAAACCAATAGGGATGACACAATAATACTGAAGAACGAACCACGATGGCAGCAAAGAAGATGGCTGGAATCAATCTGTATTGCACAAAATAGCAAAGTGTTATTTAATAGAGACAATGGAAGGACTTTACCAGACAGTTATATGCCAATTATCGAAGAAACTTTAATTGTACTTATGATTCATTCATTCACTTATTCATTCATTCATTTTGTCATCTACCTTGCATCTACCTATCCATTTATTGGTTCATTCATTCATTCATTCATTCATTTTGTCATCTACCTATCCATTTATTGGTCCATTCATTGATTCGTTCATTCATTCATTCATTTTGTTATCTACCTATCCATTTATTGGTCCATTCATTGATTCGTTCATTCATTCATTCATTCATTCATTCATTCATTTTGTCATCTACCTATACATTTATTGGTCCATTCATTGATTCATTTCATTCATTTCTTCATTCATTCATTTTTGTCATCTACCTATCCATTTATTGGTCCATTCATTGATTCGTCCATTCATTGATTCGTTCATTCATTCATTTCTTCATTCATTCATTTTGTCATCTACCTATCCATTTATTGGTCCATTCATTGATTCGTTTATTCATTCATTCATTTTTTGTTATCTACCTATCCATTTATTGGTCCATTCATTGATTCGTTCATTCATTCATTCATTCATTCATTTTGTCATCTACCTATCCATTTATTGGTCCATTCATTGATTCGTTCATTCATTCATTCATTCATTCATTCATTCATTCATTCATTTTCATCATCTACCTATACATTTTTTTGGTCCATTCATTGATTCGTTCATTCATTTCTTCATTCATTCATTTTGTCATCTACCTATCCATTTATTGGTCCATTCATTGATTCGTTCATTCATTCATTCATTCTTCATTCATTCATTTTGTCATCTACCTATCCATTTATTGGTCCATTCATTGATTCGTTTATTCATTCATTCATTTTGTTATCTACCTATCCATTTATTGGTCCATTCATTGATTCGTTCATTCATTCATTTCATTCATTCATTCATTTTGTCATCTACCTATCCATTTATTGGTCCATTCATTGATTCGTTCATTCATTTCTTCATTCATTCATTTTGTCATCTACCTATCCATTTATTGGTCCATTCATTGATTCGTTCATTCATTTCTTTCATTCATTCATTTTGTCATCTACCTATCCATTTATTGGTCCATTCATTGATTCGTTCATTCATTTCTTCATTCATTCATTTTGTCATCTACCTATCCATTTATTGGTCCATTCATTGATTCGTTCATTCATTTCTTCATTCATTCATTTTGTCATCTACCTATCCATTTATTGGTCCATTCATTGATTCGTTCATTCATTCATTTTTCATTCATTCATTTTGTCATCTACCTATCCATTTATTGGTCCAGTCATTGATTCGTTCATTCATTTCTTCATTCATTCATTTTGTCATCTACCTATCCATTTATTGGTCCATTCATTGATTCGTTCATTCATTCATTCATTCATTTTGTCATCTACCTATCCATTTATTGGTCCATTCATTGATTCGTTCATTCATTCATTCATTTATTCGATCATTTATTTATTCATCTACCATCCATTTATTCATATTTTGGTTTATTTATTCATTCATTTATTCATTCATTCATTCTGTATCTCATCAGGAGCCCATATTTAATAACTTTGTGGTTTTGTTGTTCAGTTACTTCGATCCTAGCTCGCGCTCTTGATTTAAAATCTAATTAGCTCTCGCTGTTCAGTTAAAATAATTCCTTAGCATAATCTTCCCAAATTGAAAAATCGCAGAATTTTGCAGGTGAACACCATTTCAACAAAGGTGATGTACCAAAACATTCATAATAATTTTACCAATTGAGTCAGTTAAGCCAGGTTTTGACAAAGGAATGACCGAATTTCGGGTTAAGGTCGCATCTCTTAGAAAATCTAGTCCAATAGACCTCTTTAGCTTGTATGCAAATTGCCCAGATTCAGATCATGTGATGTAAACATGATATTCTCTGAAATTTATTCGTTCATATTGAAAGGACTAATTCTCCAGAGAACACCATGTTTACATCACATGGTTTGAAATGGGCAATTTACATACGAAGCTAAAGAGGTCTATTGGTTCAATACTATTAGAGTAAAACAATAGAACCCAAACCATAGAACGAGTAGACTGAATGGATTCTATTGATTGTATTATCCAATCACAACAGATCTTGTAAGCAGCTGCGAAACACTTGCGAATTTCCTTCCATTTTTGTATGCAAATCGGAAAACAAGAGAAAAAATTGACTTTCCAAATTGAATTTTTCTCAATTTTTTTCACAAAAGATGTGAAATCGGTAGTGAAAATAAAATATACAATAACAAATTGATGCTTGTTTCGGATAAAAATCAGTTTCAAAACTGGTTTCAAAACGATCCCAGCGCGCGCTCCGGATGAGGTATGATAGCGCGCGCTCTTCAACTACAATTATGTTTTATCAAGAGAAACAGAGAGTGAATCTGCCAGTCATGGCCTTGGGATATGTGAATCGTAGTTGGGCTATTTTTAGCATGCGGACGTAAAAGAAAACTTACTTCCGTTTCGGTTTGAGTGTCAACGTGGTCATATGTTTTGACTGTTTTGTCGATGAAACCAATTCAAAAATGAAGGAAAATGGTTTTTATTAAGCAGATACTTCGAAAAGGAAAGAGATATACTCAGATTAAAGTGACTCGCTGGGAGAAAATTCGAATTGAAAGACGACGGTTGTAATTTAATTCAATTTATTTGACAGATATCTGTCAGTTTATTTATGTAATCTCTCGTAGCACACAACAGACGTTCGTAAAGGACTATAAATTGCAGAGTTTTGAAGAAATTCCCATCGTTTTCGAAATAAATACAGTTTATTTTTAACGTTCGCCCTCCGCTGTTTGCCGCCTGAGCTTCTTTGAAATGGCTGTTGAAGTTCGGAGGGTTGTTGCTCGTTCGAAATATGTCATAAATGAGGTCAATCAGAGCCGTCGTCTTCGCTTTCAGTATCGGGCTCAAATTCATCGAAAGAATTCCAATTTTCTCCCAGCGAGTCACTTTAATCTGAGTATATCTCTTTCCTTTTCGAAGTATCTGCTTAATAAAAACCATTTTCCTTCATTTTTGAATTGGTTTCATCGACAAAACAGTCAAAACATATGACCACGTTGACACTCAAACCGAAACGGAAGTAAGTTTTCTTTTACGTCCGCATGCTAAAAATAGCCCAACTACGATTCACATATCCCAGCTTGACCCCCAAGATGCACTCTCTGTCCCTCATTTTCTCTTGGTTTATATAAATAGAAATGTTAGCTATATTTTACACCTAATTTCAAAAACGTTGTCCAATAATAATCAAAAAAGCCAAATAGGATTTCATTAAAAGACAAAAGAAGTGCACTCAAGCTGAACTGTTTCTTTTGTCTTTTTGAATGAATTCGTATTTGGCTATTTGGACAACGTTTTTGAAATTAGGTGTAACATTTACATACATATGTTTTATTTAATATTCCCCGTAGTGGAATAGTGTCAGTCACAATTTACATTTTTAAAGAAATGCGAAAATAGACGGTCATTTATTGTATCACGGCTCGTACGGTGATGGAAAAGCCGCGTATAGCACAGTTCCGTGTGAACGGAACGCTTAAACGTACAACTTTTTGAACGGTTACAAATTCGTCCGGTACCGTGTAGACGGCCGGGGCCTCATACTTAGGTTGGATGTTCAAAGCGCGACAACTGAAACGAGATATAATGGCGCTTTTTGAGCAAACTTGAAATAATCCAAATTATTATTTGTATTTCCTGCGGGGACTCATCAGTTTCTCAATATACCACCTTAATACTGAGCAAATCTAGCTCAGAGAAACAGAAGAAAGAAAGAAAAAAATAATAATTATTGATACTACATTTGACTGGGATTCGAACCCGAGACTTCTGCGTCGTAGTCCAACGTCTTACCTATTCTCCCAAAAATAACAACTTTTCAAGTATCCAGTGTGAACGCAAATCCAAAGTGGACTCAGATCGATCTCAGATCGATCTGAGATAGATCTCAGATCAATCCAAGTGTGAACGCAATTGTTTTTTCTAGATCGATCTCAGATCGATCTCAGATCGATCTCAGATCGATCTAGAACCCCAGTGTGAACGCGCCCCTAGAAAAAAAATATAGCGTTCACACTTGGATCGATCTGAGATCGATCTGAGGGAGCGTTCACACTGGAGTTGTAGATCGATCTGAGATCGATCTAGAAAAAAAAATTGCGTTCACACTTAGCTCGCATTTGACCTAGGCTGTGTTCACACTGGGACTTTTCGATCTAGAATCAAGACGCTTAAATGTTTACATAGCAATTAATGGATAGAGTAAAGCGTTCACACACGCGATAAGTTACCGAGCTGAGCTGTCACATTGCTGTCGTCACTCCAATCATTGTCGGGAATTCAATCGCGCGCCAAGTTGAAAAAATGGCTGAAGACGTAGCGAAAGCCAAATACTTGAAGCTAAACGATATTATTATTCGCCATGAATTACTCGCTAGAATCTTCAACAAGAGACAAGAAGAACTCGGTACCATTAGCGCCAAATTCACACGCTTAATTAATTCAATTAACTCAAGAACTCATTTGATTGGTTGCTTGTGTTGTGGTACGGCTACAACCCTAGTTCGGAACTGGGGTCGAAACGTCTAAGTAAACATTGGTTTTTTCTTTGAAGTTTAGCTCTTTGCCGGCAAGAGTTCGTGGTACGTATTCAACTTTGTGTGTGAACGCTTAAGCAAACATGACCGGCTTAAATCGAGAAGAAAGTCCCAGTGTGAACGCAGCCCTAGATCGATCTCAGATCGATCTCAGATCGATCTAGAACCCCAGTGGCTGTGTTCACACTAGGCCATTTTCAAGCTGCTTGGGCCATTTTTAATGTTTCTCATCTGTCATCAACTTCCAATACCAAGCTGCTTGATAATTGCTGGTGTTCAGACTATATATATTTCAAGCGAGTATCGCTGTAAGTTATCTATCAACGGTAACGTACTTCGCTGCTTCGTCAAGTGTATGGTCTCTCTCCTTGCCGGTCATATCAGTTTGTAAGGCAGAACAAATGATAGACAAGACTATAATATATAGTTTTGATTTGACGCTCAAATTGAAATGAAACATGAACCATTATTAACGACCCAAGATTCTGGTATGATTGACATAAACAAACAAAAAAACTGTCAAGAATGACAGGATTAGCTAATTAGCGAGCTGCACCCGCTTCAAACCATGTTTTCAAGTTGCTTAGGATTTTTCAAAAAATCCTAGTGTGAACGCTGAATTTCGGCAAAATCAAAGCCCTGCTAAGCAGCTTGGAAAAACGGTCGAAAAAGTGTCCACACTAGTCAAGCTGCTTAGGTCAAGGTCTAAGCTGCTTAGGGAACCTAGTGTGAACACAGCCAGTGTGAACGCGCCCTCAGTCGAACGAGAGAAACACAATCCCGGACGCGCGAGGTTTGTTTTTCTCTCGTTCGTCTGAGTCTGGAGGGAAAATAAGGGACTCAAATATTTCATGATTTTCAAGGAATCATCTTAGCTTATTGAATTCAAACCATCACCTAAGTTTGATAAGAATTGTTAAGCGCTTCTGATGAGCGCCACAGTGTTCAATTTAAAAAGTATCTCTTTTCTGGGCACTAGAATCACACAGACTTTTCCCAAACCCAGTTCACTTTTTTTGAAAAATCATTCGAGAAAACGAAGATTAGTCTCCCTCGCAGCCGTGTTTAGTGTCGATCGTCACGCAACGCTCTCTCCCCAAGCGCTACATTCCGTTCCACAGAATTATCCAATCAGAGCTTGTTGCCCGAAATCAGGTCAACGTTCGCGCCATACCGAAGATCAGTGACAAACAAGATGGCGCCCATTGACGAAGCGTTTTGCCTTGCAGCGAAAGAATTTAATATCAAAGAGTTTAATTGGGCAATAAACTAAGCCAATATACTATATACACGGCTGCGAGGAAGACTAGTAAATCGTGTACCACGTGAATTCATATCCTAACTTTGCAACGTTCTTACGTAAATAAACAACGAAACATGAGCCTGGGAGTGTCGAATCGTTGACAACTAGTGAACATCAATAACGAATAACTTTATGTGATTGGCTAAACACTTACAATTGGAACGGAATGTTGCGTGCGTGACGACACTAAACACGGCTGCGAGGGAGACTATTTCAGGATCGGGGATACGAAATCTTGCGAGGCAAGCGTGACCTCGGTGGCGTGACTGTCGCATCAATAATTACATGCATACCGGGATGCATAGCCTTACACTGTTACATAGGTCATAAAGATTAAAAAAACTAAACACATCTAAACAAATAGAAAAGAGTTGGTGGTTTGGGAAAAGTGAGTGTATTATTCTATGATTCGTTGAAAATTATGAAATATTTTGATTGCCGGCCATTTATTAGTATTTTGAAGACCTTGGCCGGCAGTAGCTCGGCGGTCTGGAAGGGGATTGGGAAGGGGGAGGGGGAGGGGGAAAAAGAAGGAGGAGAGGGGATTGGGGAGGAGGAGGAGGAGGAGGAAACACCGCCTGCCCGAAGACTATGGGTTTTTGAATTGCCCGTCCGCTGGAGAACGGGAAATACTGATTGGCTAAAAAGTGACGTGTCTGTCAACGCGTACGGGTGTCAAACAACACTTATAATATTATTCAAGAATTTTCACGATTACCAGAAAGGGGAAGACGAAGTCGCGTGTATTGAAAAAGCCTTAGATTTTTTAAAGAATTCTAAGAGAGATTTCACTTTAAAACAAGAGCAAAGGCAGGCTGTCGAAGATTTGCTTCGAGGAGAAGATGTTTTGGCAATTTTGCCCACGGGCTTTATATTTATAGTCTACTGGCTACTGGCAATACTGGCAAGAAAGTACTTGGAACAGCAACAGGACGATACACATTCATGCACAGTCGTTGTGATTTCTCCCTTGAAGAGTATAATAATTGACCAGATTGCAGAGATACAATTTATGAACTGTTCTGCAGTTGAACTCTGCAGCGAAAATATCGATGGGATTATCAGTTCTCCTCCAGAGTTCATATACTCGGTACTGCTGAGAAAGCAATCGAGCAGCCTTTCGATTCGTTTTAAAAACACGCTGTAAGCCAAAGGTCAAATCGTATGATTCGTTATTTTAATTGGATTAACAAAGAGGCGGTATTCAAAAACCCATAGTCTTCGGGCAGGCGGTGTTTCCTCCTCCCCAATCCCCTCTCCCTTCCCCTTCTCCTCCCCAACCCCCTCTCCTCCTTGTTTTTTCCCCCTCCCCCTTCCCAATCCCCTTCCAGACCGCCGAGCTACGCAGGCTAGGCCGGCAGTCGCCCATCGTATTCTAGTGCCCAGAAAAGAGAAACTTTTCAAATTGAAAACTGTGGCGTTCATCAGAAGCGCTTAACAATTCTTAACAAAGTTTGGAGGGTTTCAATCGATAAACTAAAATAATTCCTTGAAAATCATGAAATATTTCTAGACTGCCATTTTGAAGATCGTTCTAGAAATTTAGTTCTAAGTGCATGTCGAAAGGCGGTGAGTCTTTCGTACTCTAGTGCCCAGAAAAGAGATACTTTTCAAATTGAAAACTGTGGCGCTCATCAGAAGCGCCTAACAATTGAGAGGATGTCAGTAAGGACCGAGAATCGCCCGACAACTAAAAAAGATTGGCTACGCCTCGTGAATCCACAACAATTTTGACGATTCGATGACGCCAACCGTGGTAAATAAGAGGACATACTACAAGAAACTATCGTAAATTTGTTAAATGTATTATCCAACCCTTTTCTGATGCGAAAAACACACTCCTCCCGTGAAGGATATTTATATAAAAGCGCGCGCGAAATAGACGAGTTTTCTCGCTCCAGTCCTACTCGATATTTTTATTCGTCTATGTATAGTTGGATAATAAATAGAGGTCATTACACGAGTAGTTGTGTAATACGGCTGGATATTTTTACAAGCCGTGCCGTATTTTGACGAGCCGTAGGCGACAACAAAATTAACAAAAAACAAACATCTTTTTCTCTTTCTTCAGTTTATTTGCGACCGGACAAAACAAGAAACAAACTGAGCGCGAGCGCAAAATTGACGTGTCCGAATTCTAAAACGTGTAATACGCTGTCATATTTGTACTCGTATTTGTACTGTAAGATTACAAGTTGTGTAATAAAGAATATTATTTAAAAAAATGAAGCTTAACTTTCTTAAAATTGAAAAGTTGTTGAATTTTGGCGGAGTTTAACGTCCATCGTCGTTTTCTCCTTTTCTAGGTCCAGCATCCATCTCTAGGTAGCCTGATTTTCAGACGCCGTCCGTAGTGTGGTCCTCCGCGCGCTGAGGTTACCATCTAGGATCCAGAGTTGTAAACTAATCCAACAAGAATGGCTTTCTGTAGTATAAATATTCTGTGGTTCAAATTATAAAGGAAAAGGAAATATATGAAATTCGCTCTACTCGCTATTTGCATAATCTGTGTTGCTGCTTTCAAGTTCTACCACGCCATGACGGTTCAAACAAAATCTGGCTATGTCGTGTTGCCATGTTGCTTGGATGGGAAAAAGTGGAGGGATATATACAACCATGGTGGACAGACTAACTTTAAGCTCGTCATGCCTCACATTGAACCCACCATTCCACGCGAGGAAAGAGATTTATACATGGTAGTGGTAGTGAATTCTGACGCTACAGAAGTTGTACACCGGTCGATGAGAATGGCCATTCGTAAAACCTGGGGGAACTCAACCACTAGCCATGGGGATTACAAATGGCGACTGTTTTTTGCTCTGGGATTAAGTACAGATGGCGCCTTCAACCGACATAATCACCACGATGCATTGCAATACAATGATGTTATCATCGGCAACTTCAGCGACACCTACAGGAATATTATCATTAAAACGTTCATGAGCCATTATTGGGCCTTTTCCAAGTTCTCCTGTAGGTATGTACTGAAAACAGACGATGATGTTTATGTCCGTGTTTCACAGTTAACACACTGGTTGGCTAAAGCAGATTCACCACTGCATTTTTACGGGGGCTTCATCAGCTATCAACATCCCGTTACACGTACCCAAGACCAGTGGTATATCTCCAGAGAACAGTTTAACGAGTCAGTTTGGCCACCTTTCGCCTATGGAGCATTTCACGTCCTTTCAACGGATCTTTTACCAGCATACTTTCACTACACTCAGTTTCGGCGCAAACCGTTCCATACCGATGATGCTTATATGGGAGTTGTGGCCCGAGATTTAGGAGTTAAAGCGATAAACATTCCTGGTTTGTGCTACACAATGAATAAAGTGTGTGATCTGAAGACAGCAACAGGTATTGCTCATAACATAGATCCAGCCAAGATGATGAAATTGCATTTAGGAATCCCGATAAAACGCGGCTGAACTGAAGCGGTAAAACTGAAACGTCTCATTAAAAAGTGGTAAAACAAGCTTATTAATACTGCCAATGGAGAATAATAATAATAATACTTTAATATTGAGAACACAGACCTATTGATCACTTATACCCCATTCACTCCAAACCTTCAGGTATTTTCCAGTAGTGTTAGGCCCCATTTGGATTAATATATATGACACCAAACCTTGTTTAGATAAAATGAGTCTTTCTCTTCTTCTACCAAGATGATGAAATTGCATATAACTTTAGGTTGTAATTAATGTATTATAGATGTGGGAATAGCCTGTGTCTAGAAACCAAGTCTCAAAGACTTCAAGAATGTCCTGGACAATTTTGATTTATGTCAACATCGTGTATTGTATCCACCAAGAGCCCCCAAAACTAGCCCATCTGGACAATTTGAATGTTCGCTTTGGATTAACACTCTAATTTTATTTTAACCATGCACAAACTATTAAAAACAAATGTCTGTCTAAAACAGTTTTAGTGGTATACAAAGTCATAAAATTTCAGGGTAAAACATTAAACGCTTTCCAAGATATTTTGACGTTTTCCAAAATAGCACTTTTTGCAATACTTTTTTATTACCACATTTGACTGTATCATATTTGAAGTTAAGTATATTTTGAGTTTTCGTCGGACCACTTTCAAACTAACTATTTATTTTAGGATAAAATATTTATTTGTGTGACTTAGAGGAATTCTGCCAACAGAAATTCTGATCATGGTGAAGAGTGCAGAATTTCTGTGCCATCTGATCATGGTGATGGATGCAGAATTTCTGTACCATCTGATCATGGTCATGGGTGCAGAATTTCTGTACCATCTGATCATGCTCATGGGTGCAGAATTTCTGTACCATCTGATCATGGTGATGGGTGCAGAATTTCTGTACCATCTGATCATGGTGATGGGTGCAGCATTTCTGTACCATCTGATCATGGTGATGGGTGCAGAATTTCTGTACCATCTGAACATGGTGATGGGTGCAGAATTTCTGTACCATCTGATCATGGTGATGAGAGCAGAATTACTGTACCATCTGATCATGGTGATGGGTGCAGAATTTCTGTACCATCTGATCATGGTGATGGGTGCAGAATTTCTGTACCATCTGATCATGGTGATGGGTGCAGCATTTCTGTACCATCTGATCATGGTGATGGGTGCAGAATTTCTGTACCATCTGAACATGGTGATGGGTGCAGAATTTCTGTACAATCTGATCATGGTGATGGATGCATAGTTTATGTACCATCTGATCATGGTGATGGGTTCAGAATTAATGTACCATCTGATCATGGTGATGGGTGCAGAATTTATGTACCATCTGATCATGGTGATGGGTGCAGAATTAATGTACCATCTGATCATGGTGATGGGTGCAGAATTTCTGTACCATCTGATCATGGTGATGGATGCATAGTTTATGTACCATCTGATCATGGTGATGGATGCAGAATTTCTGTACCATCTGATCATGGTGATGGATGCATAGTTTATGTACCATCTGATCATGGTGATGGGTGCAGAATTTCTGTACCATCTGATCATGGTGATGGGTGCAGAATTTATGTACCATCTGATCATGGTCATGGGTGCAGAATTTCTGTACCATCTGATCATGGTCATGGGTGCAGAATTTCTGTACCATCTGATCATGGTGATGGATGCATAGTTTATGTACCATCTGATCATGGTGATGGATGCAGAATTTCTGTACCATCTGATCATGGTGATGGATGCATAGTTTATGTACCATCTGATCATGGTGATGGGTGCAGAATTTCTGTACCATCTGATCATGGTGATGGGTGCAGAATTTATGTACCATCTGATCATGGTCATGGGTGCAGAATTTCTGTACCATCTGATCATGGTCATGGGTGCAGAATTTCTGTACCATCTGATCATGGTCATGGGTGCAGAATTTCTGTACCATCTGATCATGGTGATGGGTGCAGCATTTCTGTACCATCTGATCATGGTGATGGGTGCAGCATTTCTGTACCATCTGATCATGGTGATGGGTGCAGAATTTCTGTACCATCTGATCATGGTGATGGGTGCAGAATTACTGTACCACATCTGATCATGGTGATGGGTGCAGAAATTCTGTACCATCTGATCATGGTGATGGGTGCAGAATTTCTGTACCATCTGAACATGGTGATCGGTGCAGAATTTCTGTACCAACTGATCAAGGTGATGGGTGCAGAATTTCTGTACAATCTAATCATGGTGATGGGTGCAGAATTTCTGTACCATCTGATCATGGTGATGGGTGCAGAATGTCTGTACTATCTGATCATAGTGATGGGTGCAGAATGTATGTACCATCTGATCATGGTGATGGGTGAAGAATTTCTGCACCATCTGATCATGGTGATGGGTGCAGAATTTCTGTACCATCTGATCATGGTGATGGGTGCAGAATTTATGTACCATCTGATCATGGTGATGGGTGCAGAATTTCTGTACCATCTGATCATGGTGATGGGGGGCAGCATTTCTGTACCATCTGATCATGGTGATGGGTGCAGAATTTCTGTACCATCTGATCATGGTGATGGGTGCAGAATTACTGTACCACATCTGATCATGGTGATGGGTGCAGAATTTCTGTACCATCTGATCATGGTGATGGGTGCAGAATTTCTGTACCATCTGATCATGGTGATGGATGCATAGTTTCTGTACCATCTGATCATGGTGATGGTTGCAAAATTTCTGTACCATCTGATCATGGTGATGGGTGCAGAATATCTGTACCATCTGATCATGGTGATGGGTGCAGAATTTCTGTACCATTTGATCATGGTGATGGGTGCAGAATTTCTGTACCATCTGAACATGGTGATGGGTGCAGAATTTCTGTACCAACTGATCAAGGTGATGGGTGCAGAATTTCTGTACAATCTGATCATGGTGATGGATGCATAGTTTATGTACCATCTGATCATGGTCATGGGTGCAGAATTTCTGTACCATCTGATCATTGATGGGTGCAGAATTTCTGTACCATCTGATCATTGTGATGGGTGCAGAATTTCTGTACCAACTGATCGTAGTGATGGGTGCAGAATTTATGTACCATCTGATCATGGTGATGGGTGCAGAATTTATGTACCATCTGATCATGGTGATGGGTGCAGAATTTCTGTACCATCTGATCATGGTGATGAGTGCAGAATTTCTGTACCATCTGATCATGGTGATGGGTGCAGAATTTCTGTACCATCTGATCATGGTGATGGGTGCAGAATTTCTGTACCATCTGATCATGGTGATGGGTGCAGAATTTATGTACCATCTGATCATGGTGATGGGTGCAGCATTTCTGTACCATCTGATCATGGTGATGGGTGCAGAATTTCTGTACCATCTGATCATGGTGATGGGTGCAGAATTACTGTACCACATCTGATCATGGTGATGGGTGCAGAATTTCTGTACCATCTGATCAAGGTGATGGGTGCAGAATTTCTGTACCATCTGATCATGGTGATGGATGCATAGTTTCTGTACCATCTGATCATGGTGATGGTTGCAAAATTTCTGTACCATCTGATCATGGTGATGGGTGCAGAATATATGTACCATCTGATCATGGTGATGGGTGCAGAATATCTGTACCATCTGATCATGGTGATGGGTGCAGAATTTCTGTACCATCTGATCATGGTGATGGGTGCAGCATTTCTGTACCATCTGATCATGGTGATGGGTGCAGAATTTCTGTACCATCTGATCATGGTGATGGGTGCAGAATTACTGTACCACATCTGATCATGGTGATGGGTGCAGAATTTCTGTACCATCTGATCATGGTGATGGGTGCAGAATTTCTGTACCATCTGATCATGGTGATGGATGCATAGTTTCTGTACCATCTGATCATGGTGATGGTTGCAAAATTTCTGTACCATCTGATCATGGTGATGGGTGCAGAATATCTGTACCATCTGATCATGGTGATGGGTGCAGAATTTCTGTACCATTTGATCATGGTGATGGGTGCAGAATTTCTGTACCATCTGAACATGGTGATGGGTGCAGAATTTCTGTACCAACTGATCAAGGTGATGGGTGCAGAATTTCTGTACAATCTGATCATGGTGATGGATGCATAGTTTATGTACCATCTGATCATGGTCATGGGTGCAGAATTTCTGTACCATCTGATCATGTTGATGGGTGCAGAATTTCTGTACCATCTGATCATTGTGATGGGTGCAGAATTTCTGTACCAACTGATCGTAGTGATGGGTGCAGAATTTATGTACCATCTGATCATGGTGATGGGTGCAGAATTTATGTACCATCTGATCATGGTGATGGGTGCAGAATTTCTGTACCATCTGATCATGGTGATGAGTGCAGAATTTCTGTACCATCTGATCATGGTGATGGGTGCAGAATTTCTGTACCATCTGATCATGGTGATGGGTGCAGAATTTCTGTACCATCTGATCATGGTGATGGGTGCAGAATTTATGTACCATCTGATCATGGTGATGGGTGCAGCATTTCTGTACCATCTGATCATGGTGATGGGTGCAGAATTTCTGTACCATCTGATCATGGTGATGGGTGCAGAATTACTGTACCACATCTGATCATGGTGATGGGTGCAGAATTTCTGTACCATCTGATCAAGGTGATGGGTGCAGAATTTCTGTACCATCTGATCATGGTGATGGATGCATAGTTTCTGTACCATCTGATCATGGTGATGGTTGCAAAATTTCTGTACCATCTGATCATGGTGATGGGTGCAGAATATATGTACCATCTGATCATGGTGATGGGTGCAGAATATCTGTACCATCTGATCATGGTGATGGGTGCAGAATTTCTGTACCATTTGATCATGGTGATGGGTACAGAATTTCTGTACCATCTGAACATGGTGATGGGTGCAGAATTTCTGTACCAACTGATCAAGGTGATGGGTGCAGAATTTCTGTACAATCTGATCATGGTGATGGATGCATAGTATATGTACCATCTGATCATGGTCATTGGTTCAGAATTTCTGTACCATCTGATCATCGTGATGGATGCATAGTTTATGTACCATCTGATCATGGTGATGGGTGCAGAATTTCTGTACCATCTGATCATGGTGATGGGTGCAGAATTTATGTACCATCTGATCATGGTCATGGGTGCAGAATTTCTGTACCATCTGATCATGGTCATGGGTGCAGAATTTCTGTACCATCTGATCATGGTCATGGGTGCAGAATTTCTGTACCATCTGATCATGGTGATGGGTGCAGCATTTCTGTACCATCTGATCGTGGTGATGGGTGCAGCATTTCTGTACCATCTGATCATGGTGATGGGTGCAGAATTTCTGTACCATCTGATCATGGTGATGGGTGCAGAATTACTGTACCACATCTGATCATGGTGATGGGTGCAGAAATTCTGTACCATCTGATCATGGTGATGGGTGCAGAATTTCTGTACCATCTGAACATGGTGATGGGTGCAGAATTTCTATACCAACTGATCAAGGTGATGGGTGCAGAATTTCTGTACAATCTGATCATGGTGATGGGTGCAGAATTTCTGTACCATCTGATCATGGTGATGGGTGCAGAATGTCTGTACTATCTGATCATAGTGATGGGTGCAGAATGTATGTACCATCTGATCATGGTGATGGGTGAAGAATTTCTGCACCATCTGATCATGGTGATGGGTGCAGAATTTCTGTACCATCTGATCATGGTGATGGGTGCAGAATTTATGTACCATCTGATCATGGTGATGGCTGCAGAATTTATGTACCATCTGATCATGGTGATGGGTGCAGCATTTCTGTACCATCTGATCATGGTGATGGGTGCAGAATTTCTGTACCATCTGATCATGGTGATGGGTGCAGAATTACTGTACCACATCTGATCATGGTGATGGGTGCAGAATTTCTGTACCATCTGATCATGGTGATGGGTGCAGAATTTCTGTACCATCTGATCATGGTGATGGATGCATAGTTTCTGTACCATCTGATCATGGTGATGGTTGCAAAATTTCTGTACCATCTGATCATGGTGATGGGTGCAGAATATATGTACCATCTGATCATGGTGATGGGTGCAGAATATCTGTACCATCTGATCATGGTGATGGGTGCAGAATTTCTGTACCATTTGATCATGGTGATGGGTGCAGAATTTCTGTACCATCTGAACATGGTGATGGGTGCAGAATTTCTGTACCAACTGATCAAGGTGATGGGTGCAGAATTTCTGTACAATCTGATCATGGTGATGGATGCATAGTTTATGTACCATCTGATCATGGTCATGGGTGCAGAATTTCTGTACCATCTGATCATGGTGATGGGTGCAGAATTTCTGTACCATCTGATCATGGTGATGGGTGCAGAATTTCTGTACCAACTGATCGTAGTGATGGGTGCAGAATTTATGTACCATCTGATCATGGTGATGGGTGCAGAATTTATGTACCATCTGATCATGGTGATGGGTGCAGAATTACTGTACCACATCTGATCATGGTGATGGGTGCAGAATTTCTGTACCATCTGATCAAGGTGATGGGTGCAGAATTTCTGTACCATCTGATCATGGTGATGGTTGCAAAATTTCTGTACCATCTGATCATGGTGATGGGTGCAGAATATATGTACCATCTGATCATGGTGATGGGTGCAGAATATCTGTACCATCTGATCATGGTGATGGGTGCAGAATTTCTGTACCATTTGATCATGGTGATGGGTGCAGAATTTCTGTACCATCTGAACATGGTGATGGGTGCAGAATTTCTGTACCAACTGATCAAGGTGATGGGTGCAGAATTTCTGTACAATCTGATCATGGTGATGGATGCATAGTATATGTACCATCTGATCATGGTCATTGGTTCAGAATTTCTGTACCATCTGATCATGGTGATGGGTGCAGAATTTCTGTACCATCTGATCATGGTGATGGGTGCAGAATTTCTGTACCATCTGATCATGGTGATGGGTGCAGAATTTCTGTACCATCTGATCATGGTGATGGGTGCAGCATTTCTGTACCATCTGATCATGGTGATGGGTGCAGAATTTCTGTACCATCTGATCATGGTGATGGGTGCAGAATTACTGTACCACATCTGATCATGGTGATGGGTGCAGAATTTCTGTACCATCTGATCATGGTGATGGGTGCAGAATTTATGTACCATCTGATCATGGTGATGGGTGCAGAATTTATGTACCATCTGATCATGGTGATGGGTGCAGCATTTCTGTACCATCTGATCATGGTGATGGGTGCAGAATTTCTGTACCATCTGATCATGGTGATGGGTGCAGAATTACTGTACCACATCTGATCATGGTGATGGGTGCAGAATTTCTGTACCATCTGATCATGGTGATGGGTGCAGAATTTCTGTACCATCTGATCATGGTGATGGATGCATAGTTTCTGTACCATCTGATCATGGTGATGGTTGCAAAATTTCTGTACCATCTGATCATGGTGATGGGTGCAGAATATATGTACCATCTGATCATGGTGATGGGTGCAGAATATCTGTACCATCTGATCATGGTGATGGGTGCAGAATTTCTGTACCATTTGATCATGGTGATGGGTGCAGAATTTCTGTACCATCTGAACATGGTGATGGGTGCAGAATTTCTGTACCAACTGATCAAGGTGATGGGTGCAGAATTTCTGTACAATCTGATCATGGTGATGGATGCATAGTATATGCACCATCTGATCATGGTGATGGGTGCAGAATTGCTGTACCATCTGATCATGGTGATGGGTGCAGAATTTCTGTACCATCTGATCATGGAGATGGGTGCAGAATTTCTGTACCATCTGATCATTGTGATGGGTGCAGAATTTCTGTACCATCTGATCATGGTGATGGGTGCAGAATTTCTGTACCATCTGATCATGGTGATGGGTGCAGAATTTCTGTACCAACTGATGTGGAAATGTGTTAAAATTAATACATGGTTATTAGATGGCAGAAATCTTCCGATTTTAGACTGCAATATTTATCAATATTTTAGTTTTAGCGTTTTATTTTCCGATTGATTGTGTGTTCGATTAGGAGTCGCGATAAAAGGCTGAAAGTGAAACGGCGGAAAGAGCTGAAACGGCGGAAAGTAGTAAAAAGCTGAAACGGCGGAAACGGCATTTTAGCTCTTTCTGCCGTTACCGTTTAGTGATTTCAAAGACTACTCTCGTGAGTATGACTATATTCTAAAACGGTTAGAGAATAAACACTCGTGCTTTATGGAATTTAGAGCGCCTCGCATTGATAGAAGGGCTACTCGGCGCTACGCGCCTCGTGTCCTTCTATCTGCTGCTCGGAGCTCTAAATCCCATAAAGCACTCGCGTTATTCTCTAACCCTTACATATAAGATTGATGCTTTGTTTATTTTCGTCTCGAAGACGCTATACATTTCAACTGATAAAGCCATTTGAATTATTTGACACGGCAAACGGAAGTTTGCCAGATTGGATGATTTTTGACAAGCACCATTGACATTTGACAAGAGGCGGATAACGCGTAAACAATAGGACCGTTGCAGGGGCTCCCTCTCTCCTCTCCTCCCCAGTCCGCTCATCCCATTCTCTTCCCCTCCCCTCCCCCTCTCTTCCCCTCCTTTTTTCCCCTGAGCCGGGCTACGCAGGCTAAGGCTATTTATTTGAGCTCAAACAGAGTTTGTTTTCATACCGTGATGTAGTATATCGTAGTAGTTTGACCTTGAGGGGTCATGTTGCTCGTCTGTCGTCGCGAACGTTCGTTTAAGCTACTTGTAGCCTCTTCTTACGGCGTCAGTTTTATCCGAGGATATTGGGTTCCGAGGATATTGGGTTACCTGTGGTGGGGGTTAATTAACCGCGGGGGACTAAGGCGAGGGGGAGGAACGCCGAAAAGTAGAGGCTACGGACATCTTTGTAAAAATTTGAATTCCCCGTCAGCCCAGTAACGGGAAATGTGATTGGCTGAAAGGGAGTCATCTGTCAACGGGTTGTCATGTAAAGTACAGCGCTGGTTTATATTTTGAAGAGAAATACACAGATTTACTGAATGAATGCGCCAAAGAACACGGTATTGAAGATTCAAAACAACAGCAGACAGCTGAGGCAGTAACTTCAAGATGTTTTTGCCATTCTTCCAACAGGCTTTGGGAAAAGCCTAATTTATTGATAACCGTTGGCGTTGAATCGGATGAATCCAACTTCCTTGAACTCCTTTGAACAGTATCGTGGAAGAACAACTGAAGTCAAACGAATTCTCTCTAAATGTCGTCGCCCTCTCTCTTCAAGAAGATGTCTTGGAGAAGATAAATCATATTCTCCGTGGAGATGTAATTCGTCTTAAAATTTCCAAGGTGAATTTTGAACTGATGGCGAGCACTGATGGCGTCGAACATAGTCAGATTCTGGATTTGATTTCCTGCCGACTTTTCCCTTGGCCGGTTTAGTAGGAGTTTCCTGCATGCTGATTTATCGAATTCGAAAATATTAAACTCTTACGGACTACATAATTTTGGCAATAGAATGACAACAGTAGAATAAACAACGTGAGAGCTTCGAGATATGGACAGAGGATTACCGATGTAAATAAACACGTTTTCTCGCGAAAACATATCACATACGTCATCAAGAGGCGGAGCGATCGGCATTTTACAGGGTTATCAGATTTCATTCTTGATTCAAACTTTTACAAAGATGTCCGTAGCCTCTACTTTTCGGCGTTCCTCCCCCTCGCCTTAGTCCCCCGCGGTTAATTAACCCCCACCACAGGTAACCCAATATCCTCGGAACCCAATATCCTCGGATAAAACTGACGCCGTAAGAAGAGGCTACAAGTAGCTTAACGTTCGTTTACATGTAAGTTTTATAGCTTTTTCGAATACCAGCTTTCAAATAGAACAAGACGCTCAATGAGCGTTCACTCGGGCATTGTGAAAAGGAAAATGTCAGTTGTTCGAGGAAGTACTTGAAAATGAATGCCAGTTGGTTGAAGAACAAGGACAATGTCAGCTGCGCGAGGAGAGACCTGACAATGACTGACAGTTGCGTGACGAGGGAGACTATGTATATACATGTATGTGTCGAGTTCATTTGATTTGCCTTTGAGTTCATTTGATTACCTTTTGACTTTGAGTTCAATTGATTTGATTTTGATGAGTTTGTGTAAAGGCCCCCTCTCTAGCTTCAGATCCCGAAACGTCGAGTTTGGAATCGAGTTCGGGTTCGAGTTACGGTTCGAACGTCGAATAAAACAAGGACATCTTCTTCAATACAATATAATTTCTCTGACGTCATGACAATCAGTGACAGTTGAGTGACGAGGGAGACTATTAGTCCGGTGAGTACGAACATGATACGTCTTGAGGTTGCATAGGTCAGATGGTTCCGATAACGGCCTCGCGTTTGTTTTAAAAAATATATATTTAAAGCGAGCTTCTAGTCCTTTTACCACTTCTAGTCATTGAACGATGAACTAGAATCCTGACCTTTTAATAGCTTGAAGATCTACAGCTGCTTTCAAAACTAAGATTCATAATCTACTTGAGTCCTGTGTCTCCTTTATCTTTTCAAATCTGCGGAGTAATCTTGAAACTCCGGATACGATTAAATACGTCGCATACTTTCGTCATTCTTTAACCGCCTAAAAAAACTACGACTACTACTACTACCGAAAAACGCATTTTCTAACTCGGGCTTCCTTCGGAAGGGCCCGAGTAACAAGAGTTCACCACAGTCGAGTTTGTGGACCCTACTAGCATACTTGGGTAAGTAGTAACACAGGCAGCCCAACCATTCCTTTTGAGGCTACTAAATAATGAAATGAAATGATATTTGCGTCTTTTTTTGATGGGTTTCCTGTGGTAGAGCGCGCGTGCGCTCAATATATAAAACGTAGATATGTTGGGTTCCCTGTGCTGAGTAATATCCTATATTGGGCTTCCTGTACACATACCGCGCGTCCCGCACTACTATAAACTAATTGCGATTTTGAGACGGCGATACCACAAAATATTGACGGCTAGTTGGGAGAAAATATATTCCGTATTGGGCGGAGTCGCGCAGCGACGGAGCCCAATACGGAATATATTTTCTACCAACGCCGTCAATATTTTGTGGTATCGCAATTAGTTTTGTATCACGATTCTACAATAATTCGCAAGAAAAACTAATAAAATAACAAGGAAAGCATTCTGATTTAGTTCAAATTCTCACCACCTCGTGCGTTGACGTGGCGACGATTGAAGTTTTTGAAAACTGTTTTCAGTACAAAAAGATTTATAAAAAAGTTAAAATGACAGTTTAAACAAGTTAACATGATAGTGATTATAAAGAACTATTGACAAGCTTCCTCTTTTATGTCATGACAAGCATTTCATCTCTTATTTTGGCAGAAAAGCGAATGAAAACAAATCCAGAGTTTATCGTACGGTTCGCCGGATTGAAAGTGAATCGATTCAGTAAATATAATTTCGTGAAAATTCAACGATGTTTTAACCCTCAATCTTCTGTATATACAAAGGTAAATGTGACTGCAATATGTCAGTCGACGTCAAGTCCAATGCAGGGTGGAAAATAGCTCAAAAGACGGCAAATTAAGCACAAGATTCTACAAGATTGGCCGGATTTTCACGGCAAAGAACAACTTTCACTGTATTAAAATTCATTCAACTTCATTCAATGTTATCAGTCTGCAATAAACAAACGACCAAATAATTATAATAACTGTTTTATTGTCTTAAACTGATCAAGGTTTTCATCATGTGCCTGATTGTAATTTACACTTTTACAGCATCAAGTTTTATCAAGAAACTAGTGTTCGTAGCTTTCGCCGTGAAATGAAATTTTAGCTGTGAATGAGGTTTGACAGAATTATTTCTCACCTTAACTACGACCTTAGCTTTCCTTGTTTATACACATAATAATATACATGAAAAAAATACTCGATTCTGATTGGCTTAGAGCAGTGCAGTTGAAAAGTAATTTGCACTGCAGTGCAAATTACCTTTAATTGCACTGCAGTGCAAATTACTTTTTTTTTTCATGAATATTATTAATTGGTAATCATACGATTTCTCGTTCAATTTGGAATAATTTGCACTCGTGTGTTTTTCAAAGAGCTCAAATTGCACTCGCCCTACGGGCTCGTGCAATTTTGATACTCTTTGAAAAACACACTTGTGCAAATTATTTCCAAATTGAACTCGAAACCGTATGATTACCTCTACTAACATAATACTGATAATACTGCATTGTAGAAATTCCTTTTTACTGTGGAATAACCTTGAATTTTCCTTGAAAAATCGAAGAACATTCCTGCATTCGCATTGTAGTTGAAAGCCAGATACCAAAAAAATGTCATTTTCGCTGTCAATCATATTTGTGAGCCAATCGCGCGCGGTAATTTTGAGACGTCAATACCACAAAATATTGACGTCTCAAAATTAAACAAAGTGACTTGAAAATCGTGATACATGTGTCATATATTTACACAAGGTATGAAACTCGGTCACGTGACAAATACATTTTTGCTCCTATTTTTTGTCAATATAACGTGAAAATTCGTTTTTTCTTCGAATAACTAAACTTTACCGTATTCTCTAAACACTTCATAAGTGTCAATCGTCTAACTTCACCGTACGCTGATAAACTTTAATTTTGACATTTTGTGCCTCATGGACCGATGTGCGGTGCAGTTCGATGGTGCACTTTTCCGTGAAACATTCGGATTTTACCTTCGAGAGGACATCGGCAAGCGCTCGTCAAATCTGAATTGTGCTTTTTTAACTCGTGGATTGCGAAGCATCCACGAGTTATTGGGATGGGACTTTTGAACCGGAAGTGTCACTCACTCACTCGGGGGCAAATTGTAAACCTTTGAGCGGGACTGGGAACTAGACGAGGCTCGGCTTCAGATTTCCAAAATGGCTTCCAGTGTGTGGTCAAAGACGATAATATCTTCAAACTTGATATCGTCACCCCTTCCATTCGTGAGGAAGCTGTTAGAAGAACGAAGAGATGGCTACGTCGCTACGACTAGTACTGACTCTACTGGTTTCGCTCAAATGTCAACATGCCTAAGACTCGGATATTCCGCGCTAACTGAACTGAGACACATGGAAGCCTTGAAAGCTTTTATCAGTTACATGTATACAAACTTGAAGTTAAGCTGTTGCATTGTAAAGAAATCATTACAAAATATCCTGGATTTTCAGTTGAAAGCAACGACTACGAAGCTTTAAAACCCAAATCGGCCAAAAACTTGGAGACTCGAGCACAATCAAGATTACATACATGTACATGTTGACTTGAAGATGAATTGGACTTGAATTTGCGTTATTGCATTTGTGTATATTGATTTTCATTATTTATTGGTTTTTATTATTTCGAAAACAACTCGAAATCAAGCTGATCCCGGAAACCCACAAAATATGCCTCAACCCTCAAATAACTATCAATCTATATTTGTAGTTCAAAGAGGGAATTGCGAAATATAAAACATACAGCATTGATCACGAAAGATAACTGCGCATGCAAAGACGTGTGCTGGTTCCATGCTCAAGCAATGAAGCATGCCCTAATGTCTTCTTCAAGGCGTTCCTCGTCAGTTACATACCGAAAATCCACGAGTTCACCATTGGGTGCCTTTGATTCTCTCTTTTCGGCAAGTTTTAATATTTATATTTTCACTAAATATAAGTCAAAACATGTACAATATACTTTATTTGTTTTCTGTCTTGATTTTTATAAAGTATTTTTTTTGATTTTTGATTTTTATCGATTAAAATGCTTCAAAATCGAGGCATTGTGTTTTATAAACTGCTGAATAGTCTCAATATTTAGTACTGCACAACACATTTTGCTATCAGTGCTTGTACACAAAATGACAAACAAACGTATTTATTTCAACAATACGTTAAAAAAAAGTTTACTAAGGCTTTTTACATATGTTTCGCCGTTCTTTGTGTAATTTATTCACTATATTGATCAGTAATACTGTGAATTAATTACTCTGTGTTTCTTTCAGTTGGTACTGGCTAGTATTTGCTAAATAAGTTGTACTATGTCAATGACAATAATGAAGAACTGTTAATATTTTAGTTCACGGCAGCTTCAACTGCTTCACGAGTCCTTCGCCATTCATGTCTCCTTTGATGTCAGTGAATGCCATTGAGTTCGTCTATATTTTTGCTTCAGATGGTTAATGCTGTGTTGGCCCTTATGTTTTCAGTAAGAACAACTGTAAGAAAGTACAAAATTACGTCAAACACTTTCCGATGGTTAAATAGAGATGAAGTACCATCAGTCAGTTGAGCGGTAATCCTTGTTGAAGTGATTTCGCGGATCACTGACAAAACTACACAAGTCAAGTAGCTCAGTCATAATTTATGAAAACTGATTTGTTGAGGATTAGTGAGCAGCCCTTCTGCCCTAGTATAGGCAAGTGCTTTTATTAGAGAACAGTTAGAGCAAATACCACGTAAAAACCTTGACAAAAATACTTTTAGTTAAGTTGCTTTTCAACAAAACTTTTGCTTGTCGAGCCCAACATGCAATTCTCCAGGCTTACTGCACTTTGCGAAATCTGCACTTTGCGAAATCTGCACTTTGCGAAACGAAACGAAACTTTCGTTTCGCAAAGTGCTGATAATCAGAAATCAGCACTTTGCGAAATGCCTGTACTCTTTGAACAGAAACAAGCTCGCTTGACAGCTATAACGTCAAACAACGTATTTCTACATATCTACCTGGAATTTGTAGCGTCCTTTTTACGTATTAACCGGCGCCCCGGTTAAACTCGATCGTAAATGCATAACATATCAAACTTATGTCCTGCATCATTGAACATTTGCTCCTGTTGGGATCCAGTATCACGCGGACAACTTTTTTTGTTAATGCTTTGTTTACTAAAGCACGTTTGAGGCCGATTGATCCAGCAATTTGTTCACCATGACCGCTAAATAAAGCAGATTCGTACGTGACTGGTTTATCATTTCTGAATTCAACTTTTTCCTTTGACAATGTGTAAATCAGGTAGCTAAAATATAAGAGAGGATGGAAAAGCTGCATATGTTTCCTCAACGGGAAAATATATCACAAATTCGAACTTACTTATTGATCTCGTCTGTAAATATTGGAAATTGCCTTCAAAAAACGTCCTTTCCGAGCCATAATTTATTTGCGAATTCGCCTATGTAGCTTCTACATACAGACCGGGATACAGAGCACCAATATGATGTTCACAATTACCAAACAAATTGTTTTAGATTTCATTTTGACACAGCTTAATTAAGTTCAATATACATGTATTTTATATCAAAATGCGCGTATAATTACAGAGCATTAGAATCCGGCGGTAGGTTTTTGATTGACACAATTCCCAAGGAATTCATAAGGTATTTGTGTGTAGCGTATGTCACGCTCTCCTATATCTCTTCAGAGATTTCAGTTCGATTGACTTTGAAGAAACGGAAAATGACACAGTCAAATATATTTATTTTTGCTTGAATTGCTAGCTTATTCATTCCTTACATATTCGTCTTTTATATTCTGTTGGTAGGTTTTTGATTTGTATTTTAACAATGCAGTAAAAAGCAAAAATGTCCCAAAATCATGCTGTTTTTATTGATAGATGGCCGTCGCGCATTAGCATTTGCGAAACAATGACCTTTTGTATAACATAAGTTTGATATGCTTACATTTCAGATAATCGGTCTCGCAGTCAATTACATGTACAATACCTATGTGATTCTGTTGCTACATCTCTTAAACAGGCTAATGACTCTGAAAATAAAGCTATCTCGGTTCGCCCACATGGTTCGCTTAGCCGTTCTCAACTTTGTTTATTTCTGGCGCCATTTTGAATGACACAGGGAGCCCAAAGATGACAGTACAAATTTTATTTCGCAAAGTGCAGATAATCAGAAATCTGCACTTTGCGAAATAATCAACACTTTGCGAAATGTGTACTATTTGAACAGAAACAAGCCCGATTGACAGCTATAACATCAAACAACGTATTTCTACATATTTACCTGGAATTTGTAGCGTCCTTTTTCCTTCAGTACGTATTATTTTATTTCTAATCGGTCTCGGTCTTTGGGCTCCCTATGTCATTCAAAATGGCGCCAGAAATAAACAAAAGCTAGGTGAAGAAGATAGCTTTATTTTTAGAGTCATTCAGCCTGTTTAAGACATGTAGCAACAGAATCACATAGGTATCACTAGGAGGCGAGCACAGAAGTGTTACACAACAGAATCACTGATTTAATCCGATACTATTAATTGCTGTATATTCTCAAACACTTCTAGATAAGCTAAGTTAATACCATTAAGACTTTAGTTCCATTATCTCTAGAACCAGATGGTATTAAGATCATGCAATTTCTTATAATCTTATCATTTAGTCTCCTCCTATTTTGGCATAGACCACACATAATTATCTACCACACCCCAAGACACTATACTTCGTCAGAACTGCTTATTCCTATTTTCCATTTACAATGTTTTGACACAGTTAGATAACTTATAATTATTACTATCCAACAGTGTAACTTTGTTGCAGTGTTGCAGAAGTTAACTATATAGAATCTTTAGATTACTTGTACAACTTAGCTGCGTATTTGATAATTGTAATCTAGGAGCACATAGGATATAGCCAATCACAACCCTAGATTAAACTGACATTGATATAATGATAGACAATTAGTGCGTCACTATAAAGGTGACCGCACCACAACTTGTAATGAGTCCTAGCCAGCCAGAGCTTGAATAAACAACGATCCAACCACCTCTGCCTAGAGCCTCCCTTAACAGAAGCCCATCCGTTGGCAGAAGAAGGTGTTTTTTTAATACATGTAATTGACCTCAAAAGACCGAGACTGCGAGACCGATTAGAAATGTATAAAGCTTTTAATAATACGTACTGAAGGAAAAAGGACGCTACAAATTCCAGGTAAATATGTAGAAATACGTTGTTTGATGTTATAGCTGTCAATCGGGCTTGTTTCTGTTCAAATAGTACACATTTCGCAAAGTGCTGATTATTTCGCAAAGTGCAGATTTCTGATTATCTGCACTTTGCGAAATAAACATACATTTGTACTATCATCTTTGGGCTCCCTGTGTCATTCCAAATGGCGCCAGAAATAAACAAAGTTGAGAACGGCTAGGCGAACCGATATAGCTTTGTTTTCAGAGTCATTCAGCCTGTTTTTAAGAGATGTAGCAACAGAATCACATAGGTATTGTACATGTAATTGACTGCGAGATCGAGTTATCTGAAATGTAAGCTTACATTTACGATAGCTTGTTTCTATTCAAAAAGTACACATTTCGCAAAGTGCTGATTTCTGATTATCAGCACTTTGCAAAACGAAAGTTTCGTTTCGTTTCGCAAAGTGCAGATTTCGCAAAGTGCAGTAAGCCAATTCTCCACCATTCAAAATGAAAAAGGACTGCTGCTTTAAAATCGTCGAATTTCTTCCGAAAGTTACTTAAAGTTGACATGAATTGTGAACTGCTTAAGGGTGGACTAACATATTTCGTTACTATGCAACCGCGTTGCTATGGGGTTTTACATGTCTTCAATTCTTTAGCTTTGTTGAGGATTATTTTCTGAAATTTTGATATTTTATAGCCTTGTTAAACATCCTACTTCTCTCTAGGGGTTTTAAATTTCGCTTAAGCAGAAATAAGCAAGCATACAATTTATGAATTGAAAGTCATACAATTCGCGCATCTCCTGCTTGGGTACAACAGGAAAATCAAAACGTCTTTGCTGCATAATAATTTTTATGACAAATGACAGAATAGAGAACTGTCTAAACATTTTCGTAGGATTCTTTTCCGAAATCCATCAATTCAATGCTGAAAAAGAACGGTAAATTTAACAAGACTTCACTGCGCATGCGCAGATTCTCGTTTTCAAAAACCTTCAAAATTTCCGAGCACGTTCACTGAGGGTTATTTTTTTCTAACCTAGAATATCAACAACGACCTAGTCAACATTGCTGAGCATGCTTTTTAAAAACTGAAGACAATATGACAAGTTATGGAATTTAATCCTTAAAAACAGATCGAAAAACGTCCACAAAAAAATCATTTTTCATTTAAATACCAAATCCATGCTCAGTTGTCTGCTCCTTATGTTGTAGAACAAGTGTATAATCATAGATTTACAGTATCTTATAAATCCTTGGAAAAAAAGAGCGTTTTCTGTTTTGATGACGTCATTGTGACGTAATTTGGTGACGTCATGCTCTGACAAAGCTTTCTCCCTTACAATCACTTCCTATAAGTCCCTTCTCTTCTCTTTGAATTTTACGATTTTTTTTTTGAGGTTTCAAATTTTCCTTAGCAACAGTCGAAATAAATATGTTAGTCAACCCTTAACTTACCATGGATAAGGAATAGAATCCAAACGCTTACACCGAACAAATCATGTTTTGTTTCATCGACTTCTCTTTGATGTCCCGCCATTTTGCAAGGCTTGAGCTACTTCACCCTGGGTACCCCCCACGGGCCTGTAGCGTGCGACGACTTCGGCTCTTCGGCTCACGGAAAAGTGCACCATCGAACTGCACCGCACATCAGGCCATGATACGCCATCAGTTTCACACCTTGTTTCAATATACACATATGCTGCGGGACGCGCGGGATGCGCACAGGGATCCCAACATCATACATTTATACGCACAGGGAACCCAACATAATACGTATTGCGCGCGCGCGCTCTACCACAGGAAACCCATCAAAAAGACGCAAATATCATTTTATTTTTAAAATCTCAAAAGGAATGGTTGGGCTGCCTGTGGTAGTAAGTGCAATAACAAGACGAACAGCACTGAGCAAGGGAGCACGGCAGAAACTGGGCTGCCTGTGGTGATGACGCGTTTTGCGGTTTTTGGTTATTGCGCGCGCGGGCTCATCAGTATATTGGGATTCCTGTGTCTGATGTTGACGTTTTTGCGGTTTTCCACAATAAGATAGCGCGGGCTCATCAATACTGAATAAATATGGCTGCCTACATAAAGTGACGGGGAGTGAAACTAAGGTCATGTGATCGATTCTCAGCCAATCAGAGAAGAGAATCATGGAAAGCCTTTGTAACATGCTCGTAACGTTACTTTTGGTCAGCAGTTAATCGCTGACAGCAATCAAAACATTACTCTCCCTCCCCTCCCTTGAGAGTCTATACAGCAAAACATTGAAAATTTCTGAAATAAATTTTCCGTACGCGACATCAGTTTCCCTTTTGATTTTGCGTTTGTTTTGAATCATGTTGTCTTTTGAACAATTAAATGTACTTTCAGCAGTTACAGAAGGGTACAGCATTGTCATTTTGAGAAAGGCAGGAGTAGGAAAAGCACTTTTATTAAGGCAAATCTAGCCTGCGTTACATCCGAACTGGCAAATCATATTAAAACGAGAAAACTGGAGAGAAAGGTCTAAAGTGTTTCCTGACAGCATCAACTGGACTTGCATGCGGACGGTGTCACACTGTACAAAAAAACTAAAATAAAGTGCAATTAAATACATGAAGGATACTTAAGCTTTCACTACGAGGCGTCCAAAGATAATCACTTTCGCTGGACTGAGGCCTAGTTTATTACAATGAAAAGCGTGCACATACGTACGTTTCGTCTACAGACGTGATGTTTTCTCAGTAAAATGAAAACAAGGATCGTATTAAGTCTGTAAAACAGCAAGATAAGTCCTTTAGTACTTTTCCCGGTACTTTTGTAGGCAAGCACCATCAACAACAACAATAAACTCAGTATTGTTCTGAGTCTTTTTACGCTTGATGAAACAATAAACTCATTTCGTAAGCCGGCCGGTAAGGCATTTTTTCGCCTCTACGCTAAACTGAACATTATAACAAACAAATGATAAAAGTCAAGAAAAAAAATATGCAGACAATTGTATATTTCACTTACAGACCTTAGCTACAAGGGGACTTACAAGGGTGGATCGCCATCGGCATCTCCCTACGAAACTGTTCGTAAAACCGTCGCCCTCCATGTTTTTCTCCGTACGAAACCCGGGCTGTGATCGGCTGTTCCTAGCAACAGTGATGTTCCTAGCAATCTGACGCGGATTGTCGAAAGGGTCTTACAAGTTTCACTCCCCGTCATTTTATTAGTGATGTTACGTTTTAGTATTTTCTTAGTATTGATGAGCCCGCGCTATCTTATTGCGGAAAACCTCAAAAACGTCAGCATTAGGCACAGGAATCCCAATTTACTGATGAGCCCGCGCGCAAAAACCGCAAAACGCGTCATAACCACAGGCAGCCCAGTTTCTGCCGTGCTCCCTTGCACTGAGGCAAAACTTTGCACATTCTCGTACCCAGAGCTCCTCGGTCGGTCGTTCCTTCTCCCGTCGGAGGCTCTGGTAACAGCCATTTCTAGGCCGCTGCTGATTGGTCCAAATGTCCGCGCATGCGCGACTTTCATTTGAAAATGCTCAATCGTGATTGGTCAATCTATAACGATGCTCGGAGCTTTTTAGAAGAGAGTCCTCTGCGCATAGGTATAACACACAAAGCTGACTCTTTTTCTAACGGGCTCAGATGGATTTTCAAAATGGCGGACGGTCTGAATGGTGGTCATTGCTACTATTTTCTGCTAAGAAACTGCAATGATTTTACTGGTCACAAAGAAAAAAAACACGCAAGTTTGGTTCTGTACTTGTTTTCGCTTCTCTTCTGTCGAGGCAAGTGATCGTAATTTACGCTATAAATTACCTCCTTCAACAACGGACTACGATACCGTTGAGACAGAACAAAATCAATTGGCTTCGTTTCGGGTTCCTTTGCAAAAAAAATAAGCATCCTGCATATAAAATGTCGTGTTTTTGTGAATGTTAAAAGAGTACAGAACAAGATTGGTGGGGTGTATTTTCTCCCCTTCTCAGTAAATGTGCAGATAAAAGTACAATCTTGTAAAGACTAATAAATTACTTGCCATATCATGTTGTTGTATTTGAGTAATACCCTGTGTATCATTTGCATATTGTATATCCTATTTTTCCCCAAGGCAGACTCAGTAAAGTCTATTGATGAGAAATATTATTAGGCTGTTTAAATTCTTCTTTTTGAGAGAGAAGCTAGTACACTATCTCATGTAGAAGAGTAGTTATTTTAAAGCATTTTAATTTCAGCAGTCCCTTTGTCTTCAGAAAGTGCAATACAATATAATAACTTTTATTTAAACACGATATTACTTATTTTAGCTAAAGCTTGTGGGGTCGTGTGGAACAAAAGGATCCATATAAAAGGTGAACCACCCTCTTAGGGTAACACAAATCTAAAAGGACCACAAGAGACTAAGCCGGTACCATTTAGGGTTTAAGTTCAGGTTTTTGGCCTTACGTATGTTCACGAGTTAGCGTAAGTTTCCCATTCATCCCACCCAACACTTATGTCCCTTGCACTATTGCATGAATTTATTTGGTAACCACGTGTAGAGTTAAGCTTCAAGGCCTTGAAGTATGAATCACGTTTGTCATCTACCATAATGACAACAGTTTAACGTCTTAACCCCTGATGAGTAATGTTAAACTGGGTTTACCAACCCCACCTCCAAATTCATGCTTTAGTGATCATATGAGCTCATATTCTACAATCCCAATGAAGACCCTCTCCCTTTTCTCCACAATTCCTAGCCTCACCCCACATCATTTATCACCTATTCATTTACCCCAACAACAATAGAGTCCGATTACCTAATTCTCCTTTATCAATCAAAAGAGACCATTCCCGAATTTCACTGGGGATCATTTCAGAGCCAGTCTGGGGATCATTTCAGGTCCGGTATCATTTCGGAGCCAATCTAGACACTTTGGGGATCATTTCGGGTCCAGGGATCATTTCGGAGCCAGGGATCATTTCGGGTCCTGTACAGATCTCAAATATACAGCAGATTCAGGTTGAGCGTTTAACGGCGACGTTTGTCGCGATCGTTGTGACAGTTTGAATGTTACGTTGTCAAGTGAAATGCCAAACGTTTCTAGGTGACGGGAACGATGTTTGTCTTAGAAAACACCGTTGAACTAACGGCCAAAATTATTACAAAAAATGTGTTTTTCCGGCTGTAAATGCAATACGAAAAACATTGGTTGTTTTGCATAAAAATCTATTCAAAGCTAATTAGCCGAAAGATGTTTATCTCTTGAGAAAAACTAAACAACACAATCTTGTCAATGATACCCTAGCCAGGGGGGTGCACGAGGTGCGTTCGCACCCCCCTCACAGACCCCAAAGGTCCACATTTTTTGGGGAAAGGTCCACTATTCACTGGCAAACTAAAACCGACTGCACTCTCTTTCCACCGTGAACGAACCGCGCGCCAAACTTGTCCATGCACATCCATTATAACTTTGAATTTGACTTAGAAGAGGTGGTAAATCTGTTTGCCACCAAACACCCACGGAGGCGGGATCACAGGCAACCCAATACGTTTGTAAGGGAATGTATGGGGATTTAAAATATGCCGTATTTTATTTGGAAATAATTAATAAAAGTTTGTCAACTTTACCTGTTGTGTCATTCTGTTAAATAAATCCCTATTAAAATTCCCCCCAAACTGCACACAAGAGTCAAAAATCAACAGAATGATACAACACAGGTAAAGTTGACACATTTTTATTAAATATTTCCAAATAAAATACGGCATATTTTAAATCCCCATACATTCCCTTACAAACGTATTGAGCTTGGGTTGTCTGTTATTAAATGGGACTGACTGGGAATGGCCATTTTTTTACACTGGGAAAATGGATTGTACCACTGGGACTGGGATTTTGCTAATGGGACTGGGAATTTTAAAACCACTTTGGGAATGGGAAAGCGTATTGCAAAACAGCATATTATTATAAGCCTTATACATTTTTCAATATGCATTGGTTTGCCGAGACAGTGTAGGAAGTAATTAGCAATACGCGTAAATCACAAATAGCTCTTGGAGAACGCTGGAAATAGCACTGATTTCCGAGCCGGCTCTAGATTTCAAAAATTTAGCGGCTCGCGCCTACGGCGCTCGCTAAACGCCCTCCACCACTTATTTTCCATTTCCTACGGCCCTGCAACGATATTATCCTTGCTGTGATAGGAGACGAGGATGAAGCTGCACATACAACCACAACACGCTCGGGAAGAATCATATAAAAGAGCGGAAATTGATTATTATTTTTGCAACCATTTATTATTCCACAAAATTCAGGTCAAATAGAGCAACCAAGAGAACGGTTTTTAATACGTTTCAAAGCAAGGAAGTCTTCAAAAAGCACACTTAGAAATGCAAACATAGTGAAATAATCATTTACAATTGCCATAAATTAAAGTATGAGATCAGGAAATTGTTAGATGAATTATCTAATAGGGTGGTCGCTAGAAGCGAGTCCACGATACTGGGATTTTCTTGAATTCATGTCAATGGGACTGGGATTTTTTTTTTAAATCGACAGGGAAATGGGATTTGTAGGCTCCCTTCAGGACCCTCTATGAATTGCTGCTATCCTAAGTGCATTTTGATAGTTTGGTCCACTTTGGCCTGGGGAGCACCTCCCCACAAAAAATCCTGGCTACGGGCCTGCATGATACCGACTCTCAAATCGGACGACAAGGCCTAGGTCTTTCCAGATACGATCTTCCTTTGCTATTTAGTCTCCACATTTGAAACAAATAACTTTTCGCCTTCAGCGTTTCTTTCTGAGACGAACATCGTCCCCGTCACCTAGAAACAGTCTGGCATTTCAGTTGACAACATGACGAACTTTATAGTGCTTTGAATCGCACAGCATGAGCACAGCATGAGCACAGCATGAAAGGTGTCCGTAAGTCAGCAGGATATATATTATACAGATAGTATTACAAGGATGTACTATTTATTTTTAGCTGTTCAGGGAATAAAATTAATCTGATGTTTTCAAGCGGCAACACTACTGAAATATCTTTATCTTACGAGTATACAGTGTACGTACGGGTAACTGAATATGTAAAAATATTTACAACTTGATCTCACTATAATTGTGATTTTGTAAATTCGATCGTTATACGGGTGAACCGTAGCAGTAATATTTACAACTTGGTCTAACTTGTTACTGTTAATTGCCGCCCAATGAAACACCGGGAGAAATATAGTAAACTGTATCTCTCACAGAGTTACTGGCAACCTATCAGCCAAGCAACTCTGCTGTTTCAAGGCAGTCGATTTTGTTAAATGTTAGTGGCCGGCTAGTTGTGTTTTGTTTTAAAGCTGGTATTCGAGTATCGAGTATATTGTTAATTGCCGGACGTTACTAATATAGGGAATGAGGAATGGGGAATGGGGAATGAGGAATGGGGAATGAAGAATGAGGAATGGGGAATGGGAGACTGGGGACGAGTGGTCAGCGGTAGTTGCCTTTAAAAGTGTCATGGCTGCTGTTACTGCTGTTACGAAGTCCTTGTGGAGTATATTTTGTGAGAAACATAAAAAAATCGGTTAAAAATTCATGTCCAACTAGAATACAATGCATATTTAATATTGTATTATCTTCTATTAAATTGGGTTGTAGTTTTTTTTTTTAGCCTCCTCCACAGGCAACCTCAGGAACGGGGAACGAACGGCCGAAGGACGAGTGGGATCCCTGCGAGGCCGGAGGCCGAGGAGGACTTGGGCCCCAAAGAGAGAAGAGAAGGGGTTGCCTGCCAATCTCGTCCCCAGAGCCTGCGTTACTTTCGGCCAGCAGCGAGAACGTAGGCTCTGGCATAATCCATTTTTGGGGAACAGGATTTCTTGTTCTTCCGGTTTTAATAAAGTGTCATGGCTGCTGTTACTGCTGTTACTGCTTTTAGAGCGCATGCGCAAGTTAGCTGGGCAGTTGGTTGTTGTCGATTCAAATTGTCGATTCAGTTTCAGTGGAATCCTTCGAAAGGTTTCATTAGGGAATAGAGTACGCTTTAAAAGCACTTGGTAAAGAAGATATAACAGTGAAAGAGCGCAGTATCTGAAGTCTTTATTAAAAGCAGTGGTTTTACAGCAGAAGGATACGCGAACAGTTCTTCCTACGGGTTTATATTTACTCGTGTCTACTTTACATATCAGTTAATTATTTGAATCTATCATCTTCATCTTCTCTGGTTATTGTTGTCTCTCCTTCAAATGTATTTCTTTTGCCGAATCTTTCGCCTTCGTAAGCACCTCGATTGGCACCGCCTTTCAGTTGCTAGCCTAAAGAATATTAGATTTACGATCGACATATTATGTTCTTTGAATAACCATCACTCTTAGCTTCGTGTAAATTTTGAGCTTCGCTTGAAAACTTTTCAAAACATTTCGAGATACATATAAGCTTAGATAAACTGGATGTTTCTCTGTGCTTAGAGATTTATTGCAGAGGCGACATGTGTTGAAACACGAATACAAGATTTTTAATAACATGTCAATGAAACCGTTGAAAAATGTTAATTTTTGTTTTGAACGGAAGTTGGGACACCGGGTTGTTTTGACAACTCAATTTTCATTGGATATATTTCATTTCCGGAATCTTGCGCGTGCGTAGTTTCTAAAATGGAATAGCCAATCAAATTGTCTCAAAAATGGATTATGCCAGAGCCTACGTTCTTCGCCGCTGGCCGAAAGTAACGCAGGCTCTGGGAACGAGATTGGTTGCCTGCCAAATATCGATATGCTCGAGAGTTCTGCGCATGTCTGCATACGCATGACAAATATAATTTAGGGGGGGGGGAGGTTAGTGTTAAAAGTTCAAAAATAAATGTTTACTAGGGGAGGGTAAAATATGCTATTTGGTTCGTTTCAACAAAAGATGGCGTCGTTTGACAAGATTGTTGAAGCTCTCGAGAAAATGGCGACTTTACCTTGTAATAACGAAGACATCAATACCACATTTATCGTTAAGGGGTCTTCAATTGAAACACAAGTAGAAGCAAGTTCTGGTTTTGAAGCTGCCGTGAAAATGGGCCATGTATTATATGATTTGAAGCTTTTAAACCCTTCAACTCTTGTCGAAGTTACAGACAACAAAGAAGACAAATATTTCTATGATGTGTCAGAAGGGTCTAAACCATCCTGCAGGATTACAGTACAGCTGAATAGAGTTCTTTTGAAGAACTTTCCAGTCGATGGAATCCAAAATGCAAATCCCGCGCAGACTCTTGACAGAGATGTTGAAAACCGCTCGACGCCAACGGCAACAACTAGTAAGCTTATGGACGGAGAGGACGACGAAGAGACAAACGAGTTGGTAACTCGGGCTTTGAGGCAGTTTTTTTGGATTTCAATCGTTTCGTCCACTTCAACAGGAGACCATTTTATCTACTATGAATGGTCGAAGCGTTTTGACCATCACTGGTACTGGAGGAGGGAAGACTCTCGTGTAAGCTTATATGTTGCCAGCTGTTCTTTCTTCAAAGCCAACATTAGTGCTTTGTCCGATAAAATCTCTAATAGATGATCTTCTCCATCGTTGTTCTGATTTGGGAATCAATGCCTGTAAATTTACGGGTGATGTTTTTTCACAGGATGATAAAGAGGAACAGCTGAACGTCTTGCCTGAGTATAAAATCATCTTTTGTACTCCCGAGGTACTCGAAGAAGGAGCAGCACTCCGAAAGAAAATGGAGGAGCTGGAGCTGGAGCGTATTGTTTTCGATGAAGCGCATACAATTTCTACGTGGGGCAGTACGTTTCGCCCTGTTTACAAAGCAGTATGCAGTGAACTTGCCAAGCTTCAATGCCCTAAACTTCTTTTAAGTGCAACTATACCACTGAAAATGGAGAACAGTCTGAGAGAGCTCTTTGGGGATTTTGATGTATATAGAAACTCTATTTTCAGAGATAATTTAACGTTAGAAGTAGTGGAACGTAGCTCAAAAGTATATGATGAATTGTCATCATTTATTGGAGAAAGACCTGGTCAGTGTGGTGTCGTTTATTGTGTTCTGCCTCATGATGTTGCAAAGATCCATGCTGAACTACTAAAAAGAGACATCAGTGTGGTAAAATACCATGGTCAATTATCAGAGCATGTCAAGGCCTCTAGTCAATTCAAGTGGATGTCTGGAGAGGTGAAGGTGATCTACAAACCTGATGTGAGATTCATCCTTCACGCACGACTACCTACAAGTGTAGATGAATATTACCAGCAGTGTGGCAGAGGAGGAAGAGATGGTTCTCCAGCCACATGTCGATTATTCTATAGCTATTCCGACAAGTCAACCCTGTATAAACTCTTTGGCAAACAAGACGTAGAGTTTGCTTCACAGTGCACTCAAGTCAATGATTTAATTGACATATTGGAGAATCCTGTCAAGTGTAGACATGCTGAGATAATGGCGTATTTTGGAGATGTACGTGAGAGCTTTTCCTGTCAGACTGGTTGTGACAATTGTAAAAACCGTGGTCATTACCAGATTACAGATGGCACCTCTGATGGACTGAAAGTTGTTCAGGCCATTGTAGAGCTAACCGGAAAGGATATTACTTGTAATGATCTGAAGTTATTCCTTGCTGGGAGCAGGCAGAAATCCATCATTGCATCTGGACTGGATACTTATACTAACTTTGGTGTCTTTTCCAAAAGGAATTTCCCAACTGCATTGCTGGACAAGTTTTTGCATTTGCTTATCAACAACCACATCTTAGCTGAAAATATTCAGAAGAAGGGTAAAGGCTTTGCTATTTATATTACATTGGGTACTAAGGCTCATGATTTGCTAGGACTTTATAATACTAGTGTTATTAAGTATGATAAGGTAAAATAATGTGTTTGTTTTGTTTCGTATAAAGAGTTCAAATCTGACACAAGAATTACTGAGCACATTCACATTAGGGCTTTCTAGCTAGCTACCGGTTTAGCTACCTAAGTACGATAACCCCAGTGTGAACACGTTATATTTGTGCTAGCTGAAACATAGCTCATTATCTCCATTCACATTGGTAATTTTGACTGGAAACAGGCTAATTTCACACCATTTTGAGACATGGTTAGCTTGCTAAAACCTGGTCCTCGCTAGCGACATAAGCACAAGTATCGAACAAGTAACCCTCACTAGCGACATAAGCACAAGTAACATACATGTACGCAGACTCGGGACACCATTTATGTGACAAAAGACAAGCACTGTTAATGAGCAATGCATTACTGAGTCTGTGTATGTTGCTTGTGCTTTTGTCTCTACTAAATATAAGTCACTGAGGACCATGCAGGCTTAATGGTGTTGGTTTTGACAGATTTATATTTGCTTATGTCAATCACACGCTCTGAGCCGGAGGTTCACATTTCAGTTGGGTTTTGTTCGTCTTTGAAAACAGCCCAAACTTTGTTTCTACTCTTTTCATTGTTTTAAATTTGTTACTAGACTTGGATCAATCAAAAAATCAGAAAAGTTAGTTGTTTATAGCCACCAAAATTTCAAATAACAATGTGAACATGCAAAAAGGTTAACTAGCTTAATGTGCCTATCACCCTTATTTTTTTATTTTAAAAATCATTTCAATATGAAGTGAATATTGGGGTGGTTCAGTGTTATGTGATTTGAGCTTCGCATTTCTGAGTTATAGAGGTTTGAAATCATGACGTACCATAATTTTCAAGTAGAGCTTTGAACTGAAATAATGAAAAATGATATGGAAGTATGCAATGAAAACTAAGAAAAGTTTCTACAGTCATTTGCACTATGGTGTTTTTGTATAATAAATGATGCCTTCCCATACTGACATCACTTTATTTGCATTTTGAGATTACAAACAAATCACGAAGTATCAAATCCTGTGCCTTAGTAATGCACTTTATTTCACAAGGGAATACAATTTATTCACCTTACATAGAATACATTTTCATGATAACAATAATAAGGGTGATAGGCACTTTAATCTTCAAACACAATGACAGATGAATAAACATGTACATGAGCTGAGCTAGCTAACTTTCACTGTAGTAGGGGTAGTACAGGGGTGTCGAATGGTCCCCGCAAAAAGTCAAAGTCTTGCAAAATTTCAGTCAAATTTCGTGGGTCTTAAAGTCGTTTTTTTCGCAAAAAGCGTCTCAGAGCCCTGAATTTAGAAAACAAAGGAAATCGGGTAAAAAGCGTCTCGGTCTCGCAAAAATATGCCTTGTCTCGGAGTCTCGCAAAGTCTCGCCTTGACCATTCGACACCCCTTGTAGTCTGAACACACTAACTAATGTCAAATTGCCTTTCTAATGTGTGGTTGCCCAGGGCAGTTACAATATAAGATAAACAATAAAGTCTGTTGTGTTTAATAATAAACCTTTGAATGTCTCAAGTTATAAACAAATACACATTTTTATTGCTGTATGACTTTCAATCCCTCCCTACAATTTAGGCTTTTATGTAGGTAACTATATAAAAGAAGAGACATTAATGATATACATATTTAAAAGTAACTACCGGTTAGTTACAGGGCTCACAATAATTATGGAGCAATCAATATGTTATGCTAGAGGATCCTGGCTGGTTGACTTTGGAGCACTGGGCAATGCATTGCTGGATCCTCAAGCATAATATAGTCGAACCTGCTGTAAGAGAGGTTCCAACTATAGTGATTTGCCTTAATTGGAAACTTTTGGTATTTTGGAAAACTGGTCATTTATGAGAGGTGGTTGCTTACGAGAGTGGTCGCAACCAGAGGTTCAACTGTATCATGTTAAACATAACAATAAATAAGCTAGCTAATAACTTGTTATTACATATCATTAGGGAATTTCCTTTGCAGGAAAGATTGGAATTCCTTTTCTGCTTTCTTGTCACCTTTAGCTAAAGTATTAACATACTTTTCAGCAATCTTGTCTCCTTGCTTCACTCTGGTTTCTCCCCAAGGATATTTGGTGATGATTCCTCGTTCCTTTGATGTAAACCACTCTTCTCTTATGGCCAATTTTGCAACCTTCAGTTGGTCATAAATAGAACTAGGCTTTTTGTGTTTCTTTGTGTTGTGCACATTGAAAGCGTCTCTGCTTTTGTACATTGATTTGTTCATTTCCAAAAGATTTGCACTGCATGACATCATCTCAACCATTTTGAAAGAACTTTGTGCTGAAGCAAACTGTTTGATTGGACGTACAAGAAAATCTTCCACCCACTCATCACCTGCCAACTGTCTACCTTTTTGTCCATCCAGACTTACTGCTCTGTTCCTTTGGTACATTTGTCTGTATGCGAGAGGCCACTTTGCTAGGGAATTTACAATTTGTGTAAATGCTTCATCTCTATAGTTGGTCTTTCCACCTGGGTGAATAGAGAAGGACAAAGCATCCACACCCCTTCGACGGCCATCCCATTGCCATGACGTATTGATTCCTTGTACCATCTGCTTATAGGCATCATATCATTGATGACCTGTGACTGGTATTCAAACTCTTTGTCTGACAAGCTTTGTTCTTTCAACCAAATGTCAAGCTTTCTTAGCAGTACTTTATTATGACTGGCATTTTTGTCAAAACATTCCAAAACATTTATTCAATTCTTGACTTGTTGGAAAATGGCTGGACTCTTGGAAAGCCTTAAGCATGGCAATAGACAGTCCGTCGTCATAATCGAGAAGTGCCTCCTCATTATTATTATTATTATTATCCTTGAACTTCATTTTAAAGGAAGCTGGGTTTACTGTTGGCCTCTTCATAACGTTCTCAGTGACATGCCAAAACCCACCTTGTCCAGCTATTCTTGCTATGGACTCATTGATATAGCCTCTATTATGAAAGTCTCCCCCACCTGGAGTATGACAACTGTATACATCGGGGCAACGATTTGCACAGGCTTGAATGGTGACAGTGTTCTTTTGGTCACCAACATTTATGTTTAATGCACGTGCAAAGTTCACACCTTGTGTATTCTGATCCTCCATTTCATCGGATGCCTCTTGCTCTCTCGTGTAAAACGTAGAAACACGTTCTATAATTGAAGAATCTCGGTCTATTCTTTCATTAATCAGCAATTCAAGGACTATTTCTCCTCTGACTTTAATGATTTCAGATGGTGAAATGGTAGTCCTGAAAAAATCGTCGTCCACCGAAGCCCCGATTTGAATCAAACACTTTGCAGTATTTGCGTGTCCCTTATGCAAAGACAACGTCAAAGGTGTCTGACCGATACCGTCCCTTTCATTTAAAGGAGCTCCAGAGTATACCAGGCATTGAACGAGTCGTGTATTACCTTTAAAAGCTGCCATATGCAACACGTTTCTTTCACATTGATCTCTCACGGGAAGCCAGTCGTCCCTCATTGATAAAATCCGCGCAAATAGAGATTCATCACTGGAGCACAAGCTGGTTAGATCACAAAGATTGTTAAAAACAGCCTTTGAGCGTTTGTCTAGCTCTTTGTTCACCTCCTCTCTACCTATATTCGAGACTAAAACCAGCCAAGAAGAAGAATTTGACAAGTCGCTCATGTTTACATGTTCCACTCCAACTAACTCACGTGTAGCAATGTCACGCATTCCCGTGGGGGGAGGGGTTGATCGTAAAATAAAAACAGTATATAACTGAAATAAACTAGTCGTTACATTTGTAAGTGAATGCTGCGAGTTGTAACAATTTATTGATTATTATATATATAAATACTGTATAGGATAATAAAAAATATGAAATTATTATTTATTTGGAAGAGGATCAATGGACAATAATGGGATGCCTGTGGTGACAATCCATATACATGTATATTGAGGCAAACTGTACAACCGACTCTCTTGAAAAACCTAGTCTGTACAACATGTCAGAATACTCTTTCGTCTAATAAATTCGAGTAACTACCACTGTGATTCGTACACTGTGATCACAGTACTCATTACTACACCACAGGTAACCCAGTTATACATATTACATGTAAAAATTAATGTTGTTGTCCTTGACACAATTAATCGAATACTTTCTCACTGCTCTATGAGGGCTACAATAATTCTGGAAAATGATTTGCTATTCAAATTCATCTCCACTGGCCAAGTCACTCTCTAGATCAAATATCGGATCTATATCTATAATGGCTTCTAAAAGCTGATCATCAGAATCTTCCTCATTTGATGGCTGCATATTATCTTCCATCCTGAGGATTTGCACATACTTATTCTGTTCCTCTTTGTGCCTATCTAATGCCTTGACAAAGGAGTATCTCTGGTAGGCTCGATCTAAATCAAATTCCTTTCCGTTATTCTTCAATGGAAGAAACTTTTCTTCTTTCTTGCATGAAAAACCAAACTCTTCTGAAAATAATTCCAAATTATTGGCAACTCCTAAAATTTTGCATTGATTTTCATGTGAAATAGGAAGTGGAAAAATTCTGCTTGGTTTATCTGACAAATCAGGGTGTTCTTCATCAACAGATGGAATATATAATATGTAGAGAGCCTGTTTCTCCTGTTTTCTGTTTCTCTGCTGCAGCCGCTTGGCACTGTAGTTCTTCGTTCGATGATGACATGATTTCTTGGCTGGACATACGGATCCCATTCAGTGACAGATTCAACTTTCTGAGGAGGTTCCTTTCTTTGAATGCTCGCCACTTGGCTTTATGTTCAGGGTTAGCCTCTGCAATTAAAAGGAGTGTAATTAACTATGCGAACAAGATCAATTTTATTGTTAGATGTAATACATCATATCATCATTTGTATGTATTGCCAGTACCTATTTTTTGTCTCAGCGTAAGTCATAGTTTTCACATCTTGCTGCTGTGTTGTTGCTGTTTTAGGGTCTTCAAAGAGGTTTTCCATGCCAGCAATGTCTGCCTCTCTCCATCCTCTTACCGTAAAGTCCCACATTTTCCCTTGTTTGACAGTGTCTTTTTGTAGCTTTGATAGGCGTAAATGGCGCAATGAAGTCCTAGCAAGCTGCATATTATCTTGGTATGTGATAACTGGACTATTTTCTTGTACACGCTTCCCAATTATTTCCTTGTAATGGGTGAGCTGCTGTTGTAGGATGTTTTTTTCTGAAAGTTTTAAAGAAAAAAAAACACATTAATTTTCAATTTAATTGTACGTCTATAGATCTGTGTACCGAAAAGGGGTTGCATACAAATGTATAATGTTCAGGTGTTTATAAGTCTTTGTGGGGTTACACACCAAGCTAGCATGTTACAATACGTATTTATTTTTTATCCAATTATTATAATAACTATTTTATTAGCTATTCATATTGTTTATTTTTTATTAATATTAAATTAATGTTAAAGAGTTTAGATAGATTTTATGAAATTATGTCTTTTACCCTCATTTTAAATAAAGTTATTTATCGGCATCTAGATTTAACGGAAACCACGGAAACCACGGAAACCGCGGAAACCACGGAAACCACAGAAATACGAAATACTGCAATATCCAATATATAAAATATATACCCTGATTCAACACCTTTGGGCATTATTTAGCTCCGAGTAGTTATGCTGTATTTGGTCGTGGATATCAAATACGTTCGTAGTCAGGTCTTCGTTTGTAGTTAGAAAAAAAGTCATCATACTGCAAAAGAAGCCGTTTTCTTGCATCTGTGGTGACAAGTGGCATTGCCCTATCAATAAATTTCAAATATTAACATTCTGTTCTGAGAAAAAAGCAAGAAATAAACCGAAATTCTTGCAATCAGTAGAATGCTTTTTGGGCGCCAACGAACACAGGGAGCCCAAACTTTGAAACTGATGGGTAATCAGGGCAGGATTACTAAGCTAAAGAGAGATACCGGCGAAAAGATAGATTTGACTTTGGTCTAATTTTTGAAAAAAAGCTTATTGTGCTGATCGAGAAACCTGGGCCAATCGAATGCCAGTAGTATTAAAAGTCAAGGAAATATTTTTTTCGAATTAAACCCATTGTTTTGATCTACCGTGCGGCCGATCAAATTACAACGAAATAATCAGATTTTACAAGTTAAACATTTCCTACACTTACAAAATGGGCTCAATCTGCCAAAAAAAATCAAGAACGCTAGATAAAAGTTTTCTCGGTGGCTAGATTATTGAATACCCTGCCACAACAAAGAAGTTCAGTATTTGCAAGAAGTTCACACACTTGTTACGACTTCTCTCTAATCCTTGTAGCTTCAGGTTTAAATACCCGTATGAGCACGAGTGGCGTAGCCAGGGTGGCGTTTAAGTGTAGGCACCCCGGGGAGGGAGGGGGGGGATACGTAATCCCCTATATAAGCTATACGGGTATGTGCGAGCTTCTCGGGTCTGCCAGGGTATATATTTTGCCCATTTGCACTGAGATAGGGTGTGTTTTTTTTTTACAGCGAACCAAGTATTTATCATTCATTTTGCAATTTTACGAGGATTTGAAGATCTCTAATATTTATAAATGATCGTAGCGGCAAAATAAAAATTCTTAGCTTCAAATTGGTCACAAACTTTCAATTTTAGTCTGTGATAGGTTATTGATTTTCAAGCTTAGGTCTGGGATAGGGTATTGATTTTCACAAGCTTAGGTCTGGGATAGGGTATTGATTTTCACAAGCTTAGGTCTGGGATAGGGTATGGTTTTTGGGATCATGGCGGCACACCCCTACCCAAAAAATGGCCGAGGAAGTTTGGGCTCCCTGTGTTCGTTGACGGTCTTCCTGTGTTAAAGATGGCGCCCAAAAAGCATTCTACTGATTGCAAGAATTTCGGTTTATTTCTTGCTTTTTTCTCAGAACAGAATGTTAATATTTGAAATTTATTGATAGGGCAATGCCACTTGTCACCACAGATGCGAGAAAACGGCTTCTTTTGCAGTATGGGGACTTTTTTTCTAACCAGTACATCCGAAGACCTCTACGAACGTATTTGATATCCACGACCAAATACATAACTACTCGGAGCTAAATAATGACCAAAGGTGTTGAATCAGGGTATATATTTTATATATTGGATATTGCAGTATTTCGTATTTCTGTGGTTTCCGTGGTTTCCGCGGTTTCCGTGGTTTCCGTGGTTTCCGTTAAATCTAGATGCCGGTTATTTATAATTAACAACTAGACGCTCAAACTTACAAGACAGGAAAAGACTCGGATAATAATCCCAGATGTTGTAGAATCTCTATCATAGAGGGACCAGCACCATAGCACATACAAAGTAACCCAAATAGAACTGGCAAATCATTACCACTTCGTTGGTCTCTTATGTCTAGCAATGATGCAAGAAGGTGAACACCAGCTTTCATTTTCATAGAGGGTGTCTTTATGGTATTTCGGCTGGCATTGGCTGTTAGTAATAACTGTTCAAGGATATTTATTATTGTTGGACATTCCTTCTTCAATTTCTCTAATACTTTGTGGAATAATAGAGGATCAAACACTTCAATCAGATCTTTGACATCTTTGTTCCTCAGTCCAAGATTAAATATTTGTTTTGCCTTAACAACTTCAGCAGTAATTCTGTTTCTCTCTGATAAGGACAATAAGCCTCCAAGAAGTCTACCACTGTCACTTATTTCTTTATAAAACTGAATGACATCACCCTGTTTTTGAACTAGGTCTGAGGCTGAATGATCATAGTCGGCCAGTAGCTGTTCCACATTCACAATGTGCTGCTTTAGTTGGTCATTTTCAGTTTTCAAATGATCAATGTTCACATTCAGCTTGTCCACCAATGCATAAAGAGAACACAGTGCATCTCTCATATTATGGGCAGGAGCTGAAGATGGTGGTTCCTCTTCACTTGTTGTACTACATCCTAGGAGATCTATCAGCAAAATGAAAAAATCAAATGAATACATGAACTGGAAATGTTAGAATGAAATATCATTCAATACTGTACATGTAGTATTGGTTAGTTTTTGAGAATATTACATGTACATGATATTACTTGTACATTGTATGTAATTGAAGTTGATATTCTATTTAAATAGCACTTAGAAAAATATTTCTCGTACTCATTAATTATTCATGAGGTAACCAGCCAATCAAATGCACAGAATAATACCATGTGATGTACTTTGAAACTAGGGAAAAAAAGATTTCCAGTTCTCTTATTGCCTTCAGGCCATTGCATGTAATAATCAATGAGTATGAGAAGTCGTTCCAAAGCCGAGAATGAGGACTGGATGGGCTTTCCAGTCCTCAGCTTCGCATCGGACTGGAAACCCTGTCTAGTCCTCATTCTCGGCTTTGGAACGACTTCTCAAAATACATATTAGATCACAGACCTGAATAAGATACTGCAAGATTATCCATCTTTGTTGATATGTCCTCCATATGTTGATCAATGTGTGGTGTACTTGTAAACACTGAAGAACCCACAACATGTAACACAAACAAATAACAATGCTTAACCTCAACGAAAATATAAAAACAAACAATATTACACTGCTATGATCAGGACATCAAAATTACCTTTTTCGGTATCTGGAAACTGTAGAGGTCCCTTGCAAATTGGTGTGGACTTTTCTGTAACAGAGTTCCCCTCTAAAGAAAATGAACTATTTAATATAACTAATAATAATATTTATGTTTATGTTTGTCCCTTTCAAAAGCGTGTAGTTTTATAGGATAAACATTGTGTGTAAAATAAAGCAAAATGAACACTGTTGGTTGGCTTGAATTGTCGCGCAATCTTTTTACTGTATTATAGTAATTCTATAATCCCCTTATTTTTGTGAATGAAAAAGCGACGGGTGGGAAGGGGGACGCTTGTTAGAGGGTGGGCACTTATTAGAGGGTTTACGGTATCTCAACTATCAGACGTACACCTACCTCTTCTTACTTTTGAAACCGGTGAAGCACTCACAGTCCCTTCTACTGGAACTGTGCAAAAAAATAATATAATATATTTACTTATTTAATAATCATTTACATGCAAATAACTACCGGTATCTAGAGTATTTTAGTATTTTTTTTTAGTAAAAATTTTTTTATAATAATAATAATAATCAATCTTACCTGTACTATAATCTGATGACTCACTGCTAAATGTAGTTGTAACATCCACCAAAGCCAGACCACTATAATAACCCCTGTCATAACAAAAATAATATATTTAAAAAAAATAGAATATATTAAGCTTATAACTAGTCGTTTCTAATAGAAAGTGAAATGCTGCGATGTATCGACTATTGAATTCAACGTGTGGTTCCTGATTTGGTTTGTTTGCGTGCTGATTTGTTCCCGTACGCTGCCACAATATGTCAGTGAACTCGATCCGACTGGCAGTCAGCGATAGCATGGCTGTATCTCGGATGATTTGTCTTTCAGGGACATCCAAGTACATCCTGTCTCCTTCTTTCAATCATATGATCGACTGTAGAACTGGACATATTTTAAAAACACTACATCGTTCTTGACCTTGATGAATGACATGAATGCTTTTCAGCAATATAAAGTTGACTTTGTCATATGATCAAACTGTACTGAGAAAACAAGCGCTTACCCGGCGTCGATTCATTCAAAATGGCAAGCTTCCAACTGCGTACTGACCAAAGACTTGGCCTGAAGATCGCCGTTTTGAATGAATCGTAGCCAGAGCTAAGCCTTTGTTTGCAAGCTTGATATTCCAAGCAACATGAGACTCGACGAGGACTGCCACTGACCAAAAGTACTACAGTCACAAAATCATCGCCCACGAATGAAATCCACAGATCGAAGTATTTCACGGTTAATAACGTGCCCAGTACCCACTCGACCATATCAGACACAGGGAACCCGTCAAGAATAGTCTGCTGCTCCGCCTTACGGCTTCGCAGCAATTATAAATATTATATATACACATGTGCTAATCATATAATTTGTGAATTCTTGCAATGCTTTGGAATTGACTGATTCACCACTTTTCATACATGTCGGCCCACTGGTCACACAAATCACCAAATCGATAGAGATAGCAAGGTACAAATTTTAACACATTACCTTGGACGCTCAAACCAGTGATTGACCAGTGGATGGAAAGTGAAGAAATAGAAAACGAGTGTGCGTGCTATTTATAGCACGCAGGGACTGATCAGAACAGGATAGAAGTGTTAGGAGTATAGGTGTCATGCTTCTCAACACTTCTCGAGTGTTCTGATCAGTCCTCGAGTGCTCGAGTGTTTTCTATTTCTATTTTTGTGTGCTCTCAAGCATGCGGAATACGCATCCTTTGGCCAATCAGAGTGTGCGTTTATATATCATAGTTATTTAGTTATTTTGACCAATTATTTACAACAAAGTGTCTAGTATTTACAATGATAATTTGAATAATATTCAAACAACTTTACTCTCTTTTCTTTCCACGGCGTTTTAGTTTCGTTTTGAATATCTCTGAAACAGTCCTCAGTACCTTGGCTTTCTCAAGTCGTTTAATACTTGGCGCCTCTTTTTCTAATCTTGTGAAAAGATCCTCCACCGTTAATTCTTCTGCATCATCTAGTCGGACGTGCTTTTGTAGAATTTCGTTCAAGTCCATTTTAAACTTATTGTAAGTTGGTTCACTATCAGAAGATATAAGAAGTGAAGTTACAGAAACAGTGGAACGACACATTATAAGCTTTACAACTGTGTATTTAAGCTTACTTGCCTTTTCGTTTGGTTCCTTTCGGAGTTATTATAACATTTCTTACAGAACTACCGCTATGTGGTAGCAGTGACTTCGTAGGAGTTCTTATGGTACTTGTATTTTTATCAGTGCCAGTGTCAGTGGCATCTTTCGGTCCTTTCGATGCCTTCATTGTCTTCATTCTCACTCTAAGGTTTTCCAAATGCTCCTTCGACAAGTCAACTTCGCATTCCTTCAATTCAATGGACTCCCTCTTCGCTTTGACTTCTCGTTATAAAACTTTCTTGGAACTATAAATGTATCTTGGAATTTTTGAAACACGGCTGCGTACGAGACTAGAAACATCCTTGTCGACGTCCCTGTCGGTGGATTCTCCCGCCATATTGGATGTTAACGAGCCACGAGACTTACGAAATTAATGCTTTACACCACTCCCGATAAAAAAATGCCCTTACTAAAACGACTCCAGGGGACCCGGGTACATCGACAAGTCCTGATGGGTACATCGACAAGTCCATACCATTCGATATTTGGCAGGCAACTCCTCCTCTTCCTCTGGAGGAGGCTAGTTTTTTTTGTCGTTCCATTGTTTAGTTGGAGATCAATCACATACAAGATCAAGAGAAGAGGGATCGTCAGTAAGTATAACTTTCGCTCTGTATTCAGCTAAATTGAATTTAGTTACTTTTTAAAAGGAGTTATATTTGCACCTATTAGACACAAAAGCCAATGACACTCACTTGGAAATATTAAACAAGTTTATTCAGACTGAATGTTCAGTTTTTCACTGAACTGTACAGTTATGTAAAGCTAGCACATAAGTGTGAGTAGTAGATAAGTGTGAGCACTGTATTACATGGTATATTTGAATTGCAAATTTAAAATTAAAAAAAAAACTCAAGATCACATATAAAATTGGTATCAAAAATTAATTGCATTCCTATATAATCAACAACAAAATCAAATAAAAATCAGCCAGCATCTGTATGCTGAGTAATGTGAACTAGAATAAAATATAACTACAACAGTAATCAAACATCAGGATGACTTGTTATATGAATAGTGCAACAGTATAGATGGAGTTCTGGATGATTTCTCACGTTATCATTGTCGAGTCAACATGATATCAGTTTTTGAATTGTGTTCTACATGTAGCAAATAAACCCCAGTGGGGGGGGGGAGGGGGGGAGGTGTGTGTGTGTGTGTGGGGGGGGGGGATGTGTGTGTGTGGGGGGGGGGGGGGAGGGGGGGGTTGGGGGTTTCCATACATAAGAGGGTGGGGATGCTCATAGGAAATTTTTGTGAGAAAAAACAAATTCATTGTGTAACTAACAATGGCACTTGTGCACTTGCATGTAAACTGATGCATTTTATGATTTTTATTTGATTTTGTTGTTGATTATATAGGAATGCAATTAATTTTTGATGCCAATTTTATATGTAATCTTGAGTTTTTAAAATTTAAAATTTGCAATTCAAATATATCATACAGTGCTCACGCTTATCTACTACTCACACTGATATATCTGTGATGTAATTTTACCAAATTTGGTCATTTTTGAGGGCCGATATGAGGCATTAATGCCCTGTAGAAATCCGTAATGCCCTGTTCACAACTCAAAAATCTCAAAAAACAATATCCTGATAAAATTACGTCACAGTTATATAATAAATCCCTCATTAGATGTTTTCTCAGGTATTACGGGCTGACATTTTACTCGTTGCTCGCATTTTTCCTCACCCTGCGGGCTCGGACAAATACTTTCGCAACTCGTAAAATATCAGCCCGTAATACCCGAGAAAACATCTAATAAGCTGTATATACACTTATGTGCTAGCTTTACATAACTGTACAGTTCAGTGAAAAAACTGAACATTCAGTATGAAGACTAACTCTGAATAAACTTGTTTAATATTTCCAAATGAGTGTCATTGGCTTTTGTGTCTAATAGGTGCAAAAAAACTCCTTTTAAAAAGTAACTAAATTCAATTTAATTCATTGAATTATATACTGAATAGTCACTGGCTGAATACAGAGCGAAAGTTATACTTAAGCTTACTGACGATCCCTCTTCTCTTGATCTTGTATGTGATTGATCTCCAACTAAACAATGGAACGACAAAAAAAAAAACTACAACCCAATTTAATAGAAGATAATACAATATTATATATGCATTGTATTCTAGTTGGACATGAATTTTTTTAACCGATTTTTTTTATGTTTCTCACGAAATATACTCCACAAGGACTTCGTAACAGCAGTAACAGCAGCCATGACACTTTTAAAGGCAACTACCGCTGACCACTCGTCCCCAGTCTCCCATTTTCCATTCCTCATTCTTCATTCCCCATTCCCCATTCCCCATTCCCTATTCTCCCATTCCCCATTCGCCATTCCCCATTCGCCATTCCCCATTCCCCATTCCCCATTCACCATTTCTCATTCCCTATATTAGTAACGTCCTTAATTGCCGTCCAATGAAACACCGGGAGAAATCTCTCACAGAGTTACAACCTTTCAGCCAAGCAACTCTGCTGTTTTCAAAGGCAGTCAATTTTGTTAAATGTTAGTGGATCGGCTAGTTTTATTTAAAGCTGGTATTCGAGCATGGAGAATATTCGGTTAATTGCCGCCCAATGAAACACCGGGAGAAATCTCTCACAGAGTTACAACCTTTCAGCCAAGCAACTCTGCTGTTTCACAAGGTAGTCAATATTGTTAAATGTTATGGGATTGGAAATGAAAATGTAGCCTCTCACAGAATTACAGCAAATATCACTGAATTTAATTGCGTTACATGTAGACGTCGTTCAAGAAGAAGGCCAAATTAAATGGCTTTGAGTTAACGGGGTTATACATATATCCCTCGAAGCGAAAGCAACGCAAACACTAATCTATTCAGTCTGAGCTTATTTCATTATGAGATATATTCCGCGAATGATACCGCTAAACGCTAAAACTACTATATATGTTGTGGTCACGCCATTCGAATATAAATATTACGCGGGAACATATAGAATCATAGAACTCGAATCAAGCTCATCATGTGTGCTCATGAGCGGCACAAATATGAGAGATAAGTTTTAGATGCTAGTTTTATGTATTATTACACGGTACACGCATGTTTTTCTGAAATGTGCATGATGAAATTGTGATATTTTGAATTTTGGCGCCACTTTGTAGCGTGGTCAAAATATTGTAATATTTTAGCTCTTTGACGACCAGAAGCTATAGTGAAAGATGTATTATCGATCTATAATTACACTACTTTGATAAAAGTGATCAGAATGGCAGTAAAAGCACATCTTAAAGCAATAACGTTTGGTCAATTGCATCCTAGTTTGTATCATTAGGTCGCGAAAACTGCTCGTATATAAACAGGCATCTGCCGACACATCTCGAATAGCCGTCGATGGTTTCTGTATAACTACATCGCTTATACCCCGTTCCCCTTTTGTATGTTCTTCGGTGATATCCTTCATGACGATCGACTGGTAACTCGGAGCTGCTGCAGAATATCTAATACACAGCCTACTAGTCCTACTGATATTACTTTATTTTGTCGTCGTTTGACATGGTTCACACTAGCTTAGCAAGACCACATGCTGATGTTGGTCGGTTCAATCGACGAACATCAGCAGGGTGCCACATGCAAATTCAGATCACATAAAGTTCGCCGTCATGTAACATTCAAACTGTCACAATGATCGCGACAAAAAACGTCGCCGTTAAACGCTCAACCTGAATCTGCTGTAAGGTAAAGTGATTGTGGCATTATTCTCTATTTCAAGTAGTTTTGTTTCGATCGAAATCCAGTACAGTGTAGGGATACGTGATGTACATATCTTGTATTCATCAAGTTTTGACAGTTGTGACACGTCAATTTTCAAACCGGAAGAAATTGTGATTGGCTAATATTGTGGGGGAACTTCACGAAGGTCATAAGGGGCGGAACAGGTTCTGTATAGCATTGGTGTCAGGCTCACCTTTTCCCCTTCCCTTTCCTTTCCCCTCCTCCTTTCCCTCCCCTTTGAGCCTGAAACTCAGGTTACCTCCGACGGGAGAAGGAACGACCGACCGAGGAGCTCTGGGTACGAGAATGAACTCCAGAGCCTGCGTTACTTTCGGCCAGCGGCGAGAACGTAGGCTCTGGCATAATCCAATTTTTGGGAACAGGATTTCTTGTTCTTCCGGTTTTAGAGCGCACGCGCAAGTTAGCACGGCAGTGTTGTAAATTGTCGATTCAGGTTTCAGTGGAATTCATCGAAAGGTTTCATTAGGGAATAGCCGTACAAGGTTTTAAACCAAAGTGTTTTTAATAAATATATTCTCCACTGAGTTAGAGAAATAGTTTGGCATAGTTTTTTTACATCAACAGTTGCCATGGTAACGAGGACACGCCCTTTGATCCTCGAAATGATAGCTCCACGCTAACAGCTGTAGCTCTATAAATACATATGCTGTACCTCTGAAAGTTTCAGAATATGCTCTACATAGATAGGACTATGCAATGAACCTAAAAAAAATCAATGTGTTTTATTCAAATCAGAAAATATTAGGATTATTTGCATAAATATCATTTTTTGGGCTCCGCCCAGATTGAAAATTATCCTAATAATAATGTTAATTAAGAAAATAATAATAATATTTTTTTGGTTCATTGTACTGAGGTAGTATTAACAAAGAGCTACACCAAGTTTCATTGTAGTATGTTACATACTTCTTAAAGGAGAAATGTTAAGCTATGACAAGTTGTACTAAAACCTGCTTTCTCAGAAAAATGGACTTAAAGTTAAAATTTTGATTAAATTTAACATAAGCTTCATGCATAAGAGCTTATGGCCACTAAAACTCTCCTGCAGCATAAGTTACTCCCTCTGCTTGCTGTTTTTTGTCTTCTTTCTTCTTTTTAGAACCTCTTAGTACTTTTCTTCTATTCTTAACTGTCTCAGTCTGCTTATACTCCGCAGTGCTTTGCTCCACTGTGTCCTTTACCTAATGACCTCATAGCATAAATAAGTCTCCTATTTACTTCAAAGCTTTTGCACTGCTTCTTGGATGTGTTAAACTCGCGTTTCCATCCACAGTTCTCGCACAAAAGTCGAAGACTTGAAGCACAACCCTTCCTTTCAAAGTGGTTTTCCATCAGAGTCACTTGAAAATTTCCACATTCAGCACATGGTAGAGATGAGAATGCTTGACTTAAAAGTTCCATATCGAACAACCTGAATCCTGTGATAGATAGATCATCTAATGCATCTTCCTTGGGTTCAGATGGCTTGGGCTTTTCAATATATGAAATCTTCTTAGATGAGATAGAAGTTCCAAGTTTGGATTCGGTTGTTGATGGTTGACCGGAAATGGTTTCACCGTAGCGTCTTCGTCGATCTCTTGCTCTTTCCTCTTCAAATTCGTGTGTTGATTCCCTGAAAACCTTCTCTTTGGACGTCTAACTGTTCGAGTCTTCGGTATAATTAACTTTGAAGAAGTAAATGCGACTAATATCTATATATAAAGTACTTTAAAAATCCAAATTGGCTTTGAACGCGAGAATATTTTGGAAAATGATGAATAACTGGATGCTTGCGCCAAATCGAGGCTCTAGAGACACGGCTTAAAAACCGCTGATTGGTTAATATTTTTTCGCTTTGAGAGTGCGCAATAAAGGATACCGCTTAATTTAGCGCGGGCTCGTTCAAAATGGCGGTCGAAGAGTCATGTTCGTGACAAGAAAATTTTCACACAAAAAAGTTGTTTCAATCACTGTTCTTTTACGAAAACTCTCTTCTAATCAAAGGATATTGTAGAACTTGAGTTCATACGTTCAAATATGGGCTTCAATTCCAATATAGTAGCTTTACTGTCACAGAAAACTATCACCATGTCCGGAGGAAGTGTCAGGAATATCATAAACAACTACATCGGTATATCGGCATTCTCCCTTGTGTTCTTCAATAATCAGGAGATCATTTTCCTTGAGGATAATTTTTTGAATAGGTTGTATCTCTATGAGGTAATTCTGCAGTAATCGTCAATGAGACATCGATACTAGTCATGAATCAGGCCGACTTAGCAAGAGTTGGAATGCCATCCACTTCATTCTTCAGGTGTTTGGTCAACATAAGCCTTCCTACTTCTTGCAATATTGGTAAGTTTATTTTACACTTTCCTTTGTACATATATCAACTTTCTTGGATGCTCGTTGTCAGGGAATGATTGAAAAATACGAAATTGAGTGTTACAGGGGCGACTACTCAAGAACATGCAAGAAAATCGAACGTTTTCGATCTTGTACTATCTTTTTACTAAAATAATAATAATATGAATATTAGATCCATCTATTCGGCTTCCCTTCATCGTTTACATCATTACAAGTTACCATTCATGGTAAAAATGCTGTATTCTCACGAGGCATTCATGTCCATTTAGGAGTAACATGAATTAGACCATCATGACTCGCATCATGTACATGTACCCAGATTTATTATTCAAATTTGATTTTTGTTGTTGATTTGATTTCTCTATGTGATGAAGTCTCATTAAGACGTATATCAATTCATTTCTCATTTTCATGAAAGTATTTTGAATTTCTTTATTGAACTGTTATTAACTCATAGCATTTTGAGGTACAGCTATGTACATGTAAATTGATAACAGTAAAAGGCTACATGTATTTTAATACAATATAAAATAATATCAGTAGTATAAAATTATAATATATTATTATAATATAGTAATATTAATTCTCTCATTATACTTGTAGGTTACAGCACAAGTATCTACTAATAACTGGAGTTCATTGTATGAAGATTAATAACATACATTTTCTGTCTTTCTTTTGTTGGTGCTGCATTTGCATGTTTACCTCAAACCAGGACTCAGTGACATACAAATCCTATTTATTATACATTGTACTCAGTATCTGCATTCTCATTGGTCAAGAGCCTACAGATAATTCTAACTATCAGTGCGTGCCAGCAATATTTCAGCGGTCTGGTGGTTATCTGTAGGCAGTTATCTGCAAAAACGAGCCTGCTTAGGTCAGCGGATTGGTTGTTATCTGTAGGTTACTACAGTGCTGTCGTTTCAATCATCATTCATTTGTTGTTGTTGTTGTTGGATTGCTTTCAATCCACATAGACAATGTATAATAAAACAATATTATTATTGGATGAGGTTTTGATGATATCCGGAATTATCAATGTCTCTGCAAATGTTATTGGCCTCAGCCTACGGCTTCGGCCAATAACACTTACCTCTAGTCTACATTGATAATTCCGGATATCATCAAAACCTCATCCAATAATAATATTGTTTATTATAGTGCCATAAGCTAATCAGGTTGAATTAATTGATTCCCTTATTCTTTTGTGTAGTTTTGCCTTTTAAAATTGTTTGACCATTTCATTTTGTTTATTGTTTGGGGGTATATTTACTGACCATAACAAATTATTTGTGGAGTTACAGTTTGTTAAAAAGTGAAAATTGAAGGAAGTCTATTGGACTTTTAGGAAATAGCGCTATAGAAATAAATTATTATTATTGTTATTATTAAGTCATTTTGAACTTATGGGCCACTAATAAAGTAGAGAATGGGCAAGGTGTTGAAGCAATAATTTATTACATGCATAAATCATATCAACAGGCATACAGTCATTGTTTTAGTTTACCTCAGTATTATGATGTACACTGTATCCAGGTATGAATTAGATGATATAAATCAATATTAATTTATTGTTTTGATTCACAATAAAAGTCAGTTTAATTCTTACTAGTAAACATGTTCTTGCTTAATTACCATAACTACCTGAGACCATATCAAATAAAATTCCAATATTTCCACTGACAAAATCAATACAATCTTGATCTCAAACCAATTTTCTTGTCCCTTTTCTTGTATTCGAGATATCAATATAATTCTACCGTGTAGTCCATAAAACACTGTCTTATAGTTACTATGACTTTTGTGTCGGACTTTTCGAAATAAAAATATACATGTATGTATATGTATTTCAAATGGACAAGGACTCACATGAAGTGGAATACTATAGAGTACATGTATTTCACTTTGAATACTTAAAATATTTTTATCACACAATTTCCCTGTGCTTCAGAGTAATTTTGTTGACAATAATTATATTATATTATTTGTAGATATTCCATATGGTAAGGCAATTAAACAATGAATACTCATGGTTTATGGAATTTAGAGTGTCTTGAAATAGATTTCGTAAAGATGGTGTCTAGTTATAGCTGGGTGTTTATCAGTTTCTTTCAAGTGGATGCTACATATTTTTGTGCTAATTTGTTTGGGGTTCAATTCTTGAAAGAATGGGAAAAAAACGGTGGGGGCAGTGTTTTATGATCTTAGAGCATGGACCGCTTATGGGAAAACAACAAACCTCTTTACGTGCATATTCAATCGAGTAGTTTTTACAAAGATGTACTTCTGACTGTTCTGTTGTAAACCCACGAGCCCTAGCTATTATACCTGAATAGGTCCTTACAGTCCCATTACAATTCACAGCAGTGGAATCTCGCAAAACAAGACAAGAATGGCCCCTAGCCTTTCGGACATTTTGTAAAAGCTCTACAAAACTATAGCATTAGAGGAAACCCCAAGAATGTGTGCACACGCATCAAAAGCGTTCAAAAAGGGCGGGGAAATTATATGTAAACAAGAAAGACAAAGAAATGACTTGTGGTACGAACTTTGTAAGGCCAAAACAAATTTATTATGTCTTAAGACCATACACAACCACAGACATAAAATTGCTTAATCAGGTTTAAGCGACTGCAAGCCGTTGCATCGACAATCGATCTCGGGAAATATTTTATCGAATGGCAAAGGTAAGGGAAAGTAAGCTGTTGACCAACTTCGTAGAATAAAACAGAATGTGCTTAGAAAACACTCAATAACTTAATGGCACAAGCATAGAATTTGGTGCACACCTCATATTTTGTTTAATAAAGAATAATAAACAAAATATCAAAGCCTTTCGCTTATCTTTGATGTTGTCACCTTATTTTTTGCCAAAACACGAAGACAGTTGGCATTTCTCAACAAGACGATTTCTGATTCTTTTCTCCAAGAGTAAAGTTGTTTTTTCGGACTTCCGTGTTTACTGATTTCTTTCAAAACAAGTTGGTTGTTCGAAGTGAACCCTATATATTCGCTGTTTCTGGTTGCATTTGAAATTCCGCTTAATCTATGACGCTGAGGGTCGTACACAGTCGAATGGGTTTTGCAGCGCGGGAAACCATCGCGCGTCCGCCATTTTGTCGCGGGAAATGTCGCGCATGCGCAGCGGTTTTTAAGCCGTGTCGGCTCTAGACCCATTCCACAGCCAAGTATAACACAGGTAACCCACAGTCGATACTCAAAGAACGTTTTTCATCATATTTTGGGCGTTTTTCTCTCAAAAAAGGACGCGTAAACAAAACCGTTGCCCCTAGCAACCGAACAACAAACCTCAGAAAGAAGGAAAAAAACGGTTAAAAGAACATTCCTTTCAAAAACCTAATATGTTACGTTTATTAAGCATTAAATTTGACAGTTTGTGAGATAGGACAAAAGAAATTCGAAAATCTTCAAAATTGGTCAAAATTTGGGTATCATACCACCTAAGCACTCGGTAAAGAAGATATAACAGTGAAAGAAGCGCAGTATCTGAAGTCTTTATTAAAACTGCAGTGGCCCCCAGTGGTTTTACAGCAGAAGGATACGCGAACAGTTCTTCCTACGGGTTTATATTTACTCGTGTCTACTTTACATATCAGTTAATTATTTGAATCTATCATCTTCATCTTCTCTGGTTATTGCTGTCTCTAGCTCCTTCAAATGTATTTCTTTTGAATCTTTCGCCTTCGTAAGCACCTCGATTGGCACCGCCTTTCAGTTGCTGGCCTAAAGAATCGGTTAGATTTACGATCGACATATGTTCTTTGAATAACCATCGCTATTCGTGTAAATTTTGAGCTTCGTTTGAAAAATTTTCAGGACACTTCGAGATACATATAAGCTTTAATAGATAAACTGGATTTTTCTCTGTGCTTAGATATTTTAATATTGCAGATCGAGGCGACATGTTTAAAATAACATGTCAATGAAACCATTGAAAAATGTTAATTTTTGTTTTGAACGGAAGTTGGGACACCGGGTTGTTTTGACAATTCAATTTTCATTGGATATATTTCATTTCTGGAATCTTGCGCGTGCGTAGTTTCTAAAATGGAATAGCCAATCAAATTGTCTCAAAAATGGATTATGCCAGAGCCTACGTTCTTCGCCGCTGGCCGAAAGTAACGCAGGCTCTGGGGACGAGATCAAGCACAGTTCATGTAAATTTCCCATCTATTTGCTCAGTGGCGTGGTAGCCAGTATAATCGCGAGGCAGTGCATTTTATACACATTTACAGCGACGGCGTGACGTGATATTGGTAGTGGTTTAAACAACTAACTTTGATAAGCTTCCATTGGAGAACTGTGGGATACAGAGACAAATACGGTAAAGAATTTGTTTGATAAAACATCGCCAAACATTCAAATTAAAAACTAAACGCTACACATAGCGCACACACGATGGGCTGAAACAATACCGCCAATGTTGTAAACTGAATAGAAGAACCGTGAGTTACATTGTAGTTACATTATGGTTCTGAGTCTTATATGTAGTCTTGTAAACAGACAGTGGTAAATTACAAGTATATACAATGATAAATATATTTACTAGGCTTGTGTCTGTAATATAATGTATTCCATTTACAGTGCGAATCGAAAAACCGTGGGCACCCAGAAATATTTCAGAAATCGTTTATCGTTCGTTAAACAATCAGAAACAACTCTCTAACTGCAAGAAGTTCAACTGATTTGTAGTCAGATAAACTTGTTGCAGTTAGAGAGTCGTTTCTGATTGTTCAACGAACAATAAACGATTTGTGAACTATTTCTGGGTGCCCACGGTTTTTCGATTCGCACTGTAAACGCTGTGTCTAAATAGACTGTGAACAGTCCCTTATTTTCCCTCCAGACTCAGTCGAACGAGAGAAAAACAATCCCGGGCGCACGAGGTTTGTTTCTCTCTCGTTCGACTGAGTCTGGAGGGAAAATAAGGGACTGTTCACTTGAAAATACTAAATGGCCGGCAATCAAATATTTCATGATTTTCAAGGAATCATCTTAGCTTATTGAATTCAAACCATCACCTAAGTTTGCTAAGAATTGTTTTAACATTATGGTTCTGAGTCTTATATGTAGTCTTGTAAACAGACAGTGGTAAATTACAAGTATATACAATGATAAATATATTTACTAGGATTGTGTCTGTAATATAATGTATTCCATTTAAACGCTGTGTCTAAATAGACTGTGACAGGAGCCCATAAGGCTCCTGACTGTGAACAGTCCGTGGGTCTTCCGTCCATTTGATTTTCATTGGAATTGAAAAAAAATTAATTTTCGAGACTTTGAAGAAAAATAGGCAGTCAAGGACTGCATGTGGCTACTGTAAATAAACCTGGGAATAAGAATAATAAGAATAATAAGAATAATAAACAAAAAAAGAAATAAACAAAAAAAAGATAGTCTATAACTAGATGTAGTTACTGCGGTTTTGAAATGTAGAAGCAATATGTAGTTGGATGATTCCTCTGTTGAACTAGTATGCTTGAACTATCTATGTATTTTAATACAAAGATTAATTGAATTTAACAATTGAACAATAACAGTTGTTATCAACAATCGATATGAACAGCATTGATATATCATTAGTGATTGAATATTAATATTAATTTAACAATGTTCTGTATATAAGATCGTTGAACTCAACTTTGATGAAGTTTATAAATGAGCGGCCACGAACAACACTCCACTGGTATACGTCGGATCAAACAATGATCTAACTGGTTCGCAAATTAAGAAATAGGTTAAATGAAGAATAACCAATACGACGTAGAATATTTCGGATTTAATTTTGCACAATATTTCGACTAGCCATACTAGTCTTCATCAGGTGCATATGAGATTTTACAAGTGACTTGACTATATATAATGGTAAAAAGGAAATGACGTTTTAGTATATGATATGATAGCGAGAGATAAGTAACGGTGTAACTGATTAGTAGGTTTCATCGCGTTTATTGAGGCCATTAGGTTCAAGAGTGTTAGCACGTGTTATGAGATAAGCTTCTTTGGCTTTGCGAATAGCATCACGAGAAGAGAAAATTTGTTCTAAAGGAATTAAAAGGATATTAGATGCAGAGTGGTCAGGGTTAGATAGAAAATGTTCTTTATGAACAAACACTTGACACTTTGTACGAGAGATGTGTCTTGTTTATGGTGCAAAATAGCATAGAATAATAGTATATTTAGAGGTGTAAACCTACCCTTCTAAACAACGCGTTCACGAAGCGAAAAGCACATGAAAAATTAAACCAACGCGTGAAGTAGAGCATTTTGAATCGATAAAACGTCGACAACCACACGAGAGATCACGAAAATAGCAGATAACTTTCCGAAAGCTGCCGAAAGAGCTGATAGTCACGAAAATCCTACGAAAATATATCGAAGACCACTGGAGAAACGTCGGCGAACGTCGGCTATATCGTCGATGACTTATTCGCTGTTCGTCGCCCAGTGTTCGATTGATAACAATCGCTTCCGAAGGCTATCCGAAGATTAGTTACGGACTTACTTACACACTCGATGACATAGTGGCTACTCTTCTTACGAAGGAGAGTAGCCACAAAAATGAAAATCACTAAATAAAAAGGTCTGGTAGAATACGGGGAGTGCGGAGTGCGGAGTGCGGAGTGCGGAGTGCGGAGTGCGGAGTGCGGAGTGCGGAGTGCGGAGTGCGGAGTGCGGAGTGCGGAGTGCGGAGTGCGGAGTCACGTTAGAAAATCATGGCGTGGTAGACTCCGCGTTTTCTACCAAAGTTGAAAACGCGGAGTCCTAAAAAATGAAATGAAAAAACTGTTTGAAAACACCGTCCTTTTCACATGGGAACCAGTTATACGTCACAGTCACACGCTGTCATTCGATGTCAATCTTAATTCAGTTTCGAACAATGAAAATGTAGAACTACCGTCCCGACTACATAAATTAGAGCACCGAGGTAGTAAATGCTGCATTCCCGCTGCATTGTCCTATCTTGAATCACTGGAAATGGTACGCCGTCAACATATTTCACTATCTATCTACGTGATATTCAGGTGAGTTTACTACAAATGTTGATTTATTTACTGTATTAAGGTACCAGGGGACCTTCGTGACACTGTTCACTGAAAGCCGCGTAGCGCGCTAACCACTCGTCCAACATGTATAAAAGTCTACATTTTCTTAAAGCTGAATAAATGCAGATTCTAAATATGCTGGAGATTATTTTCTATTTTGTAAATATTTTTTGTTATTGCACATTTTAGAAAATTCGACCGGCCTTGTTCAAAGAGAATTTTGCACGCGGAAATTCAATCGAGTTTTAAAAGGAAATTGCCATTGTAATGAGCACACGTTGTTTTAAAAAACCGTGTCTCCGATTTCCGATAAACGCTTTTGTTGTGGAGATATTTGCTGTCAAAGTTCATTAATATGTTTTTAAGCGATTTACACATAAATCATCAAATAACTTTTAAACGAGGCAACGTATCAAAAATCGGAGACACGGTTTTTTTAAAACAAAGTTTGCTCATTATAATGGCACTTTCCGTTTAGAAATCGATTGAATTCCCGCGTGCAAAATTCTGTTTGAACAAGGCCGGTCGAATTTTCTAAAATTTGCAATAACAAAAAATATTTACAAAATAGGAAATAATCTCCAGCATATTTAGAATCTGCATTTATTTAGCTTTAAGAAAATGTATACTTTTATACATGTTGGACGAGTGGTTAGTGCGCTACGCGGCTTTCAGTGAACAGTGTCACGAAGGTCCCCTGGTACCTTAAACGTAGTGCTTGTAGAACACAATTTCCGGGACAATTTGCAAATGACAGTGTCTTGCATTTGACTAGGATGTATAAACACGACGACTATTTTTCACTAGCGAGTTACAGCTGAAATGTTCGAGATTTCTATGTTAGCCAAATCATAGTTAGTAACTATGGCCAAATTGAATTTCCGTTCTACTTTAATTTATCCTGAACTTTTAAAATACTGCTGTTGAATACGTTCCGGCATCAGTAGCACGTGTACGACAAACAATCAAACACAGAGAGTACAGACTGCAGACACTGTCATTTGCAAATTGTCCCGGAAATTGTGTTCTACAAGCACTACGTTTATAAATACAGTCGGAAATCAACATTTGTAGTAAACTCACCTGAATATCACGTAGATAGATAGTGAAATATGCTGACGGCGTACCATTTCCAGTGATCCAAGATAGGACAATGCAGCGGGAATGCAGCATTCACTACCTCGGTGCTCTAATTTATGTAGTCGGGAGTAGTTCTACATTTTCATTGTTCGAAACTGATTTACAGTCAAAGGACATGAAGCGTGCCCCTCTATACTGCAATATTCAATTCATTATTGGATATTTGGTCGTTTCAATCTTCTGTTTTCGAAAACAAAATTAAACTCAAATCACGAATTCTGACTGCACTCCGTGATTCAACCAAGTGAAGTGCCATCGTATAGTTTTGCATGGTGATTTTAAAGAAAATGTGGTGTAGAGTCATAAAACACAAATTTTAACGATATGTACACGTGCATGATATACGCTGCCATCTGTCACGGTGCGAGTACATGGAATCAATGTATAAATAATGTTTACGTGAATTTAGCGTTTCTCTTCCCAGTAAACTGCGACATACTTGAGCTTGCTTTTCATAGCTTTCGAGATATACACGTGATAGAGACTCTGATTCTTGAATCAGTGGTTTGACATTCTTCCATGTTAAAATGTTTTGACTTCGCGATCATCTCTTGTCAATTTCAGGCGTGGGAACGGTCCACTCTGATTGGTTGATTTGGGTTTAATGGCACTGATGGTATTCCTGTGTAGTTTCTATATATGGAATTAGAGTTCGTGATTTGAATTTACAGTATTTTTGTTCACATTAACGGAAGAATGAACTGACGAGAACGACAAATAATGAATTTTAAGTCCAATAATGAATTTAATATTGCAGTCTAGGGGGGCACGCTTCATGTCCTTTGACTGTAAGATTGACATCGAATGACAGCGTGTGACTGTGACATATAACTGGTTCCCATGTGAAAAGGACGGTGTTTTCAAACGGTCCTTTTCAAACAGTTTTTTTCATTTCATTTTTTAGGACTCCGCGTTTTCAACTTTGGTAGAAAACGCGGAGTCTACCACGCCATGATTTTCTAACGTGACTCCGCACTCCGCACTCCGCACTCCGCACTCCGCACTCCGCGTATTCTACCAGACCAAATAAAAATGACAAGTATAAATCGTAAACCGATTCAAACATCGTAAAGATCAATTTTCGTTTTCTGATTTTCAGCGGAATATTGCTTCAGTCCGAATTCGTTTGTCATTTATAATAGAACGATTTCACGTAACCAATGTTTAACATGCAAATGAGTTGGTGAGTAAAATAACATGCTAATGAGGTGTACGCGTCACGGTCCGTGGGTCTTTTTTTTTTTCCCCAGTTTCCAAGCAATGTTTGAAGACCTTGTTAATGGTCATCCAGAAAAGTTCCAAAATGCCATCCAGTTTTTCAGAGATGCCACTTATGAGTATTGCTCATAGCTGCTTTGAATTCATCAGAATATTACTTGGTCTTTAACTGCAGAAGTAGAAAAGTAATAGTTTGTTGGGGTTGCTTTCAAATATTAAAAGCATATTCAACAGACTAGTTATATTGTGGCATTGATATATTTAGAACTTTAAGATCCCTATAGTGCGTGTATTAAAAGTCATAAAACAGCGATCCTTGTTGAAATGTACCAAATAAAGGACAATAATATACAGAACATCGTATTAGTTAAATTAATATCGATCAATCACTGAAACCTACCAGCACTCACTGCAGGCACAAATAATTTCTGACTGTTTCCCCTTGACGAAACATATCTTGTTTAGTTTCCAATCCATGGATAAAATGCTTCATTGACATAGAGCTTCTGCGTTATACCATTTTGATTCAACCAGCATTAAAGTTTCTGTGCATAATATTGATAAACACTGCTAAACACGGCCGATAAACACATCGTCGACATCGTCAGTGTCACAGCTCCCGTCCGCCATCTTTGTGCTTGGTAGCCCAGTCTTTGACAGATTGTTTCCGCCTCGTCCCCACCCCCCTAATGCTTGATTTGACAATTTTGGATTTTGGATTTTCCATCGACAAATAAAAATGGAAAATGGATCGAGTGTTTCAAACATTCTAGTTTTCAACATTCCAATCTCAACATATCGGAAAGAGCACGAGGGTCGTGAGGGTTTTGAACGGATAAATGACAAACGAATTCGGACTGAAGCAATATTCCGCTGAACTATCAGAAAACGAAAATTGATCTTTACGATGTTTGTATGGCTCTCGGATCCGTGGGCGTTTCGTTCATTCAAAATTCATTTTTTTGAAAATTGAATTCACGTGTACTGATCTTATGATTTTGATATTCTTCGTGTTTTTTCGCATATCCAGTCTTGATTTCTTTAGCCGTTTTCAATTTCATGGTCGAATTCAAATATTTTGAAAATTGATTTCACGCGGTGCTGATTCATGAATTCAGAATTTAAGTTTCAAAAAATTGAATTCAGCGCACTGAATTCTATTTTCTAACAGCGAAAAACTTTGGGAATTTAGATATCGGATCTCATTAAAAAACCATACAGATTGGCATTTCCCAGCATCAATTTGCAAATCATCGTATACTTTATTTTGGAGCCTTCAAAAGATAAACTTACGTTGTCACTGTTGAAGATACAGTTCAGGGAAGGGGTGTATGCAAACTTCCGATAATCTCACAGGGGAAGGGATCGGATCGGAAGGAGTGCCGAGTTATACTTTTGCGCCTTTTTGTTCACGTGATGTTACATGTGTTTTCCATCCGATATTTTATACATTCTTGAGCTAGAGTGGCGGGAAAGAGATAAGTCTTAGAAAATCGACTATTACGACCGAAAGGCTTGCACAAAATATGCAGCAGAGACTTACAAACAACAAATTGCTATAGAGACTAAATTACATAACATTCTAGAGTTTCACCAATGTTGCTTGCGTGAAAAATCATTTAGGGTACTTTTTTCAATTACGGTACCCATAATGCACCCGATATCAGTGAATATACTGATATACTTGATTTACACAATTTTTGCAAAGGGCTGTACATACAATTATATTAAGTAAAATATATGCTTTTAAAGCGAAAATTTGTGCAGATTCTATTGTTTTTACTCAATTGTGATTGGATAATTTGTATGAAAATTTGTTTGGGTGGCCTTGGTTGGTGTAGTCACACTGTAAGTACTCAGAAACTCATATATACATTACACACCTTACAATGATGCATGTAATGGTTTGCACTAATTATAGTACTAAGTAGCACTAATAATAATTATTAAGATAATAGAAGAAATTATTTAACAATATTCTTGGTTTTCAATCAATCCCTTGAGAATCAAGAGATAAAGACACGGTGGCCATGTTGGTTGAACAAACAATAGACACTAATAAGCAATCTTTTGTTGAAGTTCAACCAAGATGGCCAGCGCCGTGACGTGTATTGCAAACCAGCAATTGTTTGTAAACAGGATATAATTGTTAACCTGTTGGCCACCTTTTGCTCTTTCGTTCACCCCATTCCCCCTCCTCTCCCCCTTTTGGGCCTGAAACTCAGGTTAAATAACAATAATAGTAATAATAACTGAATAATAAATAATAATAATAATTAATAATGATAATAATAATAGTAAGGCGTATCTGTTTGAAATTGCAGAAGCACGAACCTTGCATGTCTATAGATGCATTAATTATAGCTGCACCAATTAAGCTTATAGTCAAGCTACCACATTCACTAATTTATAAATGTTTATAGGTTTCAGTTCCGCAATATAAACACTAGAATAAAATGCTGTGAAATATCAATCGTTCAGCACAATTTACACTTACCTGCGGCTGCGAGACAGCAGAATGAACGAGAAGTCATCCCATGAGGTGATTGTCGGTTTTAATTAATAGTCTTGAGCTTTTATGAATGTTGTGTGCCTTAATTACCATGAATACCTACTTATACACTCATCTCCCTTAGACCACAAATGTTTTTGTGCTTCTCGTTCAACTAATAAATAAACTCACTGATTCTCACGAGTTCCTTTTACATTAATACACGTAAAAAGAGGCGCCAAACCACTCACTCCTACGTACGTCCCTCCCTCCCTCCCTCCCTCCCTCCCTCCCTCCCTCCCTCCCTCCCTCCCTCCCTCCCTCCCTCCCTCCCTCCCTCCCTCCCTCCCTCCCTCCCTCCCTCCCTCCCCCTCCCTCCCTCCCTCCCTCCTATTTTTATGCCACAGGCAACCCATAAAAAGTGAACATATTCGGGGATACATGGTTTGAGTAACAAACAGGTTCCTGGGGGTGGGGTTGAAGGACAAATGAAAGTCACATGTTAATCACGTGAGTCCTGTGTTCCGTACTAAAAAATAAAAATAAATTCAATTTAGAGTTTTCCATTTTTTGTAGCAATGATGTTGTTTTTGATTTTTGAGAATGCAGGAAAAATGAAAATTGAAAACTGAATTTTGAAATCCATTTTTAGATTTCAATTTTCGGTTTTCGTTTTACGGTAAAAATTCAAAAATAACAAAAATAGAGAATGATTTCCATTTCTAAGGTTATCGAAAAATGATTGGCGGAATGGTACACGATCCGTGGGCGTTTCGTTCATTCAAAATTCATTTTTTTGAAAATTGAATTCACGTGTACTGATCTTATGATTTTGATATTCTTCGTGTTTTTTCGCATATCCAGTCTTGATTTCTTTAGCCATTTTCAATTTCATGGTCGAATTCAAATATTTTGAAAATTGATTTCACGCGGTGCTGATTCATGAATTCAGAATTAAGTTTCAAAAAATTGAATTCAGCGCACTGAATTCTATTTTCTAACAGCGAAAAACTTTGGGAATTTAGATATCGGATCTCAATAAAAAAACATACAGATTGGCATTTCCAGCATCAATTTGCAAATCATCGTTAGCAACATATTCGAAAGACAATTTTAATGACTTGAAGAAGGTTTATCCAAAAGAACGACATGTCCAGTTGAGTAGGGGGAGGGGGGTTCTGTTGACACTATTAATTAAAAGAGTATCGGCTTGGGTGATCTAGGAGACCCCCCTAAAGGAGGAGGGAGGGAGGGAGGGAGGAGGGAGGGAGGGAGGGAGGGAGGGAGGGAGGGAGGGACGTACGTAGGAGTGAGTGGTTTGGCGCCTCTTTTTACGTGTATTAATGTAAAAGGAACTCGTGAGAATCAGTGAGTTTATTTATTAGTTGAACGAGACTAGAAGCACAAAAACATTTGTGGTCTAAGGGAGGAGATGAGTGTATAAGTAGGTATTCATGGTAATTAAGGCACTACATTCATAAAAGCTCAAGACTATATAATTAAAACCGACAATCACCTCATGGGATGACTTCTCGTTCATTCTGCTGTCTTGCAGCCGCAGGTAAGTGTAAATTGTGCTGAACGATTGATATTTCACAGCATTTTATTCTAGTGTTTATATTGCGGAACTGAAACCTATAAACATTTATAAATTAGTGAATGTGGTAGCTTGACTATAAGCTTAATTGGTGCAGCTATAATTAATGCATCTATAGACATGCAAGGTTCGTGCTTCTGCAATTTCAAACAGATACGCCTTACTATTATTATTATCATTATTAATTATTATTATTATTTATTATTCAGTTATTATTACTATTATTGTTATTTAACCTGAGTTTCAGGCCCAAAAGGGGGAGAGGAGGGCGAATGGGGTGAACGAAAGAGCAAAAGGTGGCCAACAGGTTAACAATTATATCCTGTTTACAAAACTGATAATAGTAGTTGTAAAAGGGGAGATTCACCCCACGAGAGTTCCACCCCACTCTGATATAACAAGGGCGCCTCTTCTGCGCACCCTACTACTTGTTGTTGAAGTGTCGCCATGGGGTGGGGGATGGTATTTGAGAAGATAAATCCTATGGATATATGGGAGAGAAAGAGCTGAAGGAGATTTCTGATTGGCTTATGGCCGATTACTATATTACAAAGAAGAAAGCGACTGCGCTGAAAGGTTTTATGAGAACTTACAGAATAGAAGGAAAGGATAAAATGGACGCTAAAACATTTCTAGATCGTGCTAAGGATAGTGTTGTTGATCTGCTAGAGGAACAAGAAAAGCCTTTTAAAATGAAACTTATATTGGAGGTTGAGTTTTATAAAAAGAAGTCTTTAAGCATCCCGTACTTTCACTCGGAAATAGAGACGATTACAGATTCGACTTATGTTGGTAGAGTTTATGAAAGGATGCTAGAGAATATTTTAGAGAAGCTCGCCACATTTCAAAATATGGGTTCTGGATGGATATTCAGAAGAGTTGTGGCTCTAGATATTAGCCTCGACAAATATATACCTTTGAGAGGTAAATCTTATATCGATTTGCCGTCGAAGTTAAAGAAGAAAAATGCTATAATTAACATACTAAACAAAGATAACCAGTGCTTTAAATGGGCAGTTACATTATCTATTTTCACGCTAGAGAAGCATCCAGAGAGAGTCTCCATGATTCTGAAAGAGAATGCAAAAAAGTTAGATTGGAGCGGTCTTGAGTTTCCAGTGCAGTTGGATAAGATTTCAATCTTTGAAAAGAACAACCCTAAATATGCTGTTAATGTTTACGGGTGGAAAGAAAGTGTCTATCCGTTGAGGATTAGTGATAATGAAGATAGAGAACAGGTAATTAATCTGCTGCTGATTTCAAATTCAACGGCCGATCATTATTGTTGGATAAAGAGTATGAGCAGATTGCTATCGGCACAAATTACCATCGCCAACTATTCCGGTCATCCTGACCCGTAGGTCACGCAACGGCGTGACTTTGGAAAATATACTTAGAGTATCAGTCAAATTCGCTCCTAAACACGTTCAATAAGGCCCTGAGGAGGCTCCTCTTGTGAATTAAACACCATCGAATTGAAAGCAACTACCAAACTGTATGTGTTATGTATATTTTAGAGCTCAATATTATCGAAGAAACATTTAATAATAGGAAATAGCATGCGGTTTGACGATTTTGAGCAATAGCACAGGGAGCCCAAGCGCCCTCAGGCCCGCTATGGGATGGAGAAATCAAACTTACTTGCGACGGTATCCCTGTGCTTTAACAGCTATCCCATGGATCTTTACGGCAAATGAAAGCTGGATATTTGGGCTTTATTTTGATACCAAACATGACGATTTTCGGTAAAGTTTCGGGATCAAACTTCACTATACTTTTGTCCACCGCAAGCAGACATTTGGTGTTCTCACGGTGTGATAATGGAGGCATTTTCAAAGCAAAAAACGAAGGTAGAATTATCCAATCTAGACATGCTTTCGTGAGTGATCTTACAGGTATGCCTACTTTATAAATCCACCGCGGCAAATTGCTCAGAGTCATCTGTATTTCGACAATTCGACTTGGAACTTCGCACTTTCGCAGTGATTTTGTCCAAATTTACAGAGGCAGTATGGACGATACTGACGTCGATCGAAGATTTTCAAACGAAAGGTAGAAAATTATAAATTTGTAATTTGTATTAGCCAGAACAAAGTATAAATAGTTGTAATGCAGTTGGATCAAGGACGGCAAATTAATTCTCATCAGAACATAGACTTTTATTTGCCTTGATTTGATCGCTTCCCCATCAAGCCTTGTATTTGTGTCCATTTGCCATTTTCATTATTCGATTGGGGGAGACCGCTGTTCATCGCGGGCTCAGATGACCGGAATAGTTGGCGATGAAATCATAATGGAAAGAGATATTATATTTTTCTGTGAATCGAAAGATGCCTCAATTCAAATAAAACAGAGATTTCATTGGATAAGCATTCAGAATACTGTGTGGCGCACCGCTCGATTAAGATAACTTTGCCGAAGAAAGGCTCTACTAATCTCGTTCAAGAACTATAATCGTAGCATGAGAGTACCCTTTAGTAGTTTATGCTGATTTCGAATGCTTTACAGAAACTATTAATATTATAGCAGCGCCAGCATGCAGAAGATGAAAGCTATACGGAAAAGTATCAGACGCATAAACCGTCGGGGTTGCTGCTATGGGATTAAAGCGCACGATGATTTGTTCGAACCCAAGCTTGTTAGATACACAGCAACGGATGAAGATGAAGATATCGGATTGCTGTTTTTACAGAGCGGTTAGAAAAAGATATTAGAAAACTTGCTGGGATAAAAGCAAAAGATATTTTGATGTCAGAAGAGAATAGGATGGAGTATGAGAATGCAACTGATTGCTTCATTTGTAATCAAAAGCTGAAAGAAGATAAGGTTCGTGACCATGATCATTTGACAGGAAAGTATCGTGGAGCTGCTCATGCTGTTTGTAATTTAAATTATAGAATTCCTAAGCATATTCCAGTGATATTTCATAATTTGGCTGGATACGACGCTCACTTGTTTATAAAAAGCTTTGGGTTTTCAGAAGGTAAAATTGATTGTATTCCAAATAATGAAGAGAAGTATATCTCATTCAAGAAGGAAATAGTTGTAGGCAGTTGGATCAAGGACGGTAAAACAATTCTCATCAAACGCGAGCTTAGATTTGTCGACAGTTTTAAGTTCATGTCATCAGGGCTGGATAAGCTAGTGGGAAATCTTAAAAAAGAAGCAGTTCAGAAACATGTCAAAGTTCTTCACAGGCGAGAAACTCGATTTGCTGTTGAGAAAGGGGGTTTATCCTTATGATTATGTGAAAAGTTTGTCAAAGTTAGATGAAACAGCTTTACCGTCAAAAGAAGAGTTCTTTTCTAAACTCAATAATACAGATATTTCAGAAGCCGATTACAAACACGCGCAGAAAGTCTGGTCTGTTTTCAAAATGAACACTATGAGAGATTATCACGATTTGTATCTTCTTTCTGATGTAATTCTGTTGATGGATGCGTTTGAAGCTTTTAGAGATGTGTGCATGGAAAACTACAAGTTAGATCCGTGTTGGTATTATACAGCTCCGGGTTTGAGTTGGGATGCTATGCTGAAGAGGACAGAGATCAAACTCGAACTTCTAAATGATGTGGATATGCTTCTAATGATTGAAAAAGGAATCAGAGGCGGAGTCAGTATGATTACTAAACGGTATGCAAAGGCAAATAATAAGTACATGAAAGATTATAGAAAGGATGATAAATCTATCTTTATTAAGTATCTTGACGCAAATAATCTCTATGGTTGGGCTATGTCAGAGCCACTTCCCACAGACGGTTTTAAATGGATGAGTAAAGATAAACTACGTCATTGGCACCGATATCCGTGTATTTTAGAAGTAGATTTGGAGTATCCAGAGAAGCTGCGTGATTTGCACGATGAATATCCTTTAGCGCCAGAACATTTGACTTTGAACAAAGTTGAAAAGTTAGTTCCTACGACTAGAAATAGAAGAAAGTATATTGTGCATCATCAAACCTTGAAGTTATTTGAGAGTCTTGGAATGGAGATAACAAAAATACATAGAGGAATTACCTTTAATGAATCGGACTGGCTGAAAAAGTATATAAACTTGAACACTGAACTTAGAACAGCAGCAAAGAATGATTTTGAAAAGGATTTCTTCAAGCTGATGAACAACAGCGTGTTTGGTAAAACAATGGAAAATATTCGTAACAGGCAAGACATCAAACTTGTAACAACTGAGAAACAAGCCGCAAAGTTAATCTCGCAGCCGAACTATTATCGTAGAACCATCTTTTCGGAACATCTCTGTGCTATTCACATGATAAAAACAGAATTGGTCTTTAACAAGCCAGTCTATTTGGGAATGGCTATTTTAGATCTGTCGAAAGCTCTCATGTACGATTTCCACTACAACTACTTCAAGAAGAAATTCAGAAACACATCGGCGCTGCTGTTTACAGATACGGACTCGCTGATGTATGAGATAGAGAGCGAAGATTTCTATAAAGACATCCAAGATGATATTGTTTCTAGATTTGATACAAGTGCTTATCCAAAAGATCATCCGATTGGTAAATGGACTAATAAGAAAGTAATTGGAATGATGAAAGATGAAACTGCTGCAGAAGGCGAAATAACTGAGTTCGTCGGTTTGAGAAGTAAACTGTACGCTTACAAAATAGAGGATAAAGAGGAAAAGAAATGCAAGGGCATTAAGAAGTCTGTTGTAAAGAAGGATCTTGAATTTGATGATTATAAGAATTGTCTGTTCTCTGGAGTTAAAGTCATGCGAAAGATGAATGTGATTAGAAGTTACAAGCACCAGCTCTTTTCAGAAACAGTAAATAAAGTAGCTTTGTCAAGAGAAGATGACAAAAGGAATATTCTCACAGATCAAATTCACACCCACTCTATCTGAGGTTTCAATAAGCTAGAATATATGGAGAAAGTTTGTTGCGAGTACTGTCAGAGATATTTTAAACCGCAAAAGATTAATCTATTGCATAGTTAGTGGATACACTTACAGAATCTGTTCAAGTTGTAAAAAGGTATTCAACAGCAGAGAAGTACAGTTTCATCGCACGAAGGCTTATTCTGCGAGAAGATATTACAGGCGCTAGTATAAAACACTATCTGGCGGCGGCTGAGTGTCTTCAGGAACGACTTGTAATTCCTCTCGAACAAAAGAACGTCTTGGAGTTGAAAGGAAATATAATACAGGTTGATCGGGTGATATCTGTATTCTAGTTATATCGTGCATTTCCAAAGACCATATTGGGTCAGTGGCACGTCTTTTTTCACCGCCCTCCAATTCGCCAGGAGCATATAAATATCTAACTTTCACACCTGCTGGTAATCTTTTCTCTTTTAATCCAACAGGTCTTTTATAATTAGCCTCTTTCTGTTGATCCACTTTTTTTAGCTTTATGGATTCGCTAGGTGTGTCTCCAGTAATTCTCTTTACCCCGCTGTTAATAGATTTTATGACAGCAGGTAATCTTTCCACCCATTCACGGGATCTACCATCTTCTAACATTTCTTGAGCATATTGATGGCTGAATAACTTTTCAGAAATAGTTCGATTAGCACGCTCAACTAATGATTGTGCTCTATGATTTCCAGCTTCTGATCTTTGTATATTTCCATGTTTTTTCATAATCGATGTAACTTCGCCCTTAAATTCAGTGCCAGGATCTACCATCATTGTTTCAGGCCATTGTAATTTTCTAGAATATATTTTATTAAAAGCTTTAGATACTTCTGTTGAGTACTTAGACGTCAAAGGTTCAGCATCAACATATCTGCTAGCTACATCAACTACTACAAGAGCATATTTGTAAGTCTTTCTTTTAACAATATCATGTGGTAGAAATAAAAGATCCGCTTGATGTATTTCATTTGGTTTTGAAATATTCCAATGTGGTCTAGGAATGTATTTCGGAGGTGGTAAATAGATCTGCCACAGGGCTTGTTTTTCTAACCAATTCTTTACAACATTTTTATCAGCTATATTTGCAGCATCTGCTAATTTATTGATAGCGTCATAGCCTTTCCAATATCCAACAGCTGAATAGTATATTTTTGAAAGTTTCTTGTACATTATATATGACTCAATCTATTCCGGAAATATTAGATGTAAATCGAGAATACAAACAGCCTTATGGTTTGAAAGCTGAAAAAACTGTTCATCGTGTGACTTTTAATCCAAGCTCGGCCAATCCTGGAGAAACCCTTTATATCCACATTCCAAAGTTAACAGAAAATGTGGTGTATGTGCCTGGATCTATTGCACTGATCTTTAAATTAACTTTAGCTACTGCAGGACATGTTAATAACACAATTATTAATAATTTAAGTAGAGCTCTAAAATCTCATATGAGAGTTTTGTATGGTGGGGAGACTCTTCAAGACACACATCGTATCGATCTGTTTGAAACCTATAATGATCTCTATTTATCAAAAAGAGAACGGGAGAATATGTTGCGTGAGGGTATTTCATCGGTTAATATGCGAAAACTACGAACAGCTGCAGGTGATAAAGTGTCTACAGATGCAAACGAGGTAGCTCTGGCAGCTGTTTATGGGGATAGATACCGAATGCCAATCAATCATTCTATTTTAGACGACCATGGCAGTTTCTATGCAAAAGCACTCTCTCAGAATCTAACGTTTGAGATTACACTTCCACAAAGCAAAGAAGTTACAATAACATCTGATACAACTAAGGCATACACTTACAGTCTTTCAAATATCGAGCTTGAATATGAGTGTATTGCTAGTGATTATCTTGCACGCGAAGCCCTATCAGCCTATCAAATAGGTAAAGGGTTTTATTATGAGAACATTCTTCTCCATAAGACATTCACGATTAATAAAGCCACTGACAGACGAACATGTCAACATTCCCCGGCGGTCGATGAGTGGTATTTTAATGCTATTTACTGAGGCGTATGCTGTAGGTGCTAGAGATAGTGAAAAGTTTGTATCTCCTCATATCACACAAGTCAATATCAACGTTGACGGAATGCCGAATAAACTATTCAGTAAAGGTATGCAACCAACAGATTTTTGGAATTCGATTAGATCAAGATTTGGTGAGACTGATAATATCACGCCTAAAGACTTTTATTCAGATAAATTCGCCCTATGGATTGATTTGAGGACCTTTGCTGATAATAAAATTCATGGAAACGGTTTGTTGTTGAATAGCACAAAAGATGGCGTTAAACTAGAGATGAAGAGGAAAGTTGGCGGATCAGGAACTATAACATGCTATATGTTTGTCATTGCCGACGCTTTGATGGAAATTCAAGGCAGCAGTTTGAAAGCGATTCTGTATTAATATATGGAAGAATTGAAAGATCAGGTACCATTTCACTGTATTATAGTAGGGCCGACGAATTGTGGCAAAACACAATATTTGATTGATATTTTAAGAGGGCCTTACAGGCATGTGTTTGAATATATAATTTTGATTTGCCCCACTTATTCTAAAAATAAAACTTATCGGGGTTTTGCGAAGAATGATCCTAGGTTTATAGTTGTATCGCCCGATGCTAGTAGTGTTGATGAGATTGATGAGATATTATCCTGTTGTAAAGAGGTGTTCTCTGGGCACAACACGCTGATTGTCTTAGACGATTGTGCGGTTTCTAAAGATTTGAAGCGAAGATCGAACACGTTTATTAATTTAGCCTTCTCTGGCAGACACGAAAAAATAAGTGTTTGGGTGCTGACCCAACAACTCACTTCTATAGCTAAACCTTATCGCGAAAATATTGCTTGTGTCATTAGCTTCTTCAGTCCAAGTAAGACATCAAACCAAATTTTATTTGATGAATATGGCGGAGATTTAGACGCGGAGCATAAAAAAGAAATCATGAAAATACTAAAAAGTAATAAATATGCGCATGTTTGTTTTTGTTTGAGATATCCTTATTATCTATATGTTATATATATAGATGACGTCAATTCTTGATCAATATGCAGAGGAAACTATACCAGAGGAAGTTGTAATAAAGAAGAAGGCTGTAGAAAGGAAGAAGAAAGTTGTAGATGTAGAAGTAGAAGAAAAACGTGAGCAATTATGTATCTTGTCCGTACTTGGTACTATTGACCAGTATACTGGAATTAAAATGTCTTTAGGCGATGTGAAGAAGTTGTCTACAAAGGATGTGGATAAGTATTTTAACAGATATCAGACGGTTCTAGGGAATAAGATCACACAAGGTTTAGTGAGTTCAGCCCTAGAGCTTGCCGTAGGATTGGCTTCTTATGCCATCCCTATTGATAATAATAAAGAATTGTGTGAGGATTTGAAGGCCAATGAGGTGTTGACACAAGAGTTGAATAATATCGCAGGATACTTTTCTGTTAAAAGGCGGCAGAATGGTTGCATTGTCAAGCTGTCTAGTTCAAGTGGCCAAACATGTTAATTTTGCCCCAGCAGTAGTATCAGGTATTGAGGGCATCGATATCCTAGATATAGAACATGTCCCAGCTGTGTAACTACGAGAATCTTGAGCTCAACACATCGATTTCCGCCTTTTATGACGGCAATGACATTTGGTTTAAAGGAGTAGATGTGGCAACGGCTTTAGAATATGAAAATACAAGGAAAGCTATAAGAGATCATGTGGATGAGGAGTACAAAACAGAATGGTCTAATATTAAAAAAACCGGGGGAACGAAAGTGACCGCTATTCAACCACACACTATTTTCATTAAAGAACCGGGGTTGTATTCTTTAATCTTTGGTTCTAAAATGAAGGCAGCCAAAAAACTTCAATCTTGGGTATTTTCTACAGTATTACCTTCCATACGAGAGCATGGAACTTACAGTACTGGCAAGCAGTTTGATGTGTGGGCTCCTGGTAACAACAAGCTGATGTTTAAGATACAAAACGAATACGATCTCCATACTAAAGTAGTTAGCTATATAAGGCGCTTCCATCCATATTTACTGATAGTTGCTGGCTTAGGTGAAAATCAAGACTCAAGTTCTAAAAGAATTAACTCTTATAGAAAAGGTTATATGAAGGGGCAGCCCGATTTAATCATTAATAATTATCATAAAAAATATTGGGGTCTTTGCATTGAATTTAAAACGCCCACGGGAAAAGGTATTCTATCAGCAAATCAGGAGAATCTATTAGATAAATATGAAGATAATGGGTTCAAATGTGTTGTCTCTAATGATTACGATCTTATTATAAAAGAGCTAAACACTTATTGTAGAGATATTAGAGTATTGTGCCTCTACTGTTGTAGGAAATTTATATCAAGAAGAACATTAAGAAATCACGAGCTGTATTTTCATAGAATCTGCTGAGAGCTACCCCGCCAATTTGGCGGGTCAGGTCAGACACCTCATTTTTATAAATGACCCTTTGTTAAACTGTAGATCGCAGCATTGTTCTAATAGTTATTGCAGATGATGAAAGCTGCAGGACATCTTTTGAACAGCTTATAGTAAGTTTCTTACAAGGCAAGTTAAGATTTTTTTTAATTAGATCTAAACTTATAAGGAATTCCGTTGATTCGGCCGTCGCCTTTTCTACGGCGGTGTATAAAGTTTCCTTGCAGATGACATGATGTGCTTTATTCGTCTCTAGTTGTATTTGTCCTGCAGCGGATGTGATGCGAATATATCTTTCAATCTGCCCTTGATTTGAGAAGCTTTTCTTGAAAGCCTTCTGTGTCATTGACCAGGATAAAGGAAAGTATTTTTTTTCCCACAGTGCCGGCGGTTGTACAAGTTGGTAAAGAATACTGACTTGTATTGTTCTCATAGGAGAAGTAATCAAAGTTTCCAACATCTCCAGACGATTAAGATCCATTTTCAATTCTGTCACGTCTCTATCAATACTGTTGAATACTTCTTTAAGATCTTCCAATCTAACTTTTATAGAGCTGCAGATAATAGGGTGATCTTGTTTTATTTTTACTTTTGCTTTAAGAAAGTGGATAGATTCAATATCCTTGGCATAAATCTCTAGAATGTCAGAATCGAAGCTAAGTATTACTTGACAGGCTCTAAAAGTTCTCAAAAAAGATACGATTGATTTTAAATATGCGGGGTTGGTTACAAGGATCATATATTAGAGCAATGCATGTACTCAATATATGGAGTCTGTGACAGCTTATCTTAGAACACTTAAACGAATAGCGAAAAAATATAATAATATGATGGCGGCGGTGGATGAAATAATATCTGAGTTTTATTTTTAGAACTGCTAGGAGGGGATCTATCAGAGAATTACTTTTTTTATGGTGTGGAGCAAATATGAAGATAAAACAAGCACGATTATTAATAAACTACCTGCAGAAGATTTAGAAGTAGTTCAGCTGAGGAAAATGTTAAACACTCTTCCTTGTAATACAGTGGAAAACAATGAATATGAAATATGTATTTGCGGCAATAGGATGGTCCTGGATAGAGAAGAATTGCAAATGAGGTGTTCAGAGTGTGGAAGAGAAGTTTCCATGCCTGTATCTGTTAATGATGCTCAATTTTACAGTCAAGAAGGGCAGTCGGTTAAGCCTGGCATTTTTAATCCCAGCAAACATTATCGTAATTGGATAAATCTTATTCTAGGGCAGCAGATGTTGATAATTCATGACGATGTAATAAATAACTGTAAGAAACAATTAGTTGGCAATACAATTCAAGATGTCAGAATAGCTCTAAAAGATATTGGTCGTGCAGATTTGAATAAACACGCTTCTGCAGTTTGGAGCATAGTCACTGGCAATCCTATACCAAAAGTATCTGCTGATGTGCTTGTTAAAGGAGAACATCTTTTTATACAAGTTTTAGAAGCTAGAAATCATATCAAGGAACTGCATAAAAAAAATAGAAGATATTATCCTTATTACATTTTTAAGATATTAGACCTCCTAATAGCAAAAGATGAAGATCGTAGTATTTTACGCTTTATTCATCTGCAAGGCTCCGACACAGTAGAAAAGAATGACGATGAGTGGCGGTTGATATGTGAGAAGACTGGGTTGGAATGGAGATCGACTACAGCTACTTTAAGAAAGCTGCGGCGTTGATATTTCAAAGATCATTGCTGCTTAATTGTTGTTGTAGCATTTCCTACAATAGATATATAATACTGCTGCTTAATTGTTGCTGTAGCATTTCCTATAATAGATATATAATACTGCTGCTTAATTGTTGTTACAACCACATCTTTCTATAAGATCGCCGCAGTTATAACAAGGGCCTGTTGTACAAACATGAGTACTTAACAGCGCCATAGAAGTGAAGACCTCATTGCAATCTTCACAGACAGGCAATTTATTTTTTGTACATACTCTACTGTGCGAGTTTAATCTTTGCATAGAACAGAAGGTCTTATTACATTCTTTACAAGTAGGTTCTTGCTTCTTCTTTTCACATACTCTATTTCTTATATGAGTTCCCAGTCGTTGTTTGCTGCAGAACATTCTATTACACTTATTGCACTCCATATACTAGAGAATACAAACGCCTAATAGCAGCAATTAAGCAGCATTATGTTCTATCTCTAGTAGGAAAATATATCTACAGCAGCAATGCAGCAGCAGTAGGTTGCCGGCAGGTCGTAAGCAGCAATTAAGCAGCCGCGGCAAATATAATAATCTAGCAGCATTACATATCTCTGTTGAGCATCTGTTGGAACTCTGTTGGAAGCTGTTGGAACTCTGTTGAGCATCTGTTGGAATATTATTCTATATATATGCCTGAAGCCGCAGAGGATCAAATAACCAAAGAACCAGAAACTCCAATTGTTAAGCAAAAGGATCCTAAGAAAGTAGCAGCTGGAAAAAAACTGGCCGAATATCATAAGAATGCTAAGAAGGCTCTAGAAAAGAGTGAAGCTCCAATAGTAGAAACTACCAACAACTGGGCGCCGTCACTAACAACGACATTGACACTAGTTGGAATAGGCCTAACAGCTTTAGATTTATATTTTCGATGGAAGAAAGAAGCGCCTATAGTGGCTACAACTATAACACCTATAACTGCTGTAGCTCCTACAGTAACTAGAAGAGGCATGGAATAAAAATATATATATATAATGTCAGCAGAAAACAAATTAATTAAAACTATTACAGACTCTTCTGTAGTTATCGGTATCGCAGCTGGTATTGGCTACATAGGAAAGAAAGCTATGAAAGAATCGTTTATTAATGACCCCAGTAGCAGTCTAACAAATTATGGTAAATGGGTGGCGGTTCTAGCCGGCTCTATGTATTTGAAACAATATCTAGAAGATCAAAAAATCCTACCAAAATCTCTATAATATAAATGGCAAGTGCAGTAGTTATGATGGTCGCCGGAGCTGTTCTGAATGCTACAGCTTTCACAGGCTCGATGTATTTAGCAAAAACATTAGATAAGAAACACACTGATGTGGAGAAAATCCGACACGACAAAGCGCTTGAAAAATATCAACAAGATATGGGCGAATGGCGAAAGAAAAGAGAGCAATATCAAGATTGGCTAACAGCTCGTTATTTAGATAAAAAAAAGGCTGATGGCAATTTACTAGATACAGATTATGCATTTGCTTTATATTCAAAGACCCATCCCGATTTTACCTTAGAGGATAAACCTCAATTTGCTAATTATTATAAACCCACTCAAAAGCAGAAAAGCAATGAGATGGCTTATGTTGGAGTTGGAATGCTTGGGACTGGTTTTTTAGCTGCTAGATATTTGTAAACATATAATGGAAGGCGGAGATATGGATATGGATCCTATGGGCGAAGGAGCTGAAGATATTAACACTGATGATGATCGTCAACCGCTAATTCCGGAAGATGGTGAAGAACAATCTATGGCGGAGAAGTTTAAAAATTGGTTAGTGGGTTCGGATCATATTACTAACCCACGGACAAGACAAGTTCTGGGTTTAGGCGATCGTCGGCGGCCGGAAAATATTGGGTTAAACGAAATGAGTGAACGTCCTGAACATGGTGTTCAAACCCAAGAAACGTCTTTTACAAATGGTCGGGTAGAGAATTTAGAGGAGAATCAAAATACCGCTGAAGAAAGAATCAAAGAATTATATCCAGAATGGCGTGGTGAACTGCTCTTGCATGGAATAGATGAGAATGACAGAGTTTATGTTAGTCTACAACGTAAAAATGCAAAGAAGTACTATATGAATAGTAATAATACTTGGTCAGACAAGTTACCAGGCACAATAAAAGCTGCTTTAGGGCGTTCTGCAGATGAAATACTAACTGCTAATGACGATCGGCAACGAGTTATAGAAATTGGGCGCGATAGTATAGCTGAAAGAGAGTCGTCAAATAATTTTGAAATTAAACTGATACAGTCCAAGGAGAATACCCGAGATACCATAAATACTTCAGAAAGGAAAGAGGCTGGAGAGCGGCTGGAGCAAGAGTTGTCATCTACAACAGCATCCCGCGATGCTCTTGCAAGAGAGAAGGTGGAACTTACTGAAGATCTATCCGCCAGCCATCAACTGATACGAGAGATGGAGTCGCAAATGCAGGATGACGCCGCTGCTGCTGCTGCTGATACGGCAATACTAAAAGGGGTACTGTCACTAATAGAAGATGGTATTGGCGGTGATGACGCTGCGGCAGTAATACGAAGATTAGAAGATACAATAGAAAGGTTGGAGGGCGGTGAAGAGAAGGTTAAGCTTATTAATACTATAGAAAACTTAAAAAAGCAAGTTGCTGCGGGTTCTATAGAGAGGAATAGGCTTAATAATACTATTGAATCCTTTAAAGAAGACTTAACAAGGGAAATAGATAGACGTATGGAGTCTGAAAGGGAAGTAGAAATGCAAGTGACCGATGGAGCTACAGCGAGAAATGAATTAATTAATAAGCTGGGTCGTGAAAAGAAGCGTGCTGCTGATCTTGAACGGCAACTATTGAATCTGGGTTCAGAACTTGATGATATGCGGGGCAAGGTAAAAAGATCGAAACAGGAGATAGATGAGCTACTTAAGGACAGAAAAGGCGCTGAAGTTGAAAGAGGTGAGCTAACTTCTGTCCAAAATAAAAAAATACGTGAGCTAACTGAGGAAAACAAGAGGCTTAAAGAGCAAGATCGGTCTCTTGCCAAAGAGAGCGAGCGGATAAATGAGCAAAGTGAAGCCATAGAAGAAAAACTCTCTTTGAAAGAAAAAATAAAACGCATCTTTAAAAAGCATGGAGTAACAGCTTTTGCTGTTGCTTCTGCTGTTGGTATTGTCATTGGCGTCGTTATCTCAAGTTTAAAAAGCAGCTTATCTTCCGTCGCAAAAGGCCTTGGAAAAGGTTTGAAAACAATAGGTGAAAAATTAGCTCATTTATTACCAGGTATGGTAGGTGCCATAGCCTCCTTTATATTTAAGACTGCCGGGCAGGTTGTTGGCTTTCTAGCCAAGCACACATGGTTATTGATAGTAGCTGCAGTTCTCTATGCTGTCGAACAATATAAAAATAAATAATATATATGATCCTGTACATTAATGATAAGGCGTTTAGAAACACACTATTTGTAGAGCCCATAAAAGGCAGTAAAATACGTCTTGTAAGCTGTCGATTCGTAAACAAATTATATAATCTTCCAAAAGATGGAACGATATCCGACCGTAACAACAAGGTTCTAGTTCATTTTTCAGCAGGGCAATGGACTTTTAAACGAATAAGAGAAAAACTAGCGTTCGCCAATAAGGGGCTTCAACTAGAGCGGAATGGCATGGGCTATATGTTTACGGGCGCTATTCCTGTCGTACTAAGCGCTGAAATGCTTGTGCTGCTTCGTTCAAACTCTGAGGGGGTTATTATGATAAACCCCATACCTAGCGTTATTTACATTAATTGCAACCTAATTGATGAGGTGTTATACGACGGCGCAAGAAGTAAAATATTGTGCCGCGTGCCTCTCAACACCTCTGAAGCCATCACCGAATATTCCCCAGAACCCTTGTGGGTTTCTATTAATACCCGTATCATAACCTCCTTGAACTTATGGGTTTCAGATTGTGATGGCCCTACCACAGATAAGTATGAGATTTACATTACCCTTGAAATAGTATAATATATATGGACTACGACGCGATTTATCCAGAAGTACCAACCACTGGCGAAAACTTCCGATTGCATAAAGTAAACATGGCTTTGACCCAACTAGGATCAGAAGTAAAACATTATGAAAACGTTAGGAAAAAATATGCTAAGATGCGAGGAATACTTCATAAAACGGCAGTAGCAGCAGGAACTTTGTCTGTAATTTTAACCGGTTCTGGCGTGGCCACAAGTTTAACAGGTCCTGGGATCCTAGTGGGCGTTCCTTTATCCACTGTGGGCGGCCTATTGGGCTTAATATCTGCTATTTGTACCGTTTTCACTAGAAAGCTTACTAAAAAAGTAACAAAACATGAAAATACTGTTCAGCTTGCAAAATCAAAAGAGAATAGCATAAGCGATCTTGTATCAAAGGCCTTGAGCGATAACAGTATTGATGAGAAAGAATTTGGTCACATTATGGACGAGCTTCAAAAATACGAAACCTTGAAAAGCAACATCAGAAAGCGTAATAATGAGATTTTAAAAAACGAGGTTCTCGATGTTCAGAAGCTGAGAGAAGAACTGAAAAGGGAGATTGTCGAGCAGCTCATAAGTCCAAAGAAATAACTTTATCCTTTGATAGAACGCCCTACGGATACATTTATAAACTGAGATATGATAATACTATAAGATGAAGTTTACAGACTTTGTTGAAAAGTATCCAAACTATAGCACTAACAGATTCAGCCCGGATGTAAATGGCAATGTTAGATTTTTATTTAATGGGGACGACTATAACCCCTATGATAAAAATGGAAATCTAGTAAATACCGTGTATGAATTCCCTTCATGGAGAGGCGAGACTCCAAAACCTGAAAATATCCATGATTTCCTTAATGTTAAAACATTCCCAAGCTTTCCTAAAAAATACACCTACCAGAAGGCAGACTACACTTTTATTCCTTGGAACGACGCTCCACCCAAATACGATTATACAAAATTTGATATTTACGTTCAGCCCCAATCCAAGGTAGAGTTAAAACTTAGAAATATTTTTACCGAATCGACTATGACTTTTAAAACGGCTAAAGAAGCCCATCGCTGGTTGGGCGGGCCTAATTTATCGTATTGGTCGCAACAATTAAACTTTGCAGTATGGTGTGCCACAGGAGGATGTGGAATTGGAAGGGATTTGTTGACAGACACTCAAGTAGGATCTTTAATGAAATTTCATGTGATCTTCACCGTTCGGCGTATTTTAAATGAGCTTCAAGTCCCTCTTCCCCAAGACAGCGCCTTTAAATTGTACACAAACACTTACAACAAATCCGTGTACGAAAACTTAAGAAATGAATTCAACAACACACCCCATGATTTTAGATTTTTAACTCCTATCAATCATGGGCTGGGTTATGTGTACTCCTGGGGTTATGGAGGAATGTCAAAAGATCTTCATGAAAAGTACGTACCTTACAAAACAATTGAGAAATTACCCGACGAGTTTGAAGATAAATTAAATCAATTTAGTATTGTAAAGGTTGAAGACGAGCGAACATCTTTTCAATACGAGTGGTTTTTCCCTCTCCAAAGTAAAGGATTTACTAAAGCAGGATTGTCAAGGCTGAATCAAACCATTGAATCTTTTGTGTATTGTATTTTAGGATCCCAAGTAAACACACGGTCGGCCATTGTTTCAAACCGCGGATCGGCCATGGAAACCCAACAAGAATTTTTAGTTTTATTTGAAGATGCGATTGTTGAAAGGGACATTTCAAAAAGCATCCGAAGATACCAGCTGGCAATACAGGAAGCTAAAGTTAAATTAGATTTTGCTATTTCCCCAGGGTGTTGGTTATTACCGTCCAATCTAGTAATCAATACAACATCCATTGTTGGATATAACAATAAACTGTTAAAAGCCACGAAAGATATGAGTTTGGGTGTCAATAACATTAATTCTGAAACAAAACATACTGGAATCCGTCATAATAACATGAGCCATTCAAAGATACAATTGCCACATCAGAATGCCGGCAATAAGCCAAGTACATTTGTAAAACAAACACCTCCTACATCATTAAAAAAACATGACACAACAACCCCTCCTTCATCAAAAACACATGACATAAATCTAGCAATGATAACTATAGTCGCTGCTGGTTTCACTTGGTATATATTTCGATAAATAAGGCTGACACCCACTATTCTTTGAATGCCAAAATATTTCATTACAATCGAATGTTTTAAAATCACAATTAAAACATTTGTATTCCTGATCACACGGCGTTTGTCTCTTGCTAATGTGCAGGCTTAACCCTCCCTTTGATTTAAAAACCTTTTTACAAATTGAACATGGAAATTCTGTAATCTTAGACAATAAAGGTTTGGGGGCCTTACACCATCTAATATGCATAGATAAACCCCCCTTATTCGTACAAACTTTTCCACAAATTTCGCATAGAAAACCTTTCTTTTTTTCACCTACCGCCAGCCATTCAGAAAGCCCCTCCATCGTAAGCTTCCCCATATACCTATAGGATTTATCTTCTCAAATACCATCCCCCACCCCATGGCGACACTTCAACAACAAGTAGTAGGGTGCGCAGAAGAGGCGCCCTTGTTATATCAGAGTGGGGTGGAACTCTCGTGGGGTGAATCTCCCCTTTTACAACTACTACAATTGCTGGTTTGCAATACACGTCACGGCGGCCATCTTGGTTGAACTTCAACAAAAGATTGCTTATTAGTGTCTATTGTTTGTTCAACCAACATGGCCACCGTGTCTTTATCTCTTGATTCTCAAGGGATTGATTGAAAACCAAGAATATTGTTAAATAATTTCTTCTATTATCTTAATAATTATTATTAGTGCTACTTAGTACTATAATTAGTGCAAACCATTACATGCATCATTGTAAGGTGTGTAATGTATATATGAGTTTCTGAGAGTACTTACAGTGTGACTACACCAACCAAGGCCACCCAAACAAATTTTCATACAAATTATCCAATCACAATTGAGTAAAAACAATAGAATCTGCACAAATTTTCGCTTTAAAAGCATATATTTTACTTAATATAATTGTATGTACAGCCCTTTGCAAAAATTGTGTAAATCAAGTATATCAGTATATTCACTGATATCGGGTGCATTATGGGTACCGTAATTGAAAAAGTCCCCTAAATGATTTTTCACGCAAGCAACATTGGTGAAACTCTAGAATGTTATGTAATTTAGTCTCTATAGCAATTTGTTGTTTGTAAGTCTCTGCTGCATATTTTGTGGAAAAACTCTAAGATAGTATTGCCCATAATGCACCCGATATATGGATATACTTGATTTATATAATTTTTGCAATCGTCTGTATATGATCAAGAGTGAACAAGAAACAGTTTAAATTGTAGAATTCGACATCATTCCGTTATTCAGCATCACAAATGTGATTATAAAATTTGATTCAAAATTTGTTTGGGTGGCCTTGGTTGGTGTATATAGTCGCACTGTAATTATCACCAGATTTTATCAATCAGTCATTGGCATATCAAATATCCTCACCCTTGGGCATTAAATTTTTTCAATGGTTGAAATGAACAACAACATGCAATCACCTCAATATGCTTATAGGCAATCATTTTTAATGACATTTCAATACCAACAACAATAGCAAATTGTGCATAACAAACTGCTAGCTAGTCATTTAAATATATATATCAGTGTGTCTTATTTAACCTTCTGCAAAAAAAGTTGTAGTTCTAGAACTTAATAATTGTACAATATTTATTAGATATGACAACAATGATTATAAATTTATTAAAGTTCAGGTTTGGGCTAAAGTAGTCTAAAATTATTACTGGTAATTAACATAACAGTTCTAACAGAGTTTGGAAGGGGTTTTGTGTGATTCGGGAATTTGAGAAATATGGGCATAATAATAATTTATGGGCATGGATTTGTGATCCAGAACCGGACCCCCTTCCAGACCCTGTTATAATGATGTGCATGCATACAAACATCTGATAGTTCTAAAAATATACACTCTGAACTATATTCCAAACTATTGATGGTCTTCTAAAATATTTTGGCTTTACATAATTATATTGATGCCAATGTATATATTCACCATTCTTAATTGATTGCTTAACCTTTCTATACAATAATTTTCGAGGTATTTTAAAACACAGGAAGCCCATCAGTTGGGCAATGTTGGGCTTCCTGTGCCAAAATGGCTTCTGACTTTGAATACGACGGCTAGTACTCTTGTATTAAAGCAATACGACTGGCATAGCTCATTTTCAGTTCGGGCAAAGTCTTATTTCACACTAAAAATACGAACAGCAGATATGATAAGACGATTTCTACACCGTATAATATCGGTTTGAACTCAACAGGGAGAACATGCAATTCAACGACAACTATAATATGAGCATGATCGACCAACATCCTTCGGAACTACTCATCGCCATCAATTTCCCGAAATACATTCAAGAAATCATCTAATCCTACGAGTCTGAAAGTGTTGGAATACCCTCCCTCTGCTCTACAAATTGGACAGGACTTCTCAAACGTATCGCCACCATGGCCATTCCCATACCATGTATGAACACACTTCGCGCAGCCTACAATTGTGCCACAACACCTTGATACTGTGATCGGTGCTTCCATCGGTGATTTGAAACATATTTTACACGAGAATGTATTGGTTACTGCATTTTTTAGCGCCAAGGGAACTTTACTTTTCTCGTCGAGCTTTAGAACTTGGGAGACATCAGACTTTATGCTTGTCTGGTTTACATGTATGCTGTCTACTTTTTCTTCCAAGGCAGATAAACTCTTCAGAAGACGTTTCACTTCTTTTCTTTGAAGTTTCACCTTTTTCGAGTGGCTCACACCCTCTGATCCATCGTCTGAATCACTGCTACTGGTTTGGAGGTCGATTCCGCTGGATGACTTTTTGGGCCTTTTTGTCGTGTTGATTGCAAATACTTTTCTAGACCCCATTTTCCAAAAGTTTAAGCCTTCAAAGAAACAAAGGAGTTTGGTTACTATCAGTTTGTTTTACTAGTATAGGGCACTGAATTAATATAGAATGCAAACACTAAAACCGTGCAATTTGAAATGAATCAACAACTTTCTACCAGACTGATTTGTGTTATAAAGTCGGTTGCTGGGCGGATCGACAAAGTAAAACGCAACAAATTCGTTGAATAACGCCAAAAAGCCTTAAAAAGATACTGGAATATACGACTTTTTTACTGATACCGATGAAAAGCATGGTATTCTACTATATTTAGAAGAGAACTAACTCAGTTAAGATACTTACTTCGAGTTCCAGGTTCGTCGTCGTATTCGATACCATTGCTTCCCACCACCACCAAGTCATGTTCCTTCATGTTGTTTTTGACATATGACGTTATATATGGTACGTTTGCGTCCTCTTCTTTGAATATAGGGACAAATGTTTGTTTTCCGGTAGATGCAAGAACTGCCTTGCCACTTGAGGACAATGTTAACTGTGCTCGGACGACCTTTATTGTCGCTTTTGCTTTTGATGTGTAACCGGCGGCGGCTTTGGAGTTCGTCGACGTCCATGGCCTGCTACTAGTAGCTATGGTCGAAAAAAAAAAACAGAGGCTGTACTAGTAGATGAAGCAGTCGATGAAGCATTCAAAGTATTTGAAACATCGGCTAGTTCATCCCCCATCACCATAAAGCTTGTCCCATCAGCAAATCCGGCAAAATTGAATTTGTCATTCTGCTCACTTGGGAACTCTACTCTACTGCCAAATTCTTCTTTAATAAGTACCGAAGACGGATCAAACTGCGTTGAAGATAAAAGAAGATATATAAATAAAATTTCAGTGTGAAATACTAGTAAAGAATGCGCACATGGCAATGGAATTTAGCCAGTTTGTTTCAAACTTACATTGAAGTATCTCGCAAGCCGCTCTGCGGTAGTGGCTGCTCGTCTGAGTGATATATCTTTACCATTGTTGCTAAATATGAACGTGTATGATTCACTTGTATCTGACATCTCTATTAAAACAAGAAGATACAACTGCGACGGACGTTAATATTTCGCGAATGCACCTCAGCTTCTGCTACGCACGTGCTTAGTGATCACACCTTTCATTGTGGCGGATCGCATTGTATCAACCAATCACAACGAGTGGTCCCACCCCTTTAATTAAAATTAGCAACATGGGGTTGGAGGATGGGTGGGGAGGGTTGGTGGACCTCTACGGACAGTGTTTTTTTTTCCGGCTTCACATACTGCAATAATATTGCCTGGACATGCCATATTTTGATTACCATATTTTCTGCAACACGATCTCTGTAAACATGATCTTTATTATATGCAATAATTTTTAGTAATATTAGCAAATGGTTTTATATAAAGTCGAATCTCAACGATTGTTAAAAAGGCTTCAAGGGAGGGGATGGGGCGGGAAATGGGAGGGGAGGGAAAGGGTTTTCGAGTTATCCGGTGATATTTTGGCGGATTTTTCAACCAGCCATTTTGAAATGGACGGCATCGTTGATCCTGAATATATGAAAGATCTTGTACTGAAAAAGAAATGGACACACAAAAGAATAAGTGAAGAGTTAAGAAGGAAATATCCTAGTTCAAGGGGTTTAAGTGAAATGAGTTTTAGAAGATTTTGTTCCAAACACAGCATCCACCGAACATCTAGAATGACTGATGGAGAGCTAGATGTTGTTGTTCATAATGCAGTATCTAAGGTTGGTGATTACAAAGTTATGTCACGTTTTTGAGAACTACTTTTAAACGTCCTGCAACTTTGCTACCACAGGTTGGTCCAACATATGGGCGAAAAATGATAAAAGGAAAACTGGAGGCAGAAAATATTAAAGTTCACGATAAACGAATTTCTGCGTCGCTCACCAGAGTGACACCAGGTTATCAACAGCTTAGAAGGCAAAACACGGCAAGACTGCTAAATCCTGTCCCCTACAAAGCTGATTATTTTGGACACAAATTGCACTTCGATCAAAATGAGAAATTAGTAATGTATGGTTGTACGAGCGTCATAGCTGTAGATGGTTACAGCAACAGTATTCTAGGTATTGCAACAATGCCAGTTAAGAACAATGTCGAGATTTACAGATGTCTTTACAGGTTCGTCCATGCACCAATTGTATATAGTATTACTTCAATTAGCCTCCTCCGCATGCAACCCTTTCTGGGATCTTCCCGGTATGGACCACAGGAAGCCCAGAGAAGAGAAAAAGAGACAGCGAGAGACGCATGCGGAGGAGGCTAATACTTCAATAACTGAATAATAAAATGCCAAGGATATACGGCGTGAATAACTTCTTAAATTATTTTCGTTATATAGGCCAATCATCATACAGCATGGTCTTTGGGACCAATTAAGAGTTGATTGTGGCAAAGAATTTTATTTGATCCTTAATATTCAGCAAAGCTTGGCTAACTTCAGGTGCAACACATTACGAGCACCCTATATGCAAACTTCATCTACTACGGTAAGGAGGATAAAGCATATAAAACAGTCCTGCACAACACCCCCCTCCCCCTCCCCCCCCTCCCTCCCACTCCCTCCCCCCCACAAAAGTTATCTAAACTTACATTGGACTTTTTTATAAACCTTACCTGTTGTTATATTTCAGAATTACATTGCAGAGAGGAAGTGGGTGGAAATGAACAGTAGAATCAATTATCCCATTAAAGCTTGTCTCAATAAAATGGTTGAAGAAGAGTTAATCGATATGAGGGAAGGCATTGACATGTACTGTGTCTCTTGGGTTACAATGCAAGTTGTTCAAGCAGGAGTACATGAATTGATTCCTGCATGGAATTATCACAATATTCCAGGTACTACTTCACAGAGGGAAGAGGGCCATGCATGTGACATTAATTGATATAGCTATCTATCTGGGTATTTACAAAAACTATAGTCTGCATAGCAGATCTCGATCTTTGAGCAGTTGAGGAGGGACCAGCTAGTACACCTGACCCAGTACAATGTATATATCTGAGTACCCCTTCCTGCAGACTACAATATATAAATACAACAAATTTTATTGTATTTGCAAGTTGGTATATTTATGTTTATATGCTCTATTATTATATTTAGGGAAAGGCAGACCTATTGATCTCATGATGAAGGATAACAGAGCTGTAGCAATCCCAGAAACCGTTATCCCAACACCTGAAAATGCATTTCAGCAGTATGAAAGGGGTGGGGGAAAGTTGAAGAGCTTTGGTGAATTTGGCAAAGATCCACTTTCAGAAACCCCTCACCTACAAGAAGTTAGGCAGAAAGAATTTGAGAAGTACCCTACTTTTGATAAGGTCTTTAATGGAATTGTCAACAATGACCCCTCTCTTCTACGACAGAGTATCCAAGCTATGATTACCATTACAAAAAGGCTTGCAAGTCAGATAGTGTGATATCATCCTAAAACTTTTCAACAATGTAAACTCAACTAGTAGCTGTTACTATAAATAGCCATGTGACTATATATATAGCTAGCTTATATTGAGGCTATTCTTCTGAACAAGTGATTTTAGATTATATATTATTTATATCTATTGTAGATGATGATTAACTGAATATATTTTTACTTACAATAGACCTTTTTACCGATACGGTGGCCATATTGAATTATGGGATGCCCAGGGTGCAAGCTAGTAACCATTTGACCATGAAAAGTTACGAAAACTTAATTTAATGAATTTGTACAAAATTATACACACAACACATGTACTTAGTAGTAAGTCAAACAACACTATGGTTACAGTGAAATAGAAAAAATATTATATTGACGCGACTCCACACTGTACAGTTTCTGGGTCATTTGCACCCTGAACATCCCATAATGTATTAGCCAAAACAATAGAATCCAAAATGGCAGCCGTATCGGTAAAAAGGTCTATAATAATGTTAGTAAAAGGATTCTAATGAAAATGTTCACAATAATTTGTTCATTTAGTTTTTATGTTTCTACCACTCTGAATTGTCATCACTTTCCGAGTCAGCAGATCTCTTTTTCTACCTTTTAACAGCCACAGCATACACACCTTCCTGGATCCTGTTTTCCAGAAGGTGATACTATAATAGAATAATGTTTAGTTAACTAAAGACTAGCTTAAGCTTATATTAAACTAAATATGTGCTATAGCTTCTTCTGAAATTGCATGGCTCCAAATTCCGTTAGATCTCTGATTTTGTTTTTCTCTATGTGAGTAAATTTCAATTTTAATTTTAGATAACTTACTTTTAAGTAAAAGAGTATATCTACTAAAACACCTTTTCAATCAGTGGTTTGAACATCATTCTCCGTTTGATGTTACTGGCGTGTCTGAAATAAAATCGTTTTGATTTTGTGATCGCTTGTCGATTTCAGCCGGCGTGGGACCGGGGTACCGGGTCTACGTTGTTATATTTCGATATATTTTATCACGAGACATGTTTTGAAGACTGTCAGACCGAGTGAATAATCTACGTTACTGTATTTCAATATATTTTATAGCAACTTACCTCTTGTTCCAGGTTCATCTTTGTACTAGCCTGCGTAGCCTACGTAGCAAGCGTTTTTTTTTTCGTTTCTTGGCCGGCGGAAGTTGGGGCGAGAGCAAAAGGGAGGGGGTGGGGAAAGAATGAAACGAATGAATGAATGCCTGCATTGTTTCCCACCAAAACTACTTTTTCGTTCATGCTGAACATTGTTTACAAAAGAGCTTATGTAATCTACATTTGCTACTTCTTCTCGATAGATTGGAACAAATGTTTGCTTTGTACGGCAACCAAGAAATACTAAGTGACCTGAAGAATTACTGTCACCGAACACAAGAAAACCGGCTTGTCCCGTCAAGGAATCCACGGTTCCCACACTCCTCTTGGGCATGGTGGTGGGATCAAACTAAATATAGCAACAAAATGCATGGAAGACTAAAGTTTCGATGAAAGTGTATTTCTCTCGATTAAATTTGTTGACTTGAAAATATCTTGCAAGCCTTTCGGTCGTAATAGTCGATTTTCTAAGACTTATCTCTTTCCCGCCACTCTAGCTCAAGAATGTATAAAATATCGGATGGAAAACACATGTAACATCACGTGAACAAAAAGGCGCAAAAGTATAACTCGGCACTCCTTCCGATCCGATCCCTTCCCCTGTGAGATTATCGGAAGTTTGCATACACCCCTTCCCTGAACTGTATCTTCAACAGTGACAACGTAAGTTTATCTTTTGAAGGCTCCAAAATAAAGTATACGATGATTTGCAAATTGATGCTGGGAAATGCCAATCTGTATGGGTTTTTTTAATGAGATCCGATATCTAAATTCCCAAAGTTTTTCGCTGTTAGAAAATAGAATTCAGTGCGCTGAATTCAATTTTTTGAAACTTAAATTCTGAATTCATGAATCAGCACCGCGTGAAATCAATTTTCAAAATATTTGAATTCGACCATGAAATTGAAAATGGCTAAAGAAATCAAGACTGGATATGCGAAAAAACACGAAGAATATCAAAATCATAAGATCAGTACACGTGAATTCAATTTTCAAAAAAATGAATTTTGAATGAACGAAACGCCCACGGATCCACCAGTGGCCCTCCTGGGCTTCCGTACAATAGCCCTTCATCAGAGAAAAGACATATAAACAACATTCACTATTCTTGGTGTGCAGCCATATGACCGCAGAAATCCCTTGAGAAATAAACAACAAAGATGCAGCCACCATGTTGGATGAATCAACAGAGAAGCTAATTTTTTATTTATTTATTTATTTATTTATTTATTTAGGTCACGCCTGTTTTGATGATTTTCAACGGTGGATTTTCGTGTTTGGAGATCATTTCTAAATTCGTGGAAAGAGGTAGGGTTATGTTTTGGGGATATTCAGATGTATATATTGTCTAAGCTGTGATGAGTTTCAATTTTGGATGTAAACCTTTTTTGGAGAAATAAACGCTTGAATTTGTGGCCGTTTGAATTCGTTTTTTCGTGCTTTGATTCCTCGGCTTGTCACAGGTCCGTGGGCGTTTCGTTCATTCAAAATTCATTTTTTTGAAAATTGAATTCAAGTGTACTGATCTGATGATTTTGATATTCTTCGTGTTTTTTCGCATATCCAGTCTTGATTTCTTTAGCCGTTTTCAAGTTCATGGTAGGATTCAAATATTTTGAAAATTGATTTCACGTGTGCTGATTCAAGAATTCAGAATTTAATTAAAAAAAAAAATGAATTCTATTTTGCAACAGCGAAAATTTTCGGGATTCACATCGGATCTCATTAACAAACCATACAGATTGGCATTTCCAGAACTTGTTTACAGAGAGCAACATATTGGAAAGATAATTTTAATGACTTCAATAAAGTTTATCCAAAAGAACTACAGTTGAGTAGGGGGGGTTCTGTTGACGCTAATCCAAGCCGGTATCTTTGAAGGAGGGGGGACGACCATCCGCTACATATTGACGGGGGGAGGGCACAGTGGGCAGACAATAATTATATCCGTGATCCTATGCCCGAAATGTCACGTGACCTTTAATACCTGAATTGGCGCCAAAATATTAATTTCATTCTGCATGTGTCTTGGTGCGAATGAACATGGCGACGATTGCAATGTCGGAGGATCAGCATATATTCACTCACGACAACAAAGAGATTAACATGAGGAAATCTGCAATAACAGCAGAAAGGCTGTCACGCTTTTTTAATGTGAGTATAACATTTGATGTACATTAAATATATCACAACTTAGAACGTTTGCGCATCAGTAATATATTTTCCCGATGGAGATTTTTGATTAGAGACCCATTAGAAAACTTACATGTATCAACTCTAACATTATGCTAATTCTTTCCAGTTTGCAGTGAATTCCGTATATATTAAAGAGGAGTTTGGGACTCGTGTAGAGTTCCCGAACTCCAATGGGAAATTCAATTTGGCGCCATTCTCGGATGGAACAAGTTTTGAGGTATATGGTGATGGGACATTCTCGGATGATGTACAAGTTGCAAACCAAACAGCAGGCACGTCAAGTACTTTTGCAAGCATCTCAACACTTGCAAAAAGACCCTTGGGCTCAACCAATACAAGTGCCGTGATCAAGCAGCAAGGGAAGTCCAAAGCCACAGTGAAAGTTATTTTAGCAGAGCTAGATTCACATGGGAAAATAGTACCTAACACAAAGAACGCAAAGCAAACCTTTGTGCCTTTATATACGGACGAGCAGGCCAATGTGACCTATATCACGGCCTTTGTGAATAGCAGCATGGGGGAAAGTGACCTGAAGTTGGTGGGAAACAACGGGATCAGTTACTCTGATGAGCCGGGAACACGTGGTAAGTTGGAGAGAAACGTATTTAATTTTATTTTCAGTCTGAATAGCATTCGGTTTAGGTTATTAGCGTCCAAGTGTCGTATTATTTATAAGAGTAGTGGAAAATAGTAATTTGGAGAGCTGTATCGTGTGAACATCACGACTCGCACAATTTTCAAAGGCACCGACGGCGGTAGTTACCAACTAGGCGCAATGACCTACGATGAGCTATCTATCTATCTATTACATTTATCAATATTTTTTTGCCGTTCGTTTTTAATACTTTACTGGAGTTAAATACATTCTTAAATAGATAGCAAAGAATCAGAATATTATTTACAAAGTGAACCGCGCCCAAAATTGTGAAATGTACAAGTCTATTTTGCTCTCAGTTGTGGACCAATCAAAACTGCGTTGCTGGGCGAACTCGGCTAGCTATGGACCAATCAAAATTGCGTTGCTGAGCAAAAGTCAAAGTTGCTCATTCCAATGGAAAAGCTATCTCGCACGCAGCGAGACAAAATAGACTTTCATTTGTTTCTTAAAAATGCCTCGGAAGAAATAGTATTTGGACCCGCATTTTAGTAACTAGCCACAACGGTAGTGTTTTAACTGGCTCTATCTTTTACACTTGTAACACTCGCTCAATGGCATGTAAAGTGACAGATTTGTCTACTTTTCAAAAATTACTCATATAAGTACGGGTCGCACCATTACTTTGGCGATATATGATACAATCGGTATTTTGAGCAATTTATGTAAAACAATATCAAGCTCATGATTCTGCTGAGTCGATTCCTTGGCGGTAAACGTTAAATAGCCAAAACTTGTCAATTTCAGTGTTTATAAATCGCTGTTGGATGCTACTTACCTCTCCCAGGGTGGGTGTTATAATCTTAGTCTGTCCTAAACAGGGCCTGATCATGTCCTAAATTGATGAAATATTGTGTACCGTATTTTAGACCTTCCAAACATGATTTGCTTAATTGCAATTGCCCATAAAAACGTGTTAAAATTATGTAAACGAAGACTGTGTGTATTTTGTCCTTTGTCCTAAACATGGTCCTAAAATAGAGGGTGTTGTCCTAGACAGGGTTATAGGCATTTTATATTTTTGTGTCCTAAACAGGGTCAGGGTTTCAAACCCTTGGCACTTTAATAGCTGTGATCACTGCTAGTAACAAAGCTCACTTAAAATATGTCGTTTAAGCACTACCAACGAGCCACACCGAATGATCCAAAACAATCTCAAAAGTAAACAAAATGACACAGCCACCAATTTTACTCATTGTTCTTCACTTTTTTGACTCCACTTTTTACAAGTTAATTAGCCATTACCTAAACGAGCAGGGGACTGGGAACGAGTTTATTAGAATTAATGCAATTAGGAAATTCAGTTCATGACATGAAACAGCATGTTGAAATTAGTATCTGTGCAAAGTTTGATGTGATTTGAGCGAATTCTGTCGGAATTATAAACTTTTGAAATTGTGTTGTCCAGCCAAAATTTTACAGTGAATGTATGGTTTGGCTGGACAAAGTCAACAATTTACAGAGTTTGTATGGGGAAATAGACATCTTTGATGCCCTCTAGCATCGTCAATATTAAGCCGAAGTTCACCAAACTTTCCAGCATAGCTAAGTTTGATCTGCTCTCTCAGAAAATGATGCCCATTTTTGCTAGTTTCTTATTGAATTTGGTTTACGGACTTGGTCCCAGTCCCCTGCTCGTTTAGGTAATGGCTAATTTGTGTTGTACTAAATAAAAATATGAGATTATGTTTTAAAAACGTCATTTTATGCTGATCTTGGCTAAAAAGAAAACAATCAGAACAAACAATAAAAGTAGTTACTATACTCTCATAAAACAAATTTATTATTGTTTCAGTTTTAAACATTTTGTACATGTACATCCGTGATGATATACTGGTAAATTAGATCTCTGCTGAGTGTCATACTGCATGTGGATAAAGTACAATCATATGTAACTAATAAGAGTTTGAGATTTTGGGGTTGTATATTGTATTCTATACTTCTTTGTAATGCATGTAAACATTGTATTTCCATTATATTGTATTTTTAATTGCATTATTATTTCCAGATTCTGTGTATACCATTATTGTAATTTCTTTAATATTATCAAAAAATGTATGAATTTGACATATTTGTTTTTACTTATTCCCTAATCAAGGAATTGAATTCTGGAAAAAGGGCTCCAGGAAGGTATTTGCTGTCAAGATCATGACAAAAACAAGAAAGACAAAGAGACCATCGTTTGATGATTCAGATGAATCCGACTTTGAAGGAAATTACTCAAACAAGCAAAGAAAAGCAAATTGGGATATTGAAAGCCAACTATCAGATATGGAGGGGAAGCTGATTCAGATAGAAATGAGAGTAGATGAAACTAGGTCTGATATTAATAAGGTGATATCACTTACTAAGGATTCTCATGTACCATTAGCAATTAAAAATATTGTTCAAGAATCATTTTCTTGTCTGATATGCAAAACTGCACCAATGAACACACCTGTAATAGCATCAAGGTGTTGTGGTGCCATAATAGGGTGCAGTACATGTGTGGATACATGGTATGGCACTGGAGCAAGTGTCTTTGACAAGACATGCCCCCATTGCCGAGGTGAGAGAGCATATTCTAACACATTTAGACTTGTTGGTATTGATGATTTTTTGGACAAACTCAGAGAAATTTGTAATAGTGGTGAAGTGTGAATGGCTCTTAATTAAGTTTCATTCCCAGGAAAAAACATTGAGTTCATTAATTTCACTGGTGTATGCCAAGTGAATCTTGAGTTGTATTGCAAAATTAAGCCCCACAATTACATGATTAAAAAATAAATAAAATCCATGAATGGTTTTTCTCTACTTTTTGTCACATGAGAGAAATTTAATGACAAAAACCATTGTGAATAAAGTTTATGATGAGTGATGGAATCAGGAAATTTTTAAGTTAAAATATTAAGCAATTATTGGACGAGGTTGAGCAAAATATCGTGATTTGTCAGTGGCGAGCAGATTAATTATTATTTTGCCGATGCCGAAGGCAGAGGCAAATAATTAATCTGTGAGACACTGACAAAATCACGATATTTTGCGATATAAACCGAGTTCAATAATTGTTTTATCATTCGAATCATTTCTATCAATAAGGAATTTATTGAATATAAACATCAAGAAAAAATATTGTAAAACGACCTGCCATGTTTACACTGTGAATGATTAATTAAGTGCGAATGCTCAGACCGTTATTTGCAGCGAACATTGCTTAATCTTCACTGCGCATGCTCATACCGTTATTTGAACGCAGTTATTTGCAGGTCTTTCAGCCAATCAGAACTGCGGATAGAAATGAGTCGAATGATAACATGCAATATCTGTCTTATTTGTGTTTATACTTGCAGAGTTGTATAACTTAAGCAGTTAATTGATGGTAATAATAAAACTGATTGCCTAAACAGTAGTTGTCACTGTTCAGTTACCACAGCAAATGAAGATAATTTCAAATGAAGCAGGTAGTAAGCATTCTTGATTTGCTATTGCAACACACTGCAGTCATCAAAAGGTCTTTCCCAAAATGTCTAAATTTTTTCACTTTGTCTCCACTTTCAAAATGTAATTTGTAGATCGCATCAGCTTCAGCATTGCTGACTTGAAGTGACGACTCCCTTCTCCATTAACATAGCAGTAAATACTAATTTCCCATTTTATTGTAACTGCACTTTGACTTGCTCACTTGCTCAAGAACAACCACTATTTAGCATGTAGCTTTAATACAATATCCCATGTAGTTGCCACCCTACCCTCCACCTCCCCCAAGGGCAAGCCATTGATAGTTGCATAAAACAAGTTCAATTACATTAAACTGATAGCCTTTTGGTTATTCCAATTATCAGTGCAATTGCCTGTCTTAACATATCAGGGTTATTGTTAACCACTGCATTAAATATTTTGTCAAAGGAAGGGAAATGACTCTGGAATTCATAGGATCTAGTTGCTTTTAGATCTGGATATTGTTCTAAAGGGTCTGATCCAAAGGTACCAAAATGTTTCAATTTCCCTCCACTTCTCTCATACTGTAAAGCAGCAGCTTCTGGTGAGGGGATGGATGTCTGTTGTAGAGTGACTGCTGAATAATTCTTTGTCATGACATCAATTGGTTTTCCTTCTCCTATAAAAGTAGTGGTATATGTTATACATGTACATGATTTTATATAAAACTGTTTTTACTAATCAAAACAAATACATGTAAATAAATGGTATCCAGCAACAAAAATACTTACCTGGAATTGAATGACTGTTCCATGCTGACAACAGCTCCCTTAGTCCAGCTTGAACAGTTTGTATTGTGATCCATGAAACACAAAACCTATCAGTGTCATCTGTCATATCAATAACCTCTTCCTGAACCATTTTATTCAGCTGGGCTTTAATTGGATAGTTAATCCGACTATTCACCTCAACCCAATGTCTTTCAGCCATGTGGTTCTAGGTAGAAGCACATCAATTTTTGTTGTTAGAACCATTATATTATAAGGGTGCATTCAAGAGTGCTCTTTAAATCACACCATTATTCCCCCCATTTTGGTGAAAAATCAGCCAGATTTATTTTTTCCCCAAGCTATAGTGACAATAATAAATAAACAGCAACATAGTTTGCCTTTGTTGCCACTTAATTGTTATTTAGTTATATACCCTGAATACCATTACCGGTAGTAAAAATCAGTGCTAGTTTAATATATGCCCCTGGAGGAACATATATTTCTAGCCTGGCAGAAATTTGTTGTATTTAATGAAAATTTAATGACTTTTAAAAAAATGTAAATGTATTCCAGTAATTACAGAAGAAACAACAGACCAACCTTGGTTGATGGTGTCTGTAAATATGCTTTTCTTAAGGTGTTGCATCTTTGAGGTGCCAGAGCTTCTTGCACAAATAATATTAAGTAGAATTCTTTTCCACAGTCAACTCTAACCTGGTCCCAAAGACCATAT
>JAUJYZ010000657.1:0-20000 GCA_033675265.1 Actinostola sp. cb2023 | reverse complement strand
TTATTATTATGATGATGATGATGATGATTATTGTTATCGTTATTATTATTATTATTATGATGATGATGATTATTATTATTATTATTATGATGATTATTGTTATCGTTATTATTATTATGATGATGCATATTATTATTATTATTATTATTGTTATCGTTATTATTATCGTTATTATTATGATGATGATGATGATGATGATGATTATTATATTATTGTTATCATAACATAATTATTATTGAGGAAGAAAGAAAAAGAAAACGGGACTGATTAGGACCATTCCCGAATTTCACTGGGGATCATTTCAGAGCCAGTCTGGGGATCATTTCGGGTCCGGGATCATTTCGGAGCCAATCTAGACACTTTGGGGATCATTTCGGGTCCAGGGATCATTTCGGAGCCAGGGATCATTTCGGGTCCTGTACAGAACTTTATTCAGAATTTTGAGAGAAATTGTGATTTTAGGTTTTTCAATAAAACTGATTGGCAAAGCTGCCATGAGTAGAGCTTGGGCTACCTGTGCGAACTTTTGCTCAAAAACATATTGCAGATCGCGCAATCATGGTATATAATTTTCTCGCTTTTTCATTGGTTGAAGGAATTTGTAAACAAACATCTTGCCGTTTTGATTGGTTAGATTTTGACAAGCAACCATTTGAATGCTATTTGCAAGCTTGTCAAATCAGTTTTCAATTTTATCGGCAAACAGCCTTTTCTCGGGGATCAGCCCAAATCAGTTCAAAATCAAAGTTTTCAAGTCTGAAAGAAACTCTTAGAGAATTAATTATCAGTGGAGAAAGCTTCACCTTGTGCCTGGTCATTGTGTGAAATCTGAAAGATGCCTTTTTGACAGTCAACAAAGCTGAAAAATACTCTAAAATCTGGAAAATGCAGTCAATGGAGAAAAGCACGAGGTCGCTTGAAAAATATGAAATAACGTTAGAAAACAGCACTTCAGCGGAGTATTCATGGTCTGTGGATTTTCTCAAGTCATGGATTTATACCATCAGAGTGTCCAAAAGTCAACAAATCAACTTTTTTTCCCGTGAATAGCATCGATAGATCTAGTTTTTACTTGAATGAAAGAACAAACTGTGGAGAGTCGAAGCGCTGCAGCTGATGGAAAATTTGGCTTGCTAATGCTATGAACTGTGGATGTGATTTGTACGATAGTCAGCTCAGTATGTACTCTTACTCACTGTAAAAAATTGTAGCTGAAAACATGTTTTTCGTTTGACAAAATTAAAAAATTTGCATCATACGATCGATTGATGACGTCCTACCGTGGTATGTTTGTTAATTACCAACTCGAGCGGCATTTCCAGGCACCACGACGCGGAGCATGTATTTTATTAAAGGCTCTTAATGGCACTAATGGAGTCCCGAAATTGGGTTTTGGAACTTGCTGCGAAGCTGATAAAACAACAGCCGGTATGGGAGGTTTTATGGAATCTTTTTCTGACGTCAAAATCTGTCGCGAGTGGCCGTCAAACCGTCATTTTACCTGCTCAAAACTTCAATTTTAGATCGGTGAAGTCTAAATATCTGTCAAATATACGAAATATAAGTTACTTATAAACAAACAAACAAATGTCATCTAGTTGCTTGAAGAAAAACTAACAGACTTTGAAAGTTAGGATCGAACATTTTCGGTAGATTTTGACGGCCACTACGTCACACGTAAAACCTCCCAGGCCCATTCTCGTACCCAGAGCTCCTCGGTCGTTCCTTCGAGGAGCTCTGGGTACGAGAATGCCAGCGGCGAAGAACGTCCCCTGGGGCTCTGGGGTCGAGATTGCGTCTACCACAGGCAGCCCAACCATTGTTTCTGAAGCTACTTTGCACAGTTTTGTCATCGTATTTGGATTATTAAAAGTGATATATGATGCACGTTCTGTTGTATGCTTTTTGTATACGAAAAAGAAAAAGGACGGACTGAGGATGAAAAAGAAAAAGAAAAAGAAAAAAAAGGTTGCCCGCACCGAGAGTCGACCCCCTGGTCGCTGGTTTCCAAATTCCAAATCCCAGCACTTAACCAGAGGACTACGTTAGTCAAGAAATCCGTTTCGTGTAATACACGATAGACTACTAAATTTAGCCTCGAAAACAATCGGAAGTACAGATAGCTGAAGTGGTAAGGGGCAGTCATTTAGGACTCATTGTGTACTATTTCTTGGATATAAAAAAAGGGGCTAATATTCATGCGATTTGGCCGTTAGAGACTGGATCGATGTGATATATATAGAAATGACATCACCTGACCAGTCTTACGCGATCAAAATATCAAATCGAGTTCCGATCGTAGGTTCCTCGTACATTTCAAGTTCCTCTTTCGAGAAAACCTCTTTACTGGATTAAAGAGGCTTTCATTGACTTGGGACAGTGTGGAGAAGAATTCTAACTTAGTGTGATGGACAAACAATCAGTTGATTGCGTGTTTTTATGACCGCTAACTCGACACAAACAAAATAGAAACAATATTTAACCGGGAATATTTCTACTCAGTCAATGGCAGCTTTCACCTCTGAACAGATCATGTTGTTAGGTAAGTCAAATAGAAAACAAACAAACTTTAAAGCTTCTTAAGGATTATTAAAACGTAGAAGACATTTAGATCCAAATTAAGGTTTGGTTTTTCAACAATTCTGCCCTATTTGCAGTTTTTCAATCAGTCTCTCTGGACTAATGGACCTCCATGTTGGGTAATACTCTGTATTGAATTAATAATTATAAGTAATAAGTTCGATCCTCGATCCTTGTCTCATCTTATATCTGAAATATTGATATGTCATGGCTTTATAAAGTTTATAAGGCGAACTTACTGTAATTTGTGGGGGGTTTCAAAATATAAATATATTAATTGTTATGATATTTATCAGGGACCTGATCAATTACAAGTGTTATACGTGGCCATAGTATATATCATACATGCTTACAAACGAATACTCTGTGTTACATACAAACTGGGTGTATCAAATATTATTCTCATCGACTTTCGTTATGGTTCAATGACATATCTCTCTATATGCAAATTTAACAATACAATAAACTTTATTTATAGATTCACAATGTCTACAATGTACTGTAGAATATGATTGGTTGAATTATTACTATTTACAGAATTAGTTGGCGCTTTGTATCTCAATTGCAGAATACCCCACCATAAAGGGAAACCACTGTCGGCTTCTTTTATGAACGATGCATATGTCTTGAACAAAAGAAACTTTTGCCATTTAAATTTGTGATGGGGTATTCTGCAATCTAGCCAAGCTCTATATGTTTTATTATAAGCAGTTTAGCCAAGAATCACAGATCTCTGCTATGGTTATCAGATTTCTATTGTATTTTCCTCATTGATTATTAATGATTTCAATTAGTTATCAACAGGGTTGCCGTACACAACACAGGGGCAGGGGGTGCCCCCCTTCCCCCTAGCAAGGCAAATTTAAGATACCAAAAAGTACTGAGATTAACTGTACTGTTTTTGTTTATTTTGTGCTGTTAAATAGTCGTACTGCATGCCCAGGGGGGGTACTCAGGGGTATCAGTGACGGGGAGGTGCGAAGGCTTTGATACTGATACCTGATACTGATACCCCTGAGTACCCCCCTGGGACTGCATGCCCCCCTTGAATTTTGGGTTATATCATATATTGTACTCATGTATAATTTCTCGTCACTTCACCTTGATAATGGCGTCATGATGACTCGAAACGTCGGTCTATATACATTTTGTCATATGTTTTTGCCTGTCTATGTATATCATATATTATATATTTAACCCAGAAGGCCCAGTGGAAGATTTAACTATGCTAAACTGGTGCAATATTTTATAAATGTTTTTATATCTACATTTGTACCTTCTCTAAATAAAGTTCATTCATTCATTCATTCATTCATTCCAGTGTTAATTTTCTGTTCATCTAGCTTAATATCCCTAAATTGTCTTTCTTTTGTAGGTGTTCCTAACAGAGAGCCTAACTCCAAGAAGAACCCAGGTTGTTCCTTAGATAGTCTCCCAACACTTGAAGCCAAATCAACTCTCAATACCATAGGATCAAGAAAGCCTATATCACGCAGTGAAGCTGAGGCATTGCATGGTATTCTCTACGATGGTCCATTTCCTTTGAAATCAACTAACAAATATCATGAGTCTGGTTACTTTTCTGGTGATAGTAAATTGTCTCTTTGTAAGACAACATTGGAGAAATCCAGGAATCATTTTATAGGTGGTGATGAAATGGGTAAGTACCGGTAATGTGTTAGTTGTTTGTCCTTGTTCACAGTCAATATTACACACTTGTTCATTGTCTGTACTCCATACATTCCACACAGATTACCTAACTTTTGGTGTAAACTTAACACCTTATAGAGTATACAAACACTAAAACCGTGCAACATAAATAGATACTAGATTTAGGTGTTACTCCCATATTATTTAAGTTGACGGTAGATACAGGTTTGCAGCACTGAAACCCTGGGTAGCAAATTCAGCAACTCACACTGAACCAGGGTGATAGTTAGTCAGACATGTGATATGAAACCAATATTTAATTTCATGTGTTGTTTTTGTGTTGGTGTAGATAACTTCAACAAGGTGAGCTTGGAAGACTTGTTTGCTGAAATAGCAGAAGAGTTTGGATGTTGTTGGAAAGAAGTTGGTAGACACTTATTGAGAAAGGAATGCTCCATTGAAAACATTGATGCTGACTACAGCAAAGTCAGTGAGAAATCCTACCAGATGCTACACAAATGGAAAAACGAAAGTGGCTGCAGAGCCTCAATAAAGGACATCTTTAAATGCTTAAACAGCATTGGGAAAGAAACTGTGGCCGAGAAATTGCTTGAATATTTACCAGACACTATCGCAAGGGAATGTGAAGTGATCCTTCTGTCATCATCTAAAAAGATTAGATGTGCTGCCATGACAACACGTATCCATAACATACCAGAACAGCATAAGGACTTGACAGTGGAAAAACAATTACGATTGCAAGATGATGAAGAGGTGAATGTACAAAGTTTGCAAATACCCTGGGTGGGGGAGTGGGGTGGGGGAGTGGGGTATACTCCCATAAATAAGTTTTATAGATACATATGATCAGTGTTTCTAGTCTGCAGCACCATTCAGCAACTCACACTGAACCAAGGGTGATAAGTTAGTCAGACATATTAACTCTTTGAGGAGGGGGAGGGGGGCAAATACATGTACCTGCTTGTGGTCTTGCATGCTTGTTGCTTTACTGATGTGTTTATTTTGCTACGCTATAGGTCTATCTCTGTTCTAGTAACATCACAAAGAAGAAATATCTACTGAAAGAAATTGAAGAACGTCCCAAGGTTTACAGATGGGCTGCAAGAATGGTATGTAAGAACTTTGTCTTCATCTTCTAAATGATCTGTATGACTATACTTGGCGCTGGTAATATTTGTCTGCAGAAGGTGTCCAGTATTTGTTACGTATATATATGTTATATACATGTCGTATATCGTTGTTTATGCAACAATTAAGTGTCACCCTACATGAAGAGAAATCATGCACACTTGTACATATATACATGTAGAAAGTAAGGAAATCGCAGCACACCTGATTTATTTGTTAATTAACTTGGTTCATTTTACCATTGCCTAGGTAATCCCAGAAAAACAACTGACGTCAAAGAAGAAAACCTTACGCAAGACAAATGAGTTTCTGAAAGACTTGGAGCTCAAAGAAGACACAGTAAAGCGTTTGAAGAGTATCATCGAGAAACTCCAAGACAAACTCCACATCAAACACATGAACTTCTGCCAGGAACACTTAAAGTGTACAAACTGTGAGAAAACAGCGTTAATGAGAGAACTATTGGAGAAAGATTTATCGTTGCTACATCATGAGCTTGTTAACATGATCAGAGGAAGCAGACGTTTGTCTGTGTCTGGAATACCAACTGAAAGGATGTATGACCTTGCAGAACGTGCATACAGTATTTGTGAAGAACACAAGAGATTCCATGATGTGATGGTGAAATTGCCACGACGCTGTAGCATGGAGTTACTAGATGACATTGGACCAGAAACTGAGCCTGACGAGCTTGACGATCCTTTACAAGTAAGTGAGTTATGCAACAGATTTGTGGTGTTCGCTGTTGTCAGTGTTGATTGGAATCTTATTGATTTCAGTGTACACTGAACATTTTACGTCATTTTGGAAGAAAACGAAAAGTTGTACAGTCATTAACACCAAAACAACGCAAAAGTCAAACCAAGAAAGTACAGGTACGTTTAAATAATGATGATAATAATAATAATAAGAAGAAGAAGAAGAAGAAGAACACAATAATAATAATAATAATAATAATAATATAATAATAATAATAATAATAATAATATAACAACAATAATAATAATAATAATAGTAATAATAATAATAATAATAATATAATAATAATAATAATAACAATAACAATAATAACAATAATAATGTTAATAATAATAATAATAATATTATAATAATAATAACAATAATAATATAATAATAGTAATAGTAATAATAATAAGAATAAGAATATAATAATAAAAATAACAATAAGAATATAAGAATAATAATAATAATATAAGAATAATATAAGAATAATAATTATATAATAATAATAATAACAATAATAATATAATAATAATAATAATAATAATAATAATAATAATAATAATAATAATAATAATAATAATAATAATAATATAATAATAATAATAATAACAATAATTATATAATTATAATAATAACAATGAAGAACAGTAATGTTATTAGATGCCATGCCTAACTCCACATCAAACACATGAACTTCTGCCAGGAACACTAAAGTGTACAAACTGTGAGAAAACAGAGTTAATGAGAGAACTATTGGAGAAAGATTTATCGTTGCTACATCATGAGAATAATAACAATAATAATAGTAATTATTTATTTCTTTAAAAAAGGCACATATCTCAATGCTCTTACAATCTAGCTATTATAAATGATAATAGTAATTAAGAAAAAATAATATTAAAAGTGTCATCTATTGCTTTATGAATTCTCTCACCAACACAAACTCAAATCTCTTTTTACAATATAAGGTATTGTGAGAAACTCGGAAAAAATCAAATTCATCTTTACTTCATTTCTTTGTTCACCAGAGACACTCATCTGATAAGCCCAAGTCTCGTTTCTACATACCATCGCGTCAGTGCCACTTGGACACCCAGGAAGACCAGGAAACTATACCACGCTCTTCCTGGCCAACACGAATTGGTTCCAAGGTATTTGAACATATTCACTTGGCAGGCAATCATTTTGTATCCACGGCTATCTGGTGGATAGGGCGGTTTTTGTTGATAACTCGTGGATATGCACAGATAGGAAGAGCTTTGTGGTTATCAATATTTCATATGTTCAAAGGTTAAAGGAAATCTATAACACCGTGAAAAGAGTACTTAACTTTGCTGATGTTGCGAGCCTCAACACCTAAGAGGAAGTGTAAAAGGTTTCATAAGCATCACTAATAAGACCCATTTCTTTTCCTACAAAACTCATTGGTGACTGAGACTATTTTGTGTTTTAGTTTTTTGTTCAGAGGAAGAGGTCTTCAGAAAAGAAACAACGCCGAAAGTCAGACGAGATGCAAAAGAATGAACTGGACAAAGAAAGGAAACTAAAGGCTTCTCAAGTCTCAGTACAGAAACAGCACGATAACGAAATGTATCACCCTCGATCCAACACATTCCCATCATCACTGGCTGATATTAATGGCAACAATGCACGGTTCTATGGCTCTCAAGAGCTTGATGATATCAACGACACTGGCAGTGTCTTTAGCTGCATTAAAGATCTTAGAATTTCAGAGGTATCATCACATGACCCTGGGACCATGCGGTTGTGTGACACCGTGACAAGAAAACTACACATGAGCAGCAGTGATTCCAATCTTCTCAAGAACGCAAATCGTCGAAAGGGCGTCGTGACACGTGACGCATTCAGTCCTAATAACGGATTATGTGACAGCCGTAGTCCTGGGGTATTTGAGATTTTAACTCAAAAGCATTTTCTTGATGTACGCCAAAGAAGCTTCAGTGACGATGAAGTCATGCAAGGGAACAAGCGTTACCAAGTGTTTCAATACCGGGATCCCTGTGTTCAACAAAGTTCACCGGAATTGACAACCATCGAAGATGTACAATGGAAAACAGGTACATTGCTTTTATGAATAATAATTGTGTCACTTATGACTTGCGAATTAAACTTGCCCTAGGCCCACTTTTAGGGTTCTGGGTAGGAGGGGAAGAATGGATGGAGAGTCCTCCCTTCCCCCTCCCTCTCCTCGGCTCCTCTCCACCTCCTATGAGCCGCTCAAGCAAGCCAATGACTTTATAATGGATACTGCAGATACTGTGTTTACATTGTAGTAAATCGACCTTTAATTTGCCTTTCAGAAATTGATCCTGATACAATTTTCTTTGTCTGAAGTGTTTGTGTTGACTGGAACTCCAACAGGTATTGGGTTCCCTGTGGTAATATGCGTCCTTGCGTTTTATCATCGACTTTCAGTATTGATTTTGCTGCAGACATTTTAAACATAAGCAGTGCCAATATTGTATTACCATGTTAGAGTCGTTTTCGTATGAGTGGGAACCCTGTGGTACCGTGACACTCATATGGCTTCCTTTCTGAACCAATCAAAAAGCGTGCAGATGCATCTCATCCAACAAGGCACCGGTGACGTTGCGGTAACTTTCCCACTCATACGAAAACTATTGTTCATTAGTTTATAATGACAGTTAGTTATTGCTTGAATTTTCACTGGATGCAATCGAACGAAGAGAAAACTGGGTCAGGTCTTCGTGTAGCTACACAAAAGTCTTGGCTATTGTTCTATTGTCGTTCTATGTATTGTTTTTACATGAAAAAACAATAGCCAGGACAATTTGTGCAGCTACACGAAGACCTTGCCTAATGATACAACTTTTGGTCATTTCTCTTTCTGTTCACTACAAGCAAACATGTTCTACCATTAAGCACCAGTAAATTAAATTGGAATCATTTAAAGGTTGTCGCTTTTAAAAACGACATAGTTAATACTATTGTAGCTACAAAATGTTGTAAATATTTTAGTTTCAAAAACAAAATTGCCTTGTGCAAGTAGCGATGATCCGGCAAACCTGTCTGGTACACCATTGCAGTGTTACAATCCCCACATACCATGGTTTACACGCCAGCACAAGAGGAGTTATCAAGTTCACTGTGGAAAAAAGCTGACACAAGCATAAGTGTCAAAACGTTCAGTTCATTTTCTTGTACCTGCGCCAGCCCTTCACATGACACACGCTTCTTGTGCTGGCTTACATTCGTTATGAAAACCAAGGAGGAGAACCAACGATGACGAGTTTAGACAGTTGTCACCCTTTCTCCTCAATGTACTCTTTAAGCTTTTATTTATGCTTTTTTTATGTGAGGTGACCAGAGTACAATACAAGGTCTCGCAGCTGCTTACAAGATCTGTTGTGATTGGATAATACAAACAATAGAATTCATTATCTACCTTATTCGTACTTAATTTCGCGAGGCTTTTTTAAAAGTTCGCGATTTTCGCGTTTTTAAAAAAATCGCGAAATTAAAGTCGCGCGAAAAAAAAGGCTCGCGGACTTTAAACACGCGAAATATAATACCCAGAGAAAAAAATACATATCAAAACCGTTTAATCAACATGAACAATAAACGTTATTTAATTAATACGAAATTGGTTTTTAGAATGATTTATTCAACAATATAATACTACCATTTGTAACTGAGCAACCGTATAGCGTAAACTTTTTTGTTTGTTTTAGCTACAAGTTTATAACATCTAGATAGACTAGTCATCTTGTTCCTGTTTGTATAGAAATATTTGGTTTTTTAGAAAAAATAATTGTTGTTGACACCGCTTTCGCGAAATTTAATGCTCTTTTTCATTTTCTCTTATCGAAATCGCGAAAATAAAGCCTCGCGAAATACTGTCTTGACAAAATCGCGAAATTAAGTACGCGCGAAATTAAGTACGAATAAGGTACTCGTTCTATTAGAGTAAAACAATAGAACCCAAACCATAGTATTGAACCAATTGGACTAGATCTTCTAAGAGCTGCGACCTTACCCAAAGTTTTGCCTTGTTTAATTTGGATCTGTCAATTATGAAACTCAAAAATTTATTGGTAGAGATATACAGTTATTATGAAAACGTTTCGTAATTCTGAATTAACCAATAGAATTGACAATACCTGATTGACAGCCATACCATACCTTTGACTGCATGAATGAAGGCTTGGATACCATTAGTTTTATTTGTACAACTTATTTCTTCCAATATTTTTAAAATTTTATATGTCTTATGCGAGTATTAACTAGAGTACTAACTAGAATATCCAAGTTATCAGCTAACTTTACAAGTTATTAATGATTTCGTTGTGTTTATTGTTTAATCTAGCTAGGGCAGGTGCCTAGTTACCCTTCTAGTAAGGGAATGACCGATTCACACCGCATACAAATCGATTTGAAGCCTGGATCGATAACCTATCGGTAAGGCCTCTAGACACTATCACTTTACACAGAATCATCGACTTGTACATATTTATTAGTGTTTGCTGTTTTGAGTAATAAAATGGTTACATTTGTAATTTGTTGGAATACTTGGTATCACACGCCCACGTCCCCCCTCCCGGCCACGCCCCACCACGCCCACATCTCCCCACCACGCCCACGTACCCCCCTCTTGTCGAGCATTGCAGCACATAAACAGGGAAATATATACGGCAATTTACACACAAACAGGGTGATAAGTTAGTCAGACATACGAAACAAAGCGAAACCACGGTTCCTGTGCGCCGTGTCCGGGTTTACCATTAAATCAGAGTGAAAACAGGGTCAGAGTACGTTACAGAGGACCCCACCCTATAACTCATTATGGTGAGTACTACATTATGATACAGGGTCAGGGTATGTTACAGAGGACCCCACCCTATAAATCATTATGGTGAGTACTACATTATGATACAGGGTCAGGGTATGTTACAGAGGACCCCACCCTATAAATCATTATGGTGAGTACTACATTATGATACAGGGTCAGGGTATGTTACAGAGGACCCCACCCTATAAATCATTATGGTGAGTACTACATTATGATACAGGGTCAGGGTATGTTACAGAGGACCCCACCCTATAACTCATTATGGTGAGTACTACATTATACTACATATATTAATTTTAATTTAATAAAAATGAAAGTGCTCTGGAATTCTCAATACTATAAATCCTATGTACAATCAGGGAGGTGTGATGGTACAATATACATGATTCTACTTGATGAAATCAGACCAATTGATCAAACGGACGGGTCCTCCCATCAAGCGGCAATCTATTGGTTGCTAAATATTGACGAATATTCAATGTCATTAAAAACTGAGTAAACCTGTCATTCAATCAGAAACGACACCAAGTGCTCTTGCCATTCAGAGTTGATGTTCGAAAGGGGATGCCATTGCTGTTTAACTTAATTGTTGTTTGCCAAACTCACTTCAAACTTTCAAACAATGATTCCGAAACTTGTCGCCGTATTTAGCATCCACTAAAGCAGTCCCACAATGCCCCGCGAACATCAACTCTGAATACCTAATAGGTCAGGCGGTGAAGCCAGTCATCAGTCAGTCAAATTCTTGGTTGATTTTCATCGTCTAAACTATACCAAGGTTTTGAATGACACTCGGTGCCATCATCATGTATCTACGTATCGCTCTGGAAGAGAAAGAATAAGTAATTAGTTTCATAAAAATACGTTCCGAATGCCTGCAATATGCACAGTACTTTATATGGTTGCGATAGACACGCTCCCTGTCACATTACCATGGCGGGCAGGGAAGAACATAGATTGTACGTACTTCTATCGTACCTCATTATGCTCCGTTGGTCTGACTTGTTCGGTGAGAGCACGGAGCTCGTTCTGGGACAGAGGCTGAGTACTAGATCTCTAACAACAAAATAGAGTTATAATCAGTTGGCTGTGTGATTGATATATACGATACTGCATTATAGAGTCGTTAACGTATGAAACCCACGGTACGGAGTAACGGTACGGAATCGAAGACATCTATTCAACCAATCACAGCGCGCAAAATCATTGCTCAACCAATCAGAATGCTTGGACACGGCATAGTCACCGCACGGAACGAACCGTACCGTAACTATTTCCCACTCATACGACAACGACTCTATCACCGTGGATGATAACGGTAACTTACCCTCGGTAAGCCTACAGACAAGCAAGGACTCATGAAAGGAGGTGTAGAGGCTGTACGCTGTAAAAAAAATACCATGTTTAGTCACGTAATGAAGCGCTTTCCTTACTGATGTTGGATTTCTACAAGCCGAACTTTTCTCTGATCGATCCTGAAACTGGTCCGTGTATCATTATTTACGCGACTGCGCTCAAGATCCCGTGGCCCCAGGTCATACATCAGTGATCCCTCGATCATACATCAGTGATCCCCCAGATCATACATCAGTGATCCCTCGATCATACATCAGTGATCCCTCGATCAACTCAGATCTTACAATAATAATAATATAATAATAATAATAATAATAATAATAATAATAATAGTAATAATAATAATAATAATAATAATAATAATAATAATAATAATAATAATAATAATAATAATAATAATAATAATAATAATAATAATAATAATAATAATAATAATAATAATAATAATAATAATAATAATAATAATAATAATAATAGTAATAATAATAATAATAATAATAGTAATAATAATAATAATAATAATAATAATAATAATAATAATAATAATAATAATAATAATAATAGTAATAATAATAATAATAATAATAATAATAATAATAATAGTAATAATAATAATAATAGTAATAATAATAATAGTAATAATAATAATAATATATATATTTTTTAAATAATAGACGTTTTGTTTCATCCATTATAATAATAATAATAATAATAATAATAATAATATAATAATAATAATAATAATAATAATATAATAATAATAATAATAATAATAATAATCAAAAACAATAATAATAATAATAGTAATAATAACAATAATAATAATAATATAATAATAATAATAATAATAATAACAATAATCAAAACAATAATAATTTTTTAAATAATAATAATTTTTAATAATAATAATAATAATAATAATAATAATAATAATTTTTAATAATAATAATAATAATATAATAATAATAATAGCATTTATTTAAGCACGATAGCATTACCTCTGGATCACTAAATTCCTGCTGTAACAGGGTATGGCACATCCTCTCGCGCATTTTCATCTCTTTCCCCATCGATTGGCATTGTTTGTGAATCTTTTCTAGACGTTTTGTTTCATCCAGTAATTCGGGATTCCTGTGGATATAGTATTGATGACGTCACGTTATATTTTGAGCCGACTATGACGTCACGTTATATATTTTCTATTACGATTTTATTACTACTTATTTTACAATCTTTCATTAATTTATCGTTGTAAACAAAAGCCACTGAAAATACGACCTCAGTTGTTCTTCTTACTGTTCGATTACTACTATTATGATTTTTATGATTATGATTATTATTAATATATCTGTACACTATGACGTCACTAGTAAGTAAAGTCTTTCTTTGAGGAGGGTTAACGGTGCATACCAGGGTTATGGGTTTCTTTTGAAAATCGATTACATATGAAGTGAATAGTGGGATGGTTCAATATTTTGTGATTTGAGCTTCGCATTTGAGAGTTATGATGGTTTGAAATCGTGATATGCTAATTAAGTGACGTCAACGCAGGCATCATTTATTATACAAAAGCGCCCCTTTGCAGATTACTGACATTTTTAATCTGGCAAAATGTTATTCTACAACTTATATAAATGATGTTAAACTTGTATTTCTATTTTAGAAAAGAGTGCTACTTGAAAAAATAAAAATAAGTTACGGCAAATGCCTGCATTGACGTCACCTAATTAGCATATCACGATTTCAAACCTTCATAACTCGCAAATGCGAAGCTCAATTCACAAAATACTGAACCATCCCACTATTCACTTCATATGTAATCGATTTTCAAAAGAAACCCATAACCTTGATATGCACTTTAAGCACGCAATGGCCCTCGACTTTCTTGACTAAACTGATCACTGAAGAGTTCCTTCTCAAAAACCCGCACACAAAAACACTGACCATCATCGTTGAGGTGTAACCATGACAACGCTTTCAGACAAGACCGTCAAAAACTATCAAACTAGCCTTTGCTATGATTGGTTAAAGTCTGTTTTGATTGACGTCTGACTATTGTCGTACTTCAACGATACGGTTCTAAATGCTTAGTTACCTTGAAGCGATCTCTATTAGACACTTGATTCTTTCCTGCAAATCTTTCTGACAAGCCGATAGCTTGATCGAATGGTCGTACATCCCTGTCTTCAATGGGAAAGGGTCGTCAAGATGGCTCACCGTACCCGTTAAACGTAGCAAATCGGTACAGTTTGTCTGAAGGCTGGTAACCATGTCAGCGCACTCGCCCATTTGAACATGCACATTGATATGTTCTCCTCGATTTTCTTGGTTGCCAAGGCAACTGGTTACTTGGTCAAGACTTTCTTTTAACGTTTGTAGTCGTCCAAATGCTTCAGCTAGAAGACGATTCTGGGCCTCTGTTTGTTGTCTTTCCTTTTCTGCACTCACGATACCTATTGGATCCAGAGCCCTGAGCAGGCTTTCAGCAAGCTTGTCTTCCTCACAGAGAGTCTGAAAAACATAGGGTGTCGAAGGGTTACCTGTGGTAAACGTCCGAGTACTTTAATTAATTAAACATAATTAATTAATTAACACAATTAATTAATTAACACAATTAATTAATTAACACAATTAATTAATTAACACAATTAATTAATTAACACAAATTAATTAATTAACACAATTAATTAATTAACACAATTAATTAATTAACACAATTAATTAATTAACACAATTAATTAATTAACACAATTAATTAATTAACACAATTAATTAATTAACACAATTAATTAATTAACACAATTAATTAATTAACACAATTAATTAATTTATAGAAATGAAAAAAACTGATGGAGAATATACAGAACAAATGTTCGGAAAAAATCAGACGCCTCGAGCGGGATTCGAACCCACGACACCCCGATTTCATGACAGGTGCTCTACCCACTGAGCTACCGAGGCAACTACAGTAGCGTGGAGTTCTGTTTGTTCTGTATATTCTCCATCAGTTTTCATTTCTATACATATATCATAGTTCTTATCAGTAATTAATTAATTAACACAATTAATTAATTAACACAATTAATTAATTAACACAATTAATTAATTAACACAATTAATTAATTAACACAATTAATTAATTAACACAAAACACAATTAATTAATTTAACATAAAAACATAATTAATTAACATAATTACCACTTGCAGGCTAATGAAACTATACTGACAGGCACGTCATTGATACTGACAGGCGCGTCATTGATACTGACAGGCGCGTCATTGTCGGGCAAACCAGCGTTGAAAAATGCACCCATGATAGAGTAATGAGAAAACGGAATTCATTTTTAGATGCAAATATCTCCATTGCCATCCTTGATGTTAGTGAACTTATAGACGGTAAAAACTACTACACTGCCGAGTACTGTACCTGACAAGCTCGTTTCAAACTCTGACCCAGTAAGCGGCCTCATGAGGTACAGCTGACCATTCTCGTCGCGGCAAAGTGTGAAGCGTGTCTGAAAATATTGAACATAGAAAACATGATTAATTAATCCTGACTCAGAAATGAATTGTCCATGGAATGTAAACAACTGTCACGCTGTTGACAATCTCTATCACGCTGTTGACAATCTCTGTCACGCTGTTGACAATCTCTATCACGCTGTTGACAATCTCTGTCACGCTGTTGACAATCTCTGTCACGCTGTTGACAATCGCTGTCACGCTGTTGACAATCTCTGTCACGCTGTTGACAATCTCTATCTCGCTGTTGACAATCTCTGTCACGCTGTTGACAATCTCTGTCACGCTGTTGACAATCTCTGTCACGCTGTTGACAATCTAGTTAAAACTGAAAAAACAGTGCTTGCGCGTTTTTCGCAAAACTTCGCCGAGAGACGAACAAAACTTTGCGTCGTCCTCTAGTCCATTCTCGTACCCAGAGCCCTCTCCATTTTTTCTTAATGATGAGAGGGCTCTGGGTACGAGAATAGTCGTTCTCCTCGCCTCACTCCCCTCGCATCTTTCGTCTCGTCTCATTCTCTCGCGGCCCGAACGACTCTATCGGCGGAGTTTTGCGTGCAGACTATGTACATTTAGTTTATGGTGACTTTTGTAGAGTATTGAAATCCCTTTACCGCGTTAGGTGAAGTACCAAGTACTAAATGTCCTTCTTCTTTTAGCACGTAGGTGTTTTGATTAAACTCTTCTTCTTCTGAAACAACAAAAACAAAAATCATGCACTGAAACATACTGAATGCAACCAACTACACCCTTCTATCCATGTAACATGAGCCTACCAACAAGTCTCTCTGCAATGTCTCTAACTATTATGTAGCTGCCTTTTATATATCCATGTAACATGAGCCTACCAACAAGTCTCTCTGCAATGTCTGTTCTCCCAACAGATTCGTTGGCCAAAAGCATCAGCTAATACTTGTCTTGTTGCTCTTTTCCCTTGCCTTCGCAAAAAGTCGATCAACATGGCGTGCACTCTTTCTTCGTTGTTTCGTGCTCATCTTTGATGTTCCGTAGTTTTGCCTCTGAAAAATCCTAACTCTCTCCCCAGGCTTTTCCATTCTTTTCCAATTTCACTGCTGATTTTCGTGATGTCTTTTTCCGTCAGCTTGTCATGGGACTTGCTCTCTGCATGATATCAAATCACTACAATTATTTGAATTTTTTTTTGAAAGTTTACAAAACTGTTTGTCTGCGGGGGAAACCCCCGTTATGACGTCACAATAAAAAGCAAAAACAAAACACTTTTCTTCCTGAAATTAATTCACTGAGTGCGATTAATATTCCTAAAGTTTAGTTATTTTCAACAAGCTAAGTCTACAAAAGTATTTTCATATGTGATATTCACGGTTGGTTAGGATAGCTGAGTGTAGATCATGTCGTGAAAAATACGGCAATTGTGTATATATGCATCAGAACTATTATGCGGCTTGATAGTTATATTATCACAGCGTTTAGTACAATCTTAAATACCAATTTGTTTCTATTATAAATAAAAAATATTTCTGTATACAATAACAGAGCGTAATCTCGTAAATCTAATTGGAGTACAGACACACGACTGACGAATCGCTCGCGCACCCACGGAGCCAGCGCGCGCTTGAAACAGTTTTTCTTTCACACGTTTTCCTTGTTGATTTTTACTTTATTGTAAAAAACAAATTGCAGATGGTTTTGAATTGTCTGTACTCTTATTTGTCTGTACTCGATCGGCTTGACGTCATATAATGTTCAAAAACTTTGCAGTGAAAATCACGAGCGTACCACTTGAGTTTTGCACATTTTATGACAAACTATCTGCAATTTGTTAAATATTTTATTATTTTATTTAAAAAAACACAATTAAAATACAAATTACATTTGGTAAAATAACCAACAGAGCATATAAATAGCTCTTGAAATATTACTCGACATTCCACACATGCATTCAGCGCTGTTACAGATGGGTATATTTCCCCTGACACGATACTTTTAGGGGAGATTATCAAGGTCTTTAGGCAACTGCTAGAAATTTAATAGTATAAATATTATAAAGATTCTGTAAAACGTGCAGAAAAAAGTACATATATCCGTCAAATTTACTTTTCATCAATCCTAATGGATCATTCTCTATCGATCAGTAGACGCTGCTATTTTATTTTAATCTAAGAGATTGATTAAAGCTGGCCATCAACATGGCATAGTTGTGTCGGAGTTACAAACATCGATTTGTTTTTGACATTTTCTGCGGCAGAAATTAGAGATTTTCCTGCGCTAGGAATGGCGGAAACATACCGCATCGATTGCGTATCCAGGCCGGGCAGTTATGGAAACAATATCGCGCAAATTGTGACAACGTATTTCAAATTAGATTAACTGGATAATTTACAATGAGGTAAATGGGATATTGGAGATCATTTCCATGGAAATATAGTTATTGTATTGCTTAAATGGGTATCTTCCCGCTGATTACTTCCTTGTTGATCATACGACACCATTCCGCCATGAAACACGGCAACACTCACGCTACAAGTTAGCCTCCTTTGCAGGCGTCCTTAGGAATGCCTGCAAAGGAGGCTAACTACAAGTCTACCACAACAAAGAAAATACGGTATACTTTTAAAAAAAAAAAAAAAACTACTTGAAAACACTCCTTGTTCTATATTGTACCAGTAAACGTACCGTTACTTTGTAGTCTTTGTCTATCGCGATGACTTCTTCTCCGTGTGTTTTGTTTTGCCAAGGTAAGTATCCTCCAGACCACTGAGGGAACTGGCGGAGTAAAATGGGTTCCGACGTTGAAGCTATTGAACCACGCGTCGTAACCTTCATCAGCTGAAACAACCGAGCTCCGTGGAGATTGCTGCTGCATTTGTTCATTTGTTTTGGACGGTTCCACTAAGGAATCCGATAAATTCTCGCTGCCGGGTTCTATACCAAATACTAATAGACTGCGCTTTTTTGCGTTCCTTTACAAGGTTTCAAAAAAGTTTCATAAAGAAGTCAAATTCTCGGCAAGATCCTAATTCGCCCAGCAAATTTCAATAACCAACCGGTAGTTTTGACTTATGATGTTACAGTATTAAAAACATCGCCAAACCAATTGGTTGCGGGAATACTTTACCACTGGACCATGATGGCTTTTGATCCCTTTCCTCGGTCCAGCCTATCACAGCGCGATATGAGGGGAACCACCAATGATGCAAGTAACTCAATCAGGGTTTATCATGTAATAACTAATAGGACAAAAATATGCATCGATTATCATAGCTGGAAAGAGCTGGTTGAAAATTAGTAAAAATGTGAAGTTTGGAAAAGATCGCTTCACAAATTGCAAAGATGTGAATTTTCAAAAATCGAAATTTTATATGAAAAACCTTTGGAGATTTAGCGGTAGGCAAACCTCCAACAAAGGTTTTCATACAATATATTAAAATTTCGATTTTTGAAAATTCATATCTTCGCAATTTGTGAAGCGATCTTTTCCAAACTTCGCATTTTTTACTAATTTCAACGAGCTCTTTCCAGCTATATAATCATTTTTTTGTCCTATGAGTTTTGAAATTACATGATAAACTCTCATTCCTCTACTGATGTTCAGTGGAGGTTACTTGCATAGATGAGTTAAAACAAACAACAATGAAAGGAATGAGAGAAACGGAAAATGAAAGGAAATAGGGACGAGAGGAGAAGGCGGGAATGAAAACAAAAGAATGGGAAAGAAAGGGATGAGACAAGACTGATAGCATCGCAACTTCAGAAAGATAAGAAAAGCAAGTTCATATCTGTGCGAAGTCACGGTATGTGTTGGAAAAGATCTTTGTGAATGTGAGGTCCCCTGTCCTCAACGGTTCAAATTAAATCACAAAACGAATCAAGAGTATAAAAAGTAAAGACTGGAAGGAAAAGAAATGTCGAAAGGAATAAAAAGAAAGGAAAGAAAGGAGAAAAAAAGTAAATGTTTATACATCGGGGAATCCTCGTCTTGGGCACGTATTTGTGTCTAAATTTTAGTCCTGACGAAGAAGCTGTTGAGGCCGCCGACCTTGGTTCAGGTATCAGCGTGTGGAAAAGCGATCCTCTAAAAGCGGCCCATAGTGTAACCTCAAATACGAATATCGGCACTTAAACATCGCTTGACTGTTGGATCTAAACAACAACGCTCTACATCAATACTCATGTATGTTTATAGGG
>JAUJYZ010000254.1:0-45321 GCA_033675265.1 Actinostola sp. cb2023 | reverse complement strand
CCCAGGAGAAGGGATGCGTTCAAGGAATACAACAAACAATAGATGAACAATCTTGATGTCCGATGGGAAAACAAGAAAAAACAGATATCTGCAAATTTGTAATGCAAATCCGGGGCCGGATTGAAAAATAACCTTGTAGTTTTTTTATAGAACGATAGAAAGTAAAATATAAATGTTTTAGGTCACAACCGATTGAATTTGACAATATATATAAACTTTTACAGCCACTAAGTACCGTACTACTCTTGGCTATCTCTCCTTCTTTTATCGGTCTGTACAGGGCAATGAATCATCCATTGGTTACTTTTGGTTAACTCTCTCCGGCTTGGCCTCTACCAAGCAATATATCAAGCGAAATTACCCGTTCTCTGCCCCTACAGAGTTACGCTTGGCTATCTCTCTCCGGCTTGGCCTCTACCAAGCAATATATCAAGCGAAATTACCCATCACTAAAATGTGGATTATGAGGGGGGGCTGCTCCCCTCACCCCCTTCTTTAATAATGACCGGTCCCTTACTAGCCTGCAAGTGTATTGCAACTTACTCCGGGGGGGGGGGGGGGGGGGGGGGGGGATTAAGGGTATTTTGGGGTAGGGGTGTGCCGCGGACACCTCAAAACCCTGACCCTAACCCAGACCTAAAATGTTGATTTTCCATACCCTATTGCATACCAGCTGTTAAAACTCCTTGAATCTCATTATTTGCTTCAAATGACGGGCAAACACTGCCCGTCATGTGCTATCAACCAGAGAGTATTCTTTTGAAAAGGTGCAATTCAGCTGATGAAAATTCCTCACGAGACCGGAAGTCACGTCTAATGAAAACCAGCAATTCCAGATAGACTAAAGCTTAAAAAATGTACACCCATATCCCAGACTAAAGCTTTACCAAAGTAGCATATCGCTGACATATTGACAAATAACAGACTGTTTAATACACGTTTCCTTTAATTGAAAGCGTGCTAAAAGGACATATATAGGGGAGTATCAATATTATCATTAATCAAATGAACATGGCTTAAACATTCTAATTTACATCTAACTAACTTATATCCACGAGTTCACCATTGGGTGCCTATGTTTTTTATATTTTGCTCGATATTAGCAGACATTCGCTCTTAATAAGGAATAAGTGTCATATTTACCTGTAAATATGTGGAAGTAAACTTGTCGAAGTATTTATAAACACACGTCTTAACCCCACGGCTACACAAGTTGTACTGACTCACGGCGGCACGTGTACATCTCATGTTAACCGGAAGTACGTCACTGCGATTTGGTAGAATAAAGGAAGCACTGTACATACTTTGGGAGAAACCTGGCTTAAACCTGCAACAACTTTTAAAATATCATCCTTTCGACCGTGATCTGACTAAATAGCAACAAAACATAATTACACAGGGAGCCCAACTAGTGCCGCTGGCTACTCGCAGTACTCGCCTAATGGCTTACAGCAACTATGACTTTAGTCCAGTCCCAGACTCACTTTCTATCCGCTCCGACAAGCTGAAGTCGCGGAGGAAAGAGAGTCCAGTATAACTTGCATGCGCATGGCAGCTTAGCAGCCAGGCGACCACCACACATAACCACACATATGTGGTGGTCGCCTGGTTACAAAGCCTGTCTGATTTCCAAAATGGCGGAGGCTCCAGTAAATCCTAGTTTAATTATTTTGATAATAATTTAATATTTATATTGCGCAGTTTCTCAGTTCTGTATGAGCGATATCAGTCGAATTTTTGGAAGAATTTCATCGATTTCGTGAAGTTTTCCCCAAAGAGTAATTATGCGTCTTTCTGCACGTACCGCAAACCTATTGTTCTGTGTTAGCTTCGTTCTATTGAATAACTTAGAGTCTTTTGTTGTTTCTATTGAATTACGTACAATGTGACCGGTACCTGCAGAAGGAACCGTAATTATAATATTATTATAAGTTTGAACAGTGTTAATTTGAGTACGGGCTTTGGAAAGCCCCTGATTTATTCTTTATTAATCTGCACGCGCTGTCAGCCATTTCATTCCATTTTATTTCGACAGCTCCACGTGAGGTAAACAAATCACAGGCCATATTACATTGCGGGCTTTGAAAATAGACAAACTGATCGGCTGACGCAATGTTTGCATTCTTTAACCCAATTCCAAACCTTTGCAAACAACTTTCCATTCATTCCATGTCAATGCTCTATTGAAATCGAAATCACAACAGACAAAGAATCGCATTCCCAAAATATCTGAAATGGGTCAAAGAATGTAAACATTGTGTTAGTCGATTTCGTCTATTGAGCCCGATCTGATTGGCTGCTAAGCTGCCATGCGCATGCAAGTTATACTGGACTCTCTTTCCTCTGCGACTTCAGCTTGTCGGAGCGGATAGAAAGTGAGTCCGGGACTGGACTACTACTATGATTTGTGATGAGTGAATTCTGACATGATCAGTGACGGGGATTTTCTGGACACATTTTTTTACCACAGTAAGAACATTGGAATGGCATCTTTCCAGTATGACTTTGTAGATGCCATGTAAGGGATGTTTTGTGCCGAAATGTCTTATCACAAGAAATACATTTGTATGGCTTCTCTCCAGTATGAATTCTGAGATGATCATTGAGATGGCTTTTGCGCCTAAACTTTTTATCACAGTAAGAACATTCAAATGGCTTCTCTCCAGTATGAATTCTGAGATGAGTAGTGAGAAGGCTTTTGCGGCCAAACTTTTTATCACAGTAAGAACATTCAAATGGCTTCTCTCCAGTATGAATTCTGAGATGAGTAGTGAGAAGGCCTTTGTAGCCAAACTTTTTATCACAGTAAGAACATTCAAATGGCTTCCCTCCAGTATGAATTTTGAGATGATCATTGAGATGGCTTTTGCTCCTAAACTTTTTATCACAGTAAGAACATTCAAATGGCTTCTCTCCAGTATGAATTCTGAGATGAGCAGCGAGAAGGCTTTTGTCGCCAAACGTTTTATCACAGTAAGAACATTTAAATGGCTTCTCTCCAGTATGAATTCTGAGATGAGCATTGAGAAGGCTTTTGAATCTAAATTTTTTAACACAGTAAGAACATCCAAATGGCTTCTCTCCAGTATGAATTCTGAGATGAGTAGTGAGAAGGCTTTTGTGGCAAAACTTTTTATCACAGTAAGAACATTCAAATGGCTTCTCTCGAGTGTGAATTCTGAGATGAGTAGTGAGAAGGCTTTTGCTGCCAAACTTTTTATCACAGTAAGAACATTCAAATGGCTTCTCTCCAGTATGAATTCTGAGATGAGTAGTGAGAAGGCATTTGTGGCCAAACGTTTTATCACAGTAAGAACATTCAAATGGCTTCTCTCCAGTATGAATTCTGAGATGAGTAGTGAGAAGGCTTTTGTGACCAAACTTTTCATCACAGTAAGAACATTCAAATGGCTTCTCTCCAGTATGAATTCTGAGATGAGCAGTGAGATGGCTTTTGAAACAAAATTTTTTAACACAGTAAGAACATCCAAATGGCTTCTCTCCAGTGTCTTTGCCATTTCCATGAAGGTGACTTTCCACGCTCTCTTGAGAACGTGAAATAACACCATCAGTGGGTGAATCTGTTGCTTGAGTGCTGTTTTCAACTGATTCCTTTTCAGAGGGTAAATCTAATTCCTCTAAAATACTCAAAATTGATAAACGTTCATCCATGTGGACAGCAGAAGCATTTTTCAACGAATTCCCATCAACTGTATTAACTGAATTATGACCACTATCACCTACAACTGTTGGATGTGGTTGACTTGCATCATCCATGTTGTTGTCAGTTAAACCTGTATCGATGTACATAGAAGAACAGCCATTACTACAGCCATAATCATCTGTGTATATTATTGGTTGACCAAATATGATGTTGTATTCTGTTGAACTCTGAAATGAAGTACAATAACAATATATCAATGTATATTAATAAAAAAAAACAGACTCACAATTGCACAGTTATTAATAATACGATGGGATCATCTTTGTAATACTCAGTGTGTTTGTTAAGTCTTAGAAAAACAGACACAAATTTGACAGCCTCGATTGTAGTAATGACCCGATATAAATATCTGGGCTTTTAAAAACTGTTTGTAACTCAAAAACTGATCGTGTTTAGGAGCAACTTCGAATATGCTTATGATTGTCAGACCATTAGCTGAGTCAAAAGTAGTTAGTACTGACCATCTTGTTAGTGAGATAGTCATGTAAGTACAAACACAGAGGATAATCACTGATAGAGGTGGGAGTGGTTTGAGTGGAGTTTTCAGTGGTTCTTTTACGTCCCTCTAACTCAAGTGTAGTATAGTTTGGAAAGACGGAACCGACATTTACGTGATCATCCGAGCCACGTGAAGGTCTGTTCGCACTTTGTTCTGCCTGATCAACGGACCAGTGAGTGACGTCTGATTCAAAAGTCTAGCAACAACAAGTGGAATGGTACAAGCTGAAGGGTTCACCCTGGTTACCAAATATAACTAGACGCTCTTGTAGCGTTAAGTCGGGCTTCTTAAAAAGCAGTGGTTGCTGCGATCGGTAATCTCGACTGAATCTGATTTGCTCTCGACCAATATATCCATTGTCAATGAAATATTGTCAATGGCAATAAAGCTCGAGCAAGAGCCCGCGCGCCGTACACTAATGCATCAAACACGTAGGCAAGGTAATTCATTAACGCACTATGGTTTAGAATGATCATAAAGTATTGTATATGTACAATAATCAAATCTCCCAGCACAAGAATAGCTTTTTCTAGAATATCACAATCATCAAGAGTATTTAACATGTCTTCTACTGAATACATGAAATTCCATACACAGGACGTGACGAGATAACGATCGCTTCTACAATACTAATCTTAATGAAATGTAACCTATTTGAACTAAATATAGATATCTTATAGTGCGATTAAAACGAGCTCGATAGAACTTGCTTTCCTTGCAATTTCAGTACTGCGATTTCACAAACTCAGCGAATCATGAATGACAATGACATAGTTTATTTGTTACCATAAATATATCCATACAAATACAAATACCGTATACATAAACTATTATCGGTCGGCTGAAAACCTTACAACTGTTCTCTTCTCTTCACCGCTGGCTGCGTGTATCAACTCACTTCGTTCTAAGTTCTGAAGATCTCTAAACCCTTTGCAGTACTAGTACTGGATTGATAAATCCATATCTCTATGAATTATTGTGGTTATTTTGAAAACAAGACGTCATAAATTGTGAATTCAGACTCGACCAGTCTCGTATTGATAAATCATGTTGTTTGAGCCTTCGGTGATTATCTTAGCGGCCGGCACAGGGCGCATGCGCTGTAGAACCCAGTATGCTTTCTGGGGTCGACGACGACGACGAACGCTTCTCATTTCTAGAGTCGGGTCTTCCACAGGAAGCCCGACTAATTATCTTAAATACTAGTATACCCAATGGGAAGGGAGTGCTGCATTTTTGGTGAGAACAGTAAGGAGCTGATTTGTCTATGAGAAGATTTTGCATATGGATGTAGTCGTATGATTTGTTTGACTGTCTTTTTATACTAAAGGGTTTGTCGTCTCGTGGCTGGAAGGCATACACGCTCTAGATGCTCTATTAGCGTCAACTCGGGCTTCTTAATAAAGCTATTTGAATAGGTTAAATGTGAAACCTATCGCGCGTCCTACATTAGTAGTATTAGACTATTACTTGCACAATTTCATAACTATTTTTTTTTTTACAACAGAAACCTGATGGGTTCCCTGTGGTGTGTCATGGGGTACACTGTAACACAGTAAAGTCACATAATGATAGGTTCCCTGTGGTGAGTCATGTGGTACACTGTAACACAGTAAAGTCAAATAATGATGGGTTCCCTGTGGTGTGTCATGGGTAAAATAATGATGGGTTCCCTGTGGTGTGTCATGGGTACACTGTATCAGAGTAAAATCAAATAATGATGGGTTCCCTGTGGTGTGTTATGGGGTACACTGTAACACAGAAAAGTCACATAATGATGGGTTCCCTGTGGTGTGTCATGTGGTACACTGTAACACAGAAAAGTCAAATAATGATGGGTTCCCTGTTGTGTGTCATGTGGTACACTGTAACACAGTAAAGTCAACTAATGATGGGTTCCCTGTGGTGTGTCATGAGGTACACTGTAACACAGTAAAGTCACATAATGATAGGTTCCCTGTGGTGAGTCATGTGGTACACTGTAACACAGTAAAGTCAACTAATGATGGGTTCCCTGTGGTGTGTCATGGGTAAAATAATGATGGGTTCCCTGTGGTGTGTCATGGGTACACTGTATCAGAGTAAAATCAAATAATGATGGGTTCCCTGTGGTGTGTTATGGGGTACACTGTAACACAGTAAAGTCACATGATGGGTTCCCTGTGGTGTGTCATGTGGTACACTGTAACACAGAAAAGTCAAATAATGATGGGTTCCCTGTTGTGTGTCATGTGGTACACTGTAACACAGAAAAGTCAAATAATGATGGGTTCCCTGTGGTGTGTAATGGGGTACACTGTAACACAGAAAAGTCAAATGATGGTTCCCCTGTTGTGTGTCATGTGGTACACTGTAACACAGAAAAGTCAAATAATGATGGGTTCCCTGTGGTGTGTAATGGGGTACACTGTAACACAGAAAAGTCAAATAATGATGGGTTCCCTGTTGTGTGTCATGTGGTACACTGTAACACAGAAAAGTCAAATAATGATGGGTTCCCTGTGGTGTGTCATGGGTACACTGTATCAGAGTAAAGTCAAATAATGATGGGTTCCCTGTGGTGTGTCATGTGGTACACTGTAACACAGAAAAGTGAAATAATGATGGGTTCCCTGTGGTGTGTCATGGGTACACTGTATCAGAGTAAAGTGAAATGATGGGGTCCCTGTGGTGTGTCATGGGTACACTGTAACACAGAAAAGTCAAATAATGATGGGTTCCCTGTGGTGTGTCATGGGTACACTGTATCAGAGTAAAGTGAAATAATGATGGGTTCCCTGTTGTGTGTCATGTGGTACACTGTAACACAGAAAAGTCAAATAATGATGGGTTCCCTGTGGTGTGTCATGGGTACACTGTATCAGAGTAAAGTCAAATATTGATGGGTTCCCTTTGGTGTGTCATGGGTACACTGTATCAGAGTAAAGTCAAATATTGATGGGTTCCCTGTGGTGTGTCATGTGGTACACTGTAACACAGAAAAGTCAAATAATGATGGGTTCCCTGTGGTGTGTCATGGGTACACTGTATCAGAGTAAAGTCAAATATTGATGGGTTCCCTGTGGTGTGTCATGTGGTACACTGTAACACAGAAAAGTCAAATAATGATGGGTTCCCTGTTGTGTGTCATGTGGTACACTGTAACACAGAAAAGTCAAATAATGATGGGTTCCCTGTGGTGTGTCATGGGTACACTGTATCAGAGTAAAGTCAAATAATGATGGGTTCCCTGTGGTGTGTTATGGGGTACACTGTAGAGTAAAGTCAAATAATGATGGGGTCCCTGTGGTGTATCTTCCCTTCTGTAACACAGGGATCCCAAAGGAGATTAGAGAGACTACATGTATCAGATGTTGACAATGTTGACAAGATCATGACAGATCTTGGGTACCATATTTAAGTCTTTCATGATCCTGCAAGATCTTATCATCATGGCGCAATATCATGTACGATCTTGACATGACCTTATAATAATATATTGCAAATATTTGGTTTTATTTGATGAGGATTTATAGCACATCATAATATCAAGACACTAATAAACTTGTGGCGCTTCTATAAATATAAGTTACATGTATATAGTGTTCCCTTTTTAAATATAGCTAGTGTATTTATAAATGTACATGTACATGTAACTAACTATGATAAACATGGCAAAATAGAGTACAATTTACAACAAGCCTGTACACCTTTACTATTATATTGTTTGTAAGTTATATGGTAATTTGTCGCTTGGTAATTGTTAGTTGTTTTTTTCTGAGCTTGAAGAAACCTTACGAACTATATTACTATTATATTGTTATTGCTACATGTATGTTTTTATCCCCCTCTCAGACCCCTGTGTACATGTACATGTGTTTAATCATGTACATGTTGTATAATTGTATAACTTATTATAGACAGCTAACTGACTAGTTTAGCCCTCATGGTTACAGTTAGCTTGTACCAAACATATGCCACACTACTGTATATTTGTATTGTTTCTATGTATTTAATTCTACACCGCTATTGGACTCTGAGGAAATAACACTATAAAAATAAATTATTATTATTTAATTATTCTGGTACTAAATACATGTAAACTATTGTCATTAGGGCCATTTATACAAGACAAAATAAGCCACGGCTTACATAAGACGCGAACTAACCCATTTATACGAGCGAGTCTCTCAGTGGCTTATGATATAGATGTGGCTTATATAAAACGTGAAAGAAGTTTTAGAATCATTTATACACGTGCTTCGCATCTTATGTACATGTAAGCCGCATCTTGTGTAATTACACAAGACAGCCGTCGCTTATTTGGTCTTGTATAAATGGCCCTATTGTCATGTATATGTACATGTATGTGGCAATTATAAATGTAAAACATACTTACATCAGATACCCTGTGAGCACCACCTGATGGCCATTGCTTTTCTCCACTAACTTTGTTGTAGTGGTAGAGCAATTCTCCTGATTTACAATGTTTCTCAACCCAGTCAGATTCAGTTCCTGTTTTTGTGGACACCACATTTCCACAGCAATCGAGGCCATCAGACCGCAATTCCTCACGGGAAGAGGAACATTTGAATGGCTTCCCTCCAACACAGTTGATATCTAAATCTACAGAGCCGTCATTCACATTGATCTCATCATTCTGAGGATGGCATTCTTTCTTGATTAACTCCCTCTTACAATCATTACTCTTGATGTTCATAGAATCCATAGTTTCCTCGCAATTTGAAATCTATTAAAATTCATATGAATGTCAAGTACATGCAGAAACCCTAAACCTAACATGCACATCCGGTATTAAACACAGCCCTCAGATCGATGAATCAGAGACACGAGCAGATTTGAATTTTAGTGTTTGAATCAAAGAATCGATTCCAACATAAATCACAACCACATTACTACACATTACCTGTATTATGTAGACACCAACAAAAGCATTCAAAGGGTTTTCATATCAACAAATCTTGTCGTAGACAACACTGACCTATTGTATCGCGGGCCATAAACCACAGGAAGACCAAGCCATTCACTCACTATACAAACTCGACGGACTCCGTTTTCAATCAGTTTCTTTCGTTGTAAAGAAAAACCTACATTTTCGTTTCATGTAAAACTTTATTATCAACACAAATGATGTTGTTTTATATAAAATTGATGATTTTTTTCATATTTTCGTTTCATCCAAACGAGGCTCGTTCCAGTCCACTGGCCAGTGACGCCTGCTGTTTTCTGTGAGTCGAACGAAGTTTGAAGTTCGAGCGTCAGTGATTACTCACTCTAAATATCTTGTTATCCCACCTTTGACATCATTCATAGTTGCTACGGTCTTACGTGTACAGTTTAACGTTTCTCAGGCGTTGTTTTCAATACTGCAGAAGTAGTCAAGGTAGGTTTGGTGGATGATTGTTGTACGTCTGTCTGATCGAGAAGGATAAAGTTTGGAATCGTCAGGCAAAAGTTGTAATTCTCCATTTCGTTAATCTAGTATTTAAACACTATGCAGTCCACCCAAATGGATACTGAATGGACAGAATACCAATGTAAGTCAGGACAGACTCTGTTTATCTACAACAAGGTGACAGGAGAACACAAGTGGACCACACAATACAACAATGTAAGTTTGGTTGTACAGGTATATCATGTATCCCGGTGTACGCAATCGATGAAATCGATAATCGATGAAAATCGATATCAATCGATATCAATTAATCGATTGATATTGGAAATCGATGACCAATCGATGAAGCAAAAATCTGTGACCTTTGATAGATTGTCATCGGTTGCCTTATGATTGATCGATTGCCCTAAAATAGATCGATTTTCATCGATTGTTTTGTACTTATGGCCAGAGTGGGAACAAGCGCACTCAGCTTGTAATTGCCCTAGCTGTCCCCGGTCATTACTACCTTGAAAGCATTTCCTCGCGTGCCTCTTTCCCGGTCTCTTTTTATGAGCTAGAAATATTTCTCCTTGTTGGACTTGGAAAAGACAACATTGATATCCCTTCATGATGCATCGATCGCACTTTTAGACTGACTTCGTGGCTTTCCCAGCGGCTTTCCATATACGACATTTTAGTGGCAACGCTGCTGAGGAGCCGGAATGATTTTTGACTGTAAGTACCTGGTTGCTAAGATGGCATTTCGGTAAATTAATCCCGGAGATAATCTCATTAGCTATCACTGGAAACAGTAATTATCGCTTGAGACTGTTGACATACATTTGTAATATTACTTATTCCTCATTGGTTCTTATTTGGCGCTGTTCTCGATTGAAATGTTTGTTACAACGCACACTGATCTGCAATGGCGAGTAGATAGATAATGGAGTCATTCTATAGAATCTTTTCCGATCAACTGCCAACAGATAAGTGCTCCTGGTATGTTTTAAATTGTTTGATTTGTGGTTGCCGACCAAAGCGATTTATCCGGGTGAGCCAGACAGTGCCAGTATTCCACAATCATTTCAAAGAAATATCCATCGAAGAGCTCTCTGATGTCGACATGGTTCGCCTGCATCGCCAAAAGCATTTCTGACAATCGGGACCAAGCGACTGCGTGGTGGTTATGCAAAAGAAAATCGGTTGTGGTTGCTAGTGGTTTTGGCATTCACAGCATGAAAGATCAGATTTAATCAAGCTTAAAGACACCTTAAAGGTGACTTAAACCAAGGATTTATGCTCCTTTACGCCACCTTTACTTTTCGTAAAGTTGAACTTTAAGTGAACTTTACGCATTGACTGAAACCTCCCTTAATGAAACACTATCTTTAAGCTGATATTTCCATGACTTAAATGTGACTTAAAGTTTGTTTAAACACAACTTAAATACTCCATAAAGTTCACTTAAAGGTCTATAAAGATCACTTTAAGGTAAGAATAAATATCACTTATAGCTTACGTAAACCCATGGACTGAAATATTGAATATAATCATTTGCGTTGTATTTATCCAGGGATTCTTATCCAGACTATTTGTGAGTGAAATCATATATATAGATATAGATCATTATAATATTACCATAAAGCACCGTGAACAATGAACCACTGATTTTTTTTAATGACTGAGATATTTTATTGTATTCAAAGTAACAAAGCGATATATATTTCCATCTTCATCTTTCGATAAGTCACTCTCATCCGAGCTAGTGTATTCGGGGATGAGGACCTTTCAGTGCCGTGTAGCACTCTCTGAATGATTTCTAAAACAAAAGCAGAAATACATATGATTATTTATGAATAAATGAAGCGTCACTCGAGATCACATGGCATTGTGTTGACATTTCGCACCTTTTAGCAACGAAGGTTACCACGAAGGTATATCGTCAAAAATACGATTCAAAACATAACTTTCTCAAGTGAAAATAACTGAGAAAGTGTTAGGATTCTTCCAGACACTAAATATACGCCAGCAGCACCGAGTTATGCATGTAACTTCACTCATGATCGAGTCATATCACTATACTGGTAGCACGCAAATTCGTAATATAGAGAAACATTATTTTACCCGAAGGTTGCAAGTAACACTTTACTTACCCGACATGTGGACATGTTAAAGGAACATAGATATTGTGTGTCTTTCTTCGGTTGGTTGTCGATCGCTTCTCTACGTCTGTACATGTGTCATCTCGTCTGTTTATTCAAGAGGCCATATCTTTGAGGATCTTTCTCAGTCCTTCTTCTTGCTTTACGATAGCTAGTTGTAGCTTCTTGTTCTCCTCTATGGACCTTTACAGCAGATCCACGCATTTATCCGGGATGTTAGCTTCAGCCATTCTTGAAAATCGTGAAGAAATCGACAAACTACCAGCAACAACGATCAAACAGCAGTGACAGTTGATCGAGGGTAACGTGACACGCTTACGTTACACGGGCCTCAGGGGAGCAATACCATTGGCTGAACTAGAAAATCAAGTCACTCATTGGTGGAATTATTGCCGCCACAATGCAAATTTATGTGAGCAAAAAGCACCCGATTCTCCCGCGGTGAGCAGCACTGAACTTTTCTTGTGATTTTGTTCTATCAGAAATATTATACCTTCAAAAGGAGAAAGCCGTGCCTGATTTCTTATCGATTAAGTCTGTGCTAATCAATGAATCCAACAACATGCGGATCACGAAATCGAAAATACTTATGTGGCCATTGTGATGAATATCTTTCACGAATTACATAAGTTATTGGAGACACCGGAGATCATTCTAAAGATTGATTTACGTTCGACTTAATGGCCACGTAAATCTGGTGTAAACATGACTTTATGCCATATTTAAGTGAACCTGTAAATCCAGCTAAAAGGCAAGTTTAAGTTATATTTAAGTTTAGCGTAAATCTACCGTAAAGTTCACAATGGACTTTACGCTATCTTTACGTTCACTTTATGCCTGGAGTGCTTAAAGCTGAACTTTACACAGCTTTAATTATGCTTAAATGCAGCTTAAAGTTGAACTAAGAACTTTAAGCAGCTTTAAGCAAAGTTTAAAGTAGCTTAAATCTAGTTTTTCGTGCTGTGGTTCTACTTGCCACTTTAAAAAAGGAAACACGACCAGCCATGAAGCTGAAGAATTGGAGAAGGGTTTTAGCCCGGGGTTTTAGCTCTCTAGCTAGTCGACGGCTTGAACAATTGTATAATAATACAGATACAAAGTGTAGCTGATATAGCCACTGAACCCAGTGTCCAGATGCTTCATCGGAGTACACTGGAGGTATTTATAATAGTAGAGATAGGATGTAGCCAAACCCAGTGTCCAGATGCTTCATCGGAGTACACTGCATGGGGGTATTTATAATAGTAGAGATAGGATATAGCCAAACCCAGTGTCCAGATGCTTCATCGGAGTACACTGGAGGTATTTATAATAGTAGAGATAGGATATAGCCAAACCCAGTGTCCATATGCTTCATCGGAGTACATTGGAGGTATTTAAATAATAGTAGAGATAGGATGTAGCCAAACCCAATGTCCAGATGCTTCATTGGAGTACACTGGAGGTACATGTATTTATAATAGTAGAGATAGGATGTAGCCAAACCCAGTGTCCAGATGCTTCATCGGAGTACACTGGAGGTATTTATAATAGTAGAGATAGGATGTAGCCAAACCCAGTGTCCAGATGCTTCATCGGAGTACACTGCATGGGGGTATTTATAATAGTAGAGATAGGATATAGCCAAACCCAGTGTCCAGATGCTTCCGGCTCCTCATTACAGAGGGAGGTCGATAGGACTACGTCACGAAATCTTGTACTGAACCTGATAAATCGATCGATTTTCATCGATTGTCATTTTTCTTGTGTGACTATCGATTGGTGATCGATTGGCCAAAACCAATCGATATCAATCGATTAATTTTATCGATTAATATCGATTGTTCGATTGGTTTTCCGATCATCGATTTTCATCGATTGCGTACACCGGGCATGTATACACCTATTCCAATTAACGTTGATAACGGTCGATCTGAATTGGATGATCTGAAACTTTTAAATTCACGTTAACCTCCGCCATATCTCGTTCAAACATCAAGCGTGATTCCAAGCTTGAGGTCGAATGAATGAATTTCGCATGTTACTAACTAAAGACTCTCAGTTTCCGATAATTCGTCTTGATCTCAGATCATCCATTTTAGATCGTCCATGATCAACGTTTATTGAAATAGGTGTATGCCATTATGTCAAGTGAAACCCCCGATCAAACCTCTCGAGCGCACATTTGTTCTAAGTTAACTCCAAACAAATGGAAAGTAAACCCTGGCAAACTTTGCGTGCATTTGGAGTTAACACAAAACAAACGCGCGTTTGAGGTTAGTTTCAATTGGTACTGTAGTTTGCCATTTAATGGCCATGCCGGTATGACATACTGGTATGATGGTTTGACATAATGACATGACGGTTTGACATACATAATGGCATGATGATTTGACATAATGTTTCATCCGATAACCACACACCTCGAAGTTGGTTAAAAAACTACGCTGTTCCTTGTTGCTGTTTTTTTTAACACACTTGTCAGTGTTTTGATATCAGATGGAATACTCTTTCTCGTGTTTGATCTATTCTAACATGTGTAACGAGATTTATAATTGACATTGTCTAGACATTGTGTCGGCCAGCCGCGGCCAGCAGTTTTGTGTGTCTTGTTGCTCAACCAAAAGCATTTAAATTCTATGTACAGCTCTGTATAACTTTAAACCATACAGCATTAAACTTCAACTCAACCTTACAACATGTTTGCTATGAGTTAATGACAATTTGCAGTAATAGGCTTTTCCCGTTGTTATATTATGTTTATTAGTATGGTAAACGCTCTTCTTTATTTGATGTACTCGTATTTGCCATAATAATAATATTAATAATAATAATAATAATAATTTATTAATAACAATTAATACTTAATAAAATTATCTTTAACCAGGGAGAATCCTTCAGCTTGAACCATTTCATATGTTGTTGCTAGACTTTTCAATCAGACGTCACTCACTGGTCCGTTGATCAGACAGAACAAAGTGCGAACATTGGGGTAGGCAGTCACGTAAACCGTCACCCAGTTTGCTCAGTTGAATATCGGTCTGTTATGCGGGAGGTCCTGGGTTCATTCCATGACTGGTCTTAAAATAATCGAGGAGAAGGTGCTGCCTTTGTTTCCGTCAACAAATGGTTATACCCTGATATGGTTTGATGATCACATCCCAGGTCGAAATGGCCACATTTATATACATCGGGTCATGACTGCAATCGAGGCTGTCGAATTTGTGTATGTTTTTAAACCGTCGTCTGGTTGGCTCAGTTGGTTGAGTACCGGTCTATTGTGCGGGAGGTTCGTGGTTCGAGTCCCGGCTGGATCATTCATTACTCAGGGTCTTAAAATAATTGAGGAGAAGGTGCTGCCTTTGTACATGTAATTACATCTGCAAATGGTTAGACGTTCACGTGGCTCGGATGACCACGTAAACTGGTATAAAGCAATACTTAATAAAACCCTGATGGTTACAAAGAGGATCCCATCGAATTATTAATAAATAAAGAATAATTGTCTGTTTTTTATATTAATGTGCATTGTTCTTGTACTTCATTTCAGAGTTCAATAGAAGACAACATCATGTTTGGTCAACCAATAAAATACAAGGAGCTCTGTAGTATTGCAACACAGACAGATGATTATGGCTGTAGTAATGGCTGTACTTCTATGTACATCGATACAGGTTTAACTGACAACAACATGGATGATGCAAGTCAACCACATCCAACAGTTGTAGGTGATAGTGGTCTTAATTCAGTTAATGCAGTTGATGGGAATTCGTTGAAAAATGCTTCTGCTGTCCACATGGATGAACTTTCGTCAATGTTGAGATTTTTAGAGGAATTAGATTTACCCTCTGAAAAGGAATCAGTTGAAAACAGCACTCAAGCAACAGATTCACCCACCGATCATGTTAATTCGCATTCTCAAGAGAGTGTGGAAAGTCACATTCATGGAAATGACAAACACACTGGAGAGAAGCAATTTGGATGTTCTTACTGTGATAAAAAGTTTGGGTACAAAAGCAGTCTCACTGCTCATCTCAGGATTCATACTGGAGAGAAGCCATTTGAATGTTCTTACTGTGATAAAAAGTTTGGCCAGAAACGCTGTCTCACATCTCATCTCAGACTTCATACTGGAGAGAAGCCATTTGAATGTTCATATTGTAATAAGCATTTTTCACGTAAAAGCCATCTGACTGCCCATCTGACTGGTCATCTTAGAATTCATACTGGAGAGAAGCCATACAAATGTATTTTGTGCGACAAGACATTTCGGCAGAAAATATCCCTTACATGGCATCTGCAAAGTCATACTGGAAAGAAGCCATTTGATTGTTCTTATTGTAATAAGCATTTTGTACGTAAAGGCGATCTTACTGCTCATCTCAGAATTCATACTGGAGAGAAGCCATTCCAATGTTCTTACTGTGATAAAAAGTTTAGCCACAAAGGTCATCTCAATGCTCATCTCAGAATTCATACTGGAGAGAAGCCATTTGTATGTTCTTACTGTGATAAACATTTTCGCCACAAATGGCAACTCAATGATCACCTCAGAATTCATACTGGAGAGAAGCCATTTGAGTGTTCTTACTGCAATAAGCATTTTTCACGTAAAGGCGATCTTACTAGTCATCTCAGAATTCACACTGGCGAGAAGCCATTCCAATGTTCTTAATGTGATAAAAAGTTTGGCCACAAAAAAACATCTCCGCACAACTCACCTCAGAATTCATACTGGAGAGAAGCCATACACATGTCTTTAATTCTTGTGACAAGACATTTCGGCACAAAATATCCCTTACAGGGCATCTACAAAGTCATACTGGAGAGAAGGCATTCCAATGTTCTTAATGTGATAAAAAGTTTGGATACAAAAGCCATCTCAGAAGACATTGCGGTACACAACATCCATCACAAGGCATAGTTACTGCGAGCCATTAGGCGAGTACTGTGAGTAGCCAGGGACACTAATATTGGGCTCCCTGTGTTTTATGTTGACTTGCTATTTAGTCAGATCACGGACGAAAGGATAATATTAAATCATGAGTGTTTGAATATGTGTCGTTTGGTTGAACTACAGATGTAATAAATTGGAAAAAAAATGTGTAGAACAAGACAGCTAGTTTATACGACACTTCTGAATGAACTTTTATTAAATGTTTCTCCCAAGCTTTACTTTTATTTGCCGTTCAAAAACTCATACATAATTCATGAGGCATTAGGCCAAGGGGCTTCGGCTTCAACTCGTTCAGTGGTGCTGGCGGAGCACAGTGGAACAACCCGGCTACTCTTCGTCTACTGCAGGTCGTCGAACAGGAACGACCTCGGCCATGTTCAGATTCGCGTGGGTCGTAAACCAAAAAGAAAAGAAGAAAGTTCCTCCGACCACTGTTCCGATGGAAACTGAGCAAGAAGGGAGTGCTGAATGTTCATTGATTTCATATTTATTGTCATCGGCCGTGACGTCATTCACGTGCCTATGCACACCTAGCCACTAATGAAGTAGTACCTTATTACACTTTATTTTCGCGACACTTTAAATTCGCGAATTTCGCGATTTACAAAAAATCGCGAAATTAAAGTGTCGCGAAAAATAAGTGTCGCGAAAATTTGCATGCGCGAAAATTAAGTGACCATACATATACGCTTTAAGTGAATTATTAGCCTTTAATAATCGTTCTGAGTCCACTTATTCAATGTCTTCGTCGTCCTCATAATCCAGTCTCCTCTGCAGTATTTCAGTATTTCTTGAAGTATTTCAGTCGCTCGTACAGTCGTTGAAATTGCCATTCATGGGCTCCTTAAAATTGAGTTCAGTCAAGCAAAGACTTGAACTTTTCAACGGCTTGTATGTTCTTTGACGATGACTCCCAGACTACATGGACATCATTTGGATGGAGTATAACATGTTAAAAGTTCGTCTTCAAACTTGCCTTTAATAGAGATCCATTCACTTACTCACTCAATGCACAACTGAACCCCTGTATTGTTCTCAAACTGTTGATGTTTCTTCTGTTACATCTTCCAATTGGTAACTAAATTACATCATATCCGGTGTATGACACATGCTTGCGGTGACGTTTACTCATTGGCCTACCGGGAAGTTGTACACCTTCTTTACTCAGTTATCCAAGTTACCGTTTTGTTGCAGTTGTACATCGCTATTTTTTAACACTAGACATTGTACCTTGCAGGTTTTTACCAACTGGTGTACCATGATTCATGTACGAGCATAAGAGAAATACGAATCAAATAAAACAATTTACATGTAATGTGGTTTAATTTAGTTTTTAAGTCAAATAGCGAAGGTATTTAATAATTGGTTTATCGACGAAATCGCGAAAATAAAGTGACTCAGTTACTACAAATTTAACAAAATCGCGAAAATAAAGTGTCGCGAAATATGACCATTCCCAAATCGCGAAATTAAAGTGGCGCGAAAATAAAGTGTAATAAGGTATATTATACCTTATTTCATATTTGCATGTCATTTCGAGTGTTGTGAATAGTGCAAAGTATTGCATACTTTTAGTGTCTGTACTCTACTACGTTTCTATTGTTTAATAGTGCAAAGTATTACATACTTTTAGTGTCTGTACTCTACTACGTTTCTATTGTTTAATAGTGCAAAGTATTGCATACTTTTAGTGTCTGTACTCTACTACGTTTCTGCAATCGAGTGTATGCACAAAGATGCAAATATGCGCTTACTAAGGGCCTGTTTACATGAGAGAGGGATAACCCTAGTGCTAGGATCTTCCTAGCAGGCGAATCAACCTACCGCCTATATATCTATTGCTTTCTGTTTACATGAGAGAGCGGACTTTCTCGCTACATAAATACATAGTAAAATGCATTTATCACTCAGTTTTATGGGGGGATTTATGTAAAGGTTATATAAAGGATTCAGAAAAGGATTTATGTAAAGGTTGTGTAAATGATTTATGAGTATTGGTTAAAGGATTTATGTAAACAGGTTATATATGTACCGCTACCGATATATATAGCGATATAATAACCCGAGGCGAAGCCAGTTTTTTGGTATTTATTTTGTTTGAGACTGTACTAACTACAATCATCATTATACATGCCTACAATGACTGACTGAAAGGGGAAATGCATTGGGGGACACAATCTGACGAGCGGCGAAGGTGCGAGCTCGTAGGAGGATGCGGGGGTATGCTCCCCGAAACTTGTTTGAGGTATCATAGCATTTTCCTGCCTTCTGTGAGTAGTTTCCAGCAAGTAATCTGCCGTGAGCTGTTAAGATTTTGTCCTAGATTTCATTTTATTTTAAATATTTTTATGTTTTTTATAATATATACATATATTAAGGATTTTAAATTGTACGCACGTGCGTACGGGCGGGCGTATATGCACGCTACGCCCCTGGCATCACATGATCTGATCGAGCCAGGCAATTTATCACTCAAACTTTTTTGAACCCAATTAATATTAAAGTACAGAACAGGCCGGGCCGAGTTTATAATCACAGTTTTTTTGTGTTTTTTTTAATTCTTATCGGAGTCATAAATCTGCAATCGAGTGGGACTGGGAACGAGACGACGAGACTTATCAACACGCATCTCAACATTCGCAAACCCACAAGAAAGATTACAAAGCACACACCAATCAGGGGAAACACCTCATGAGTTCAAGGGGCAAAAATCTAAATCTATTCTCGTCTATATTTAGATTGAAACAAGACGCTCTAGTAGCGTGAAGTCGGGCTATTAACGTTTTTACTGATATACTGTAAAGTTCCGAAAGTTAGCCTACTCCGCAGGCTAGTCTATAGCTCGGAATACTGAACTGATTGCTCCACAGGCCGGCCATACCAAACGTTATGACAATGACAATGACAGTTGCGTGACGAGGGAGACTGTTTGTCGGTGAGTCATAATGCATAGATAAACATCTACAATGAGACGTATTTGGATCGTATTTGGTACGTCTTGAGGTTGCATCGGGTCAGATGGTTCTGATAACTTCCATCGTTTGTTTTTGTTTAAGCTTTCAAAGGCTTCAATTGCACTATCCACGTACTGAAGTAATTCTATGCTCAAACGGGTCAAATATAGTTCGCTCTTGTTACTCGGGCCCTTCCGAAGGAAGCCCGAGTTATAAAATGGGCTCTCTCGTTCGTCGGTTTTAGTAGTTTTGTTTGGTCAAAGAATGAAGAAAGTATGCGACGTATTTAATCGTATCGAGTTTCAAGATTAGTCTTGATCATATCGGTACACACAATGTGAAGTATGTGACCTTCTCGAGTTTTGACATGCGAGCCGGCAAGGGTTTCGGTTGGCTGAAGACGGGGGCGATGATATTCGAACGGGCTAATGAAGTAATTCCGAAAGCATGATTCGCTCAAACGGGTCAAATAGTTTCCTAGTGTATATCAAACTATTGTTCAGTTGTTCGCTCTAGGTTCGAAAACTAGAAGTGATGGGTCATCGTTATGTTAATAGAAGTGCTAACTCATCGTTCCAATCTCTTTTGTCACGCAAATGTCATTGTCATATGCCCGAGTGTACGCTCATTGAGCGTCTTGTTTATAGGTTAAATGAAGAATAACCAATACGACGTAGAATTTTTCGGATTTAATTTTGCACAATATTTCGACTAGCCATACTAGTCTTCATCAGGTGCATATGAGATTTTACAAGTGACTTGACTATATATAATGGTAAAAAGGAAATGACGTTATAATATATGATATGATAGCGAGAGATAAATAACGGTGTAACTGATTAGTAGGTTTCATCGCGTTTATTAAGGCCATTAGGTTTAAGAGTGTTAGCACGTGTTTATGTTGGTGCCCCTGCGTCTCTTATTATGAACTTCATTTCAGAACGCAATTGCACCAGGGCACGAGTGAACGCTCAATGAGCGTCTTGTTTCTTAGGGTCTTAGGGTCTTAGGGTCTTAAAAAGGGTCTTAGGGTCTTAGTTTCGGGGGTCTTAGTGTGTCACGTACTGAGTGCCACATTTATTTGTTTCTCCCAGGATGTCGTGGCATGCCGATTTTTATTTACTACCGAGAACAATCGAAATGAAATGCTCTTTGTAATTGCCAAGTTGAGAAATTGACACAAAAACAATACCGCGCGCTGTCTAGACACGGTGTACGAGCAGGGTCTTTGAAGAGTTTCCGTTTAAAAAAATCCCTTTTGGAGGCAATTGTTTGGGAACTGACACAAGGGCGAACTTTTTCAGTTGAGGAAAAGTTTTTTTTTTCTTGTGGTATAATAGTACTTCATTAGTGGCTAGGTGTGCATAGGCACGTGAATGACGCTACGGGATGACTATAAATACGAAATCAATGTTCAGCACTCCCTTCTTGCTCAGTTTCCAGCGGAACAGTGATCGGAGGAACTTTTCTTCTTTTCTTTTTGGTTTACGACCCACGCGAATCTGAACATGGCCGAGGTCGTTCCTGTTCGACGACCTGCAGTAGACGAAGAGTAGCCGGGTTGTTCCACTTTGCTCCGCCAGCACCACTGAACGAGTTGAAGCCGAAGCCTCCGAGGGCGAACTTGAGTCGAATACTTGAATGTTGATTTGTTAAAGTAAGTGTTGAATGTACATGCTGTTTAGCAAGGGTTTGTCTGTAGAATGAATCAGGCTCCATCGACTGGATGGTTTGTTGAAATGTTTGCTCGCTGCGTGTATCGCTAGGTGAGAGTTTGCACGAGTTTATTTGTAGAATGAACCCCTCGTCAATATGTTTTTGTTGGGAGACTGCACTGATGATTCAATGTTATTTTGCATGTATGGAGAATAATTTTCACCGTTTAACTATCTGTAGAATGGATTCTTCTACAGGATGGTTCGTTCGACGACTCTAGATACTTCAGCAAGATTTTTGCCAGAGAAGGTATACCACGTGGGATGATCGCATGGCCTCGACCACGTGGGATGATCGCATGGCCTCAACCACGTGGGATGAACGCATGGCCTCGACCACGTGGGATGATCGTATGGCGATGACACAACAGTGTTCCAGGGCGAGGTTTCACAGTTTCAGTACCAGGATGAGTTTTTCACCGTTTCAGTACCAGGGTGAGGTTTCACCGTTGACCAGGGTGAGTTTTTACCGTTAACCAGGGTGAGTTTTCACCGTTACAGTATCAGGGTGAGTTTCCACCGTTTCAGTACCAGGGTGAGGTTTCACCGTTTCAGTACCGGGGTGAGGTTTCACCGTTGACCAGGGTGAGTTTTCACCATTTCAGTACCAGGGTGAGGTTTCACCGTTTCAGTACCGGGGTGAGGTTTCACCTTTGACCAGGGTGAGTTTTCACCATTTCAGTACCGGGGTGAGGTTTCACCGTTGACCAGGGTGAGGTTTCACCGTTTCAGTACCAGGGTGAGTTTTCACCATTTCAGTACTAGGGTGAGGTTTCACCGTTTCAGTACCGGGGTGAGGTTTCACCTTTGACCAGGGTGAGTTTTCACCATTTCAGTACCGGGGTGAGGTTTCACCGTTGACCAGGGTGAGGTTTCACCGTTTCAGTACCAGGGTGAGGTTTCACCGTTTCAGTACCAGGGTGAGTTTTCACCATTTCAGTACTAGGGTCAGGTTTCACCGTTTCAGTACCAGGGTGAGGTTTCACCGTTGACCAGGGTGAGTTTTCACCATTTCAGTACCAGGGTGAGGTTTCACCGTTTCAGTACCAGGGTGAGGTTTCACCGTTGACCAGGGTGAGGTTTCACAGTTTCAGTACCAGGGTGAGGTTTCACCGTTTCAGTACCAGGGTGAGTTTTCACCATTTCAGTACTAGGGTCAGGTTTCACCGTTTCAGTACCAGGGTGAGGTTTCACCGTTGACCAGGGCGAGGTTTCACCGTTTCAGTACCAGGGTGAGTTTTCACCGTTTTCGTACCAGGGTGAGTTTTCACCGTTGACCAAGGTGAGGTTCCACCGTTGACCAAGGTGAGGTTCCACCGTTGACCAGGGTGAGTTTTCACCGTTGACCAGGATGAGGTTTCACCGTACGCGTTCCAGTACCAGGGTGAGGTTTCACCGTTGACTAGGGTGCATTTTTCACTGTTGACCAGGGTGCGTTTTCACCGTTTCAGTATCAGAGTGAGGTTTCACCGTTGACCGGAGACCGGAGTGAGTTTTCACCGTTGACCAGGGTGCATTTTCACCGTTGACCAGGGTGCGTTTTCACCGTTGACCAGGGTGCGTTTTTCACCGCTGACCAGGGTGCGTTTTCACCGTTGACCAGGGTGCATTTTCACCGTTGACCAGGCTGCGTTTTCACCGTTGACCAGGGTGCATTTTCACCGTTGACTAGGGTGTGTTTTTCACCGTTGACCAGGGTGCGCTTTCACCGTTGACCAGGGTGCGCTTTCACCGTTGACTAGGGTGAGTTTTCACCGTTGACCAGGGCGCGTTTTCACCGTCGACCAGGGTGAGTTTTCGACCGTTGACCAGGGTGCGCTTTCACCGTTGACCAGGGTGCGCTTTCACCATTGACTAGGGTGAGTTTTCACCGTTGACCAGGGGGAGTTTTTGACTGTTGACTAGGGTGCGGTTTCACAGGGCCAGATGTTTGCCGATGAATTGTGAAATGATTGAATGTGACAATCAAGTCTCAGAGTTTTGATAGCTTTGAAAAAGGGGTACCTAAATCAACCCCCCGGTTATACTGGGTCTTAGCTGTTATGTCTCTGCTGGCTTGTCGGGGTTTGTATTGTTTTTCACAAGAATATTGTAGGGAACGTAGTTAGGCCTTGTAAAGGCGATGTACAGCATGCAGATCCGCATGCACGGTCTTATGCATGGAAACCCCGTCGTACTGTCGGCAGAGGGATGACAGCCAGTATCACGTGGTTGTGAAATGGAAAACTCCCTAGCAAAGCGGAGTGTTCCCTCCAGTGATTGGTCGATCGAGTCGGGTGCGTTTGTTCTTACGAGTTCCAGGCGGTTGTGCACTGTTGTAAGATGAACACGTAGCCGAGGCTGTTATGTATTGCGTTGAGTATACAACATAGCAACGTGTGAATGGGTGAGTCCCTAAGGACTAGACTCTAATATAAATATAGTGTTATGAATAAAGTAATTCATTCAATCCAAATGAGTCTCAGTATTTCAGGGTTTCGATGGACTGAAAACGGGGGCGATGATATCCGTACGCCTAATGAAGTAATTATATGCTCAAACGGGTGAAATGAGTTTCCGAGCGTATATAAAACTAAATCCGAAGTATTGCTCGCTCTAGGGTCATGCATCGTTAATAGAAGTGCTAGCTCATCGTTCCACGACTACCGACTAGAAGTGCTGTGTAGCTAGAAGCTCGTGCTGTATCAAGAGAGAAGCAGTTGTGTAAAATATGCAGAAGAGAAATGAAGAAGCATGATTGACTGAAAATAGTACTATTGAAGCCTTTGCAAGCTTAAATATATTTAACAAAAACAAACGCGCCTTGATCGAAGGGCGTTATCAGAACCATCTGACCTATGCAACCTCAAGACGTAACAAGTACGCACTGATTCGAGATCTTTATCTATGATCACCGACAAATAGTCTCCCTCGTTACGCAACTGTCATTGTCATAACGTACATTAGACGTATGATCAAAAAGCCAGGGTCAAGTATCGGAGATTGTCACGGAAGAATGACTCTGCTCTTCTCTTCGTCTGTCAATTTTGAGATAGCTTTTCTACCAATGGTGTGTGTTGGTGAGCAAAGATAGATCGAGATCTACTTGTCATAATGTCCGAGTATACGCTCATTAAGCGTCTTGTTAAAGCAAAGCTTCTACAAGAAGAAGAGTTAATTACTTAGAGAAGGTGCTTGACCGTGCACGGTTCGCTCCGCTAATCCATTTGATTGTGGACATAATGGTGATGATGTGACGTGTTTGAAATTCCACGATTTGGAAAACTGTTTGTATTCTTCAGAGGTGTACTGCGGGCCATTATCAGAGAGTACTATCTCGGGTATGCCATGACGGGCAAATACAGACTTTGTATGAACAATGACAATTGAGCTCTTGGTGTTCTCCAGCTTTGCGGTCTCAAAATAATTACTGTAAGAAACTACAATAAGAAGATAGTTAGTATTGTTCCACACGAATAAATCCGTGCATACCATTTGCCAAGGGCGTACGGGAATTTCGTGCGGACACAGGGGCTCCTTTTTGGTTGGCATTTTGGGTTGTATACTATTCTACAACACTCGCATTCATGCTCAGTTGAATTAAGGTATGGGGCAAAATATTGACCAGCGCCCCTGCACCTATCTATTACAACTTTGGTCATAATAGGCAGACAACATAAAAGTATCTGATTCACTATCAATTCCCTTTCTCATCCCTTTATCTTAATCCCTGAAATAACCCCCAATCCTCACAATCTCCAAATCTTATCCAATCCCTAAATCTGGCTTACAGTCCCCAAATCTTACAGTGCCCAAATCTTACAGTCCCCAAATCTTGTCCCAACTCTTGAATGCAGGACTGTACAATATCAACATAGCTAACAATATTCTCACAAAAATACAATACAATAATCCCCTGCAAGGTATATCCGTGGGAGCCCGTTTTGGCACATTTTTCATAGAAAAACACCCACTCAATGGTGCACGAGGTGCCACCAACGAAAACAAATGAAGATCTACTAAAACTAAGAACATTCATCAAAAACGGTGGCCCGAAACAAGGAAAGAAGTCCCTCCATCTGTTCAACCATTCTGGAATTATCGCGACGAGTTCAGTATCTATCACTGATGATATATCATTTTCAAAACTGACAAGATCGTAATTCCTAAGTCCCTACGAAAGGACATGCTGAACAAAATACATGCTGGGTATGCAAAAGTGCAAAAGTAGAGCAAGAGATATCTTATTCTGGCCTGGAGTGAATAAGGAAATCGAGGATCTTGTATCTACATGTGAGATATGTCAGCTATTCAAACTCATTTGCATATACTAAATTATGCATGCAAGTCATTATAAAGTCCCAAGGGAATAGACGCTAATATATAAACCACTCCTTGAGTAAGCACGGTCACTTAGGCGGCAAACACGAAACCAACATAAGCTTCGAAGTTTCTTGGCCAGAAATCACCGAACACAGATCGCTAATCCTTCTTCCATCTTCATGGCTGACCAGAATCCAGCACCAGCACAACCGGGTGTAGTTCAACAAGCAATAAATGATTTAAACGTTGCCCCTGCTCCGGCCCAAGTGCCAGCTCAAGCTGCCGGTCAAGACGCCAATGCTGCTGGTCAAGATCAAGCCGCTAATGCTGCTGCCGACGGCGAGGTATGTTAGACTCTATGGTTTATTTAATACTTCATGTAATGCTTCGGTTTGTTGGCGGTTCTTCGTAATTGTGTCCAGAATTTTGATCTGGGATAGCCATTCTGGGCTACAGTCCAATCGAACGTCAAGCATAGTGTTTGTAAAACGTGGTAAATGGATTTAGTCAAGATATATTGTCCAAAAAAATAAGAGGAACGGTTAGGCTGCTCGCGATCTACAGATTGGTTCTGGTAACGTGGTATATTAGCAGGGAATTTGGCAGTTTTTTGTTGTAGCCGACCAGAATTTGAATTTATAATTAAAGTGTTGCCTGCCCTTGGGACTAAAACCATGTATCCTTTTGTTTTGCATTTATATACCTATAATGAGATCTGTGTCTATGTTTGGCTTAGGGCCTTTTTGCAGAGAAGGGTTTTTTAAAGCGCGTGGACTTTAAGAGTCCGTTTATAGGGAGCGTTTCTGTGCCTCTGATTGGCTATGGGCCCTTTTCAGAGAAGAGGTAAGCTCTGTGGACTTTAGGGGTCCGTTTATAGAGAGCGTTTGTGTGCCTCTGATTGGCTTCGGGCCCTTTTCAGAGAAGAGGTAAGCTCTGTGGACTTTAGGGGTCCGTTTATAGAGAGCGTTTGTGTGCCTCTGATTGGCTTCGGGCCCTTTTCAGAGAAGACTTCAGCTCTGTGGACTTTAGGGGTCTGTTTATAGAGAACGTTTATGTGAATCTGTTGGGTTTAGGGCCTTAGAGAAGAGTTAAGCTCTGTGGACCTTGGGGGTCTAGCGAAGTAAACTTTGAGGAAAAGTATAAGTAGAGGCATGTGTACGTGATGAGAGGTGGCTGTATGCATAACAGCGTGGTTATTAATTATTATTTTCAGGTCCAGCCTCCTGACCCGATGATGGCCATTCAGAATAGATTGGCGAAACTTGAGGAGGAGAAAAACCACCAATCCGCGGATGTAATCCTGACCCGCATCAGGATTCTGCTCAACAAGACGGATGCCACATTTAATAAAGACGAAGCTTTTGATTTGTTGATTGAATTGAAAGCGGCAGCAGCCACAGAGAAACATAAGGACCTCCCACACTACCAAGCAGTGTTTATGGCGATGAGGCAAAAGGTGGCAGTACCGGCGAGTCAGTTCAGAAAATACCTAGCTGCTCTCCTGGGAGATAAACACCAAGAGAAGGTACTAGATATCTTGTCCAAGGTGGATAAGGGCCTAAAGCTGGATGGAGAGTTAGCGGGGCGTCACAGTCGACAACAAGAACCCAGGCAGAGCGGGTCGTCGAAGAGGAGCATGCGTTGCTTTTATTGTGACGCAGTAGGCCATCTACAGAATAGATGTTTCAAAAGGAAACGGGATTTAGATCGTGCGGGACACGATCCCGACGAACCCGAAGACAGAAAGCCGCGTCGACACGATCGCAGGGCGTGAGTGGAAATCTCGTCATAAGACGTGTATTGAGTAATTAACTATTTATTTTTTGTTATATTTTGGCTTGTTTGGACGCTACCAGATGTATTGAATTTAATTAAAAAAGAAAGAAAGTTAATTGTCGTAATCGAATTGAAATAATTTCGTTTTTCCCTGGATCTCGGTTGGGAACAGCAACCCGCACGGACATATCGTCTCATCGAATGTCACGTGTTCGTTCCGTTCGCGGACGTTGGGGATGCTGTCTCCTGACGGGGGCTCTAGCCTTAACCCGTGTGTTTAAAACCAGTTTTATTGGGTCTTGTTCCTTTCATGTGGGTGAAATCTTGTCTTGGCTTATTTTTTATTTTTTTGTTTAGAAGCCCCGTAAAAGAAAGAAGTTATACAACGTTTACAATACCCCTTCATGGGAGACACAAGCTGTTTTTCACCCTGTTCATGATCAGAAGGGAAACGAAACAAGGCGTGTTAGATGGGTTAGGGCAAACGGGAGCCCCAGTCAGGAGACAGTGTTTTCGCGAACACACATTCACGAGGTGCTTGACAATCATCAACCACCTTTGCTCGAGGTTTTGGGTTTCCGGGATCCCGATCAGTTTTTAGCGGAGGAGATTCACCGGCATCCCGAAGTATGGTCGGAAATCCTTAAGGGACATCAATACAAAGACATGATCCTTGATTGGCTGCGCAACGGCGTAGACGTGACGGATTTTTCCACACGATTTAAGGGAGTGTTCAGAGGCACACATTATGACACCGTGTTCCCTCCACCAACCGTGCTCAAAAACCTGCAAAATTGCAAGAAATTCACCATGTTCATCACAAATACCTTGGGGGAAAGAATAAAAGCCGGAGCAGTTGGAGTGTGGGGAAGGGTTGGAGAAACAGAACCGCCGCATCTGGTGCTTCCTCTCACAGTAGAACCCACAAAACCCAGGCTATGTTTAGACGCGCGTTTTCTAAATATGTGGATGAAGGATTGCCCGTTTAGTTTGGATCGTTTAACGGACATCAAATCCTACGTATATAAGGGATCGTTTATGACAAAATGTGACGACAAATCGGGCTATGACCACGTGCTGTTAAGTGAGTCGTCCCAGCAATATTTTGGTTTTGAATGGGCAGGCTGGTGGCTAGTGTCCAAAACCCTCCCATTTGGGTGGAAAGAATCAGCTTTCATCTACCAGACCCTGGGTGCGGCTGTCGCTAGTTTCTTCCGAAACATTGGTATTCCATGCTCCATTTATATAGATGATAGATTAACAGGAGAGCACACACTCAGGTCCATGGTCGGTCCCAGTGGAACAACGCACACAGCAGTTCAGCCTACGCGCTTCCCAGGCAGCTATTTATTTGGTATGCGACGTCCTAGTCAGCTTGGGATATTTTCTCGGCTTTTCCAAGTGCGTATTAACACCCGTAAAACAGCTGGAATATTTGGGTTTTCTAGTAGATTCAGAGCTACAAGCCTTTAGCATTCCACTACCCAAAGTGGTCAAATTTGCCGAGCTTCGAGAAGCAATTCTCCGTAGGCAGAAAACGGTACCCATGAAAACTCTGCAAAGATTCCAGGGCAAGTGCATCTCATTTTCTATCGCAGTTCCAGCGGCCAAGCTGTACATCAGAAATATTTGCGCAGCCATTGCTTCAGCGCACGACAGCCTAGAAGTTAAGATGACTAAGCCGTTAATAGAGGAGGTGTCACACTGGAGGTTCCTGGACAGTTGGACCGGACATGTTCCTTGGAGAAACGAGAAACATTGGCAGATGACTATAACGAGTGACGCCTCAGGTTCAGGATGGGGTGGGGTGATCCACTTGCCCAAGAAGGAGTTACAGTTAAGAGACTACTGGAATCACAAGGAAATCGCTCTCAACATTTCGACCAAGGAGACTTTGGCCTTGGCAAGAATCCTCCAGGCCACGCCGGAGCAGGTGCGGGACTGCAGAATCGATGTGTATACTGACAGCCAGGTCCTGATTGACACGTGGAATAGAGAAGGGAGTAAAAGCCCAGAATTAACGGAAGCCATAAAGGAACCTTTCAATGTGGTTTCCCAAAGAAACCTGCACTTGGCTTTGCAGCATATCCCAACCCAGTTGAATAAGGCAGATATGCCATCAAGATGTCTATCCAAATTGGATTCTATGCTGTCTCCCAAAGCATGGGCACGAGTACAATCCAACTTTGGGGGAATCCGAGGTCACTCGGTTGATTTGATGGCGCTCGACACCAACGCCCAACAAGATTTCTCTGGTCAACCTCTACCACACTTTACTCCTTTCCCAACGCCAGAGTCGGCAGGTGTTAATCTGTTTGCGCAGTCTCCACAGACCGCGCCAGCAGTGTGGGACAACCCGTATGTTTTCCCACCCTTCAATCTCGTGGGCCCGGTCCTCAGATTTCTGCTGCCTTTCCATATTCCGTTCACAATCATTGTACCCGCACCATCTCCAAAACCAGTTTGGTGGCCAATCCTGAAAGCCGTTTCACATGATTTTTCTAATTTGGGTACCAAAAGCGACAACTCCACAATTGTGTCCCCCTCCAAGCAAGGCATGAGGCCATCGCCATGCCCCACTGACATTTGGATGTTCAGGGTTTACGGTGCATAACGCATCCACGCGGATAACCTATGTTTCCTTGTGTCAACCTACAGCCACTTCCATACGTGCCAAAGTTATTCCAGCCTTCAGTAGCATGCCCGTCTTGCCTCCACCCAAACGATGAAACATTCAATTTCTGTCAAAGATGTGGCTACAAAAGAAAACGAATGATGACCGAACCGTCTCCACCGCTAAAGAAGCTCAAATTCGCGGTGAATGAGGATGAGATAGAACAACGCATTTCTGTGTTATCAAAGTCTAGAAGCGATTTGCCGTACGCCAGACAAAAGTCATCTTTAGAGGCAGAGTTGACCGCGTTCTTGGCCCAGCTCAACTTCCCCAAAGATATTCCTTCGTGTCGTCCCCCGGAGATTATCAAATTTCTTGTGTGGAAGGATAAAACGGGGAGGACAAAAGTACACAACGCTCAATGTAGTTTTCTTGGACACAAAGGCCCCTCGAACTGCGCGTGTGCAATACGCTTGGCTTTTGGAACAGTTGACTCTATGATAGGAAAATTAAGAGCTATTTTCTCACAGAATAATAGAGTAGGCGAGTGGGATCCCATGCTAGGCATCGGCAATCCCGCAAGCGGTTTGGTTATCAAGCAATATTTGTCTAGCGTAAGGTCAGAACAATTACAGGCTAGGGCGACCCCCTCACAAGCAAAACCTCTGCTTGTGCCCCACCTTGAGGTTTTAAGCAAGTTCGTACATGTAGGTCTGGGTGAACCCTGTTTGACACCACCTCAGATCTTTATATTCGCAAGAGATCAAGCATTCTTCAAGGCGTTATTCTTTTCCGGCGATAGGGCGTCGGACCTTGCTCAGGTTAAAACGTCTGAAATACTGCGTCTGCCTGACAACTCGGGTTTCTTATTTAACCACATATGGACTAAAACCCTGCGCAACAGCGATACAAATGTTTTTGCCTTCAAAAGGGGTTCAAACAAACTTGTTTGTCCAGTCGCTGGCATAGAGTTGTACTTTAAGATTGCTGCTGCTATTAATATTGATATAAGTAAAGGCTTCCTGTTTCGAGCGATAACAAAGGAGGGAAAAGTATCCCAACAGCAATTTAGCGCCACCGCGGCTCAAGCTAGGCTGAAAGAATATAGCCAAAAGCTAAAAGCACAATGGCAAGACCAGCATTTCACGTTGCATAGTTTTAGGGGAGGGGCGGCTGTCTCCCTCGCAATGGCGAATGTCCCGCTGCACGAAATAATGGACCATGTCGGGTGGAAAACTAGTACGCAGGCCATGCACTACATAAGATTACGTGAAGTATTAAATCCAGCAGGACCCGCAGCGAAGTTAGCCGATTTAGACCCCGCCTCCTTCGCGCACTTCTTCCAGCGGAATAACCTCGAGGGTTTCACCCCAGCCTTTCCTTCTCGCACGTAGAGCGTCTTGGTACCTTTAAGTAAGTTTTTATACACTCAATAGTTTAGGAAAGCAGTAAATATAATTCGCATTCAAGCTTTGACGTGCCTCAGTGCCTTGATATCAGGGTGAAGGAAGAGAGAGAAGGAGATGGGGGGGTGGCGGTGGTGTTGTAAGGTTTGGAAGACTTAGAAGACTTGGGGTGCCTCTTTTAGGTGAAGGTCTGTAGTATAACAGATCAAAGGAGAGTTGTCTGGCGAAAGCGGAGGGTTGCTCCCATATCTTAACCAACAACAATGACAGCAGGAATAATATAGTACTATTCAAACTCATTTGCATATACTAAATTATGCATGCAAGTCATTATAAAGTCCCAAGGGAATAGACGCTAATATATAAACCACTCCTTGAGTAAGCACGGTCACTTAGGCGGCAAACACGAAACCAACATAACAAGCTTCGAAACCCCACCCGCCCTGCCCTTACGATCTGTGTTCGGTGGCTGCTACACGAACGAAAAAACTTCACCTTACCACAACGACTCTCCGCTTCGCCCCTGGCTACAGCGGAGGGTTGCTCCCATATCTTAACCAACAACAATGACAGCAGGAATAATATAGTACTATTCACTGACTCGTAATGACATGCAAATATGAAATAAGGTATAATACTACTTCATTAGTGGCTAGGTGTGCATAGGCACGTGAATGACGCTACGGGATGACTATAAATACGAAATCAATGTTCAGCACTCCCTTCTTGCTCGTTTCCAGCGGAACAGTGGTCGGAGGAACGGCCCACCCTACCCCTTCCGACAGATTCGCGTGGGTCGTATTCCCCTGACACTGCTCCCGCTGGTCAATATTTTGCCCCATACCTTAATTCAACTGAGCATGAATGCGAGTGTTGTAGAATAGTATACTATACGTGATTCTGAACATTGATAACAAATATTCTCCGATAAAAATTGTCATACAGTGATAATCGATGATACTCATCACCCCATCATAACAAATAAAACCAACTTTCGGTACACTCAGAGCCAGCGATTGTGCATTTTGATTTCACCATGTGTTCCGCCATATTGAATTTGATTCTTCGGGAAATGAGCTCGGGGGATTGTCGTACATTATCCGTGACGTCGTGGAATTGAATATTTAATGAGGTCCTTTTGAGGCATCCCTTTTAGCCTCCACCGCTTATGCTGTCCTTTCTTTCCTTTTTAATCCCATAACTTCATTTAGGATCAAACCTTCTGTGGGGGAGGCGATGGGGGCATTTGCACAGACACAAGTAAAGCTCTAATAAATTATTGCCCTATAACACTATGACGTCACATCAAAACAATTTAATAAACGCTAAGGATGGCTATACTAGACTGGGAATTGGGTAGAAGATGGTCACGGCAAGAGAAAATGATTGCTTGTTTAGCCCATGGTGCCACAAGCATAAGCGCAGGCACAAGAGGTCTAATGTCACTGTGAAAACAGGCATGATACAAGCATAAGCACAAGCACAAGAGGCCTTATGTCACTGTGAAAACAGGCCTGACGCAAGCCTGTGAAAACAGGCCTGATGATTTCAAGCGTTGTTCAAGAATTATAGAGAAAAGTATAAAGATTGATCGTGAATTTGTTTTACTTTTTATCGTAATCTTGTCATTTCTTTCTGCATTTCTAATAGACATTTTTAAATTTTTCTAATTCATATTCTGATGAAGGGAAAGTCCCTTAATACCAGACATAACAAATATTCAGAGACCTTGGCGCTTATATATGCATATTAGAAGGGAAAGTCCCTTCCAAAGAAGGTCAACAAACATTGTATTATCGCCTGACCGCATTCTTGATCCAAAAGACAATAATTATTTTGGATTGAAGTCTTTAGTCGTTTTAAAGTCATTCTTTGATATGTTGTCGATTATTATTAATATTTCGGGGCTTTGATATTAACTTGTTTGCAAGCAAAAGTGTGACTTTTTTGCGTATCAGATCAAATAGAATTCCAAAAATATTTGTGAATTCGGTTTCAAGGGAATTTCCCTCAAACCATACTTGGGGGAAACCCCTAATTCAACCAATCCTTGACCAATCGCATCAGTGTAAGGAGTCACATGACAGTGTAAGGGGTCCGTATATAAACGCCCAGGGCCATTTGCTCCTGCACAATACCTCGTGGGTTTTATAAGTTCCAGTGTCAGAGACATATTTGTGCGTGCAGCGCTAGCGAGAAAGTATCTCCAAATGGCTGATGCAATACTACCGACTACTACTACTTTCCAGTTGATTCCGCCCTCGTTTACCTTGGCAAGTTCTGTACCTGATTGTGAACATATTGTACCTATCAGTTATAGTCACTCCTCGATTCCAATCATCCAAAAGGATGAGTATGTACATCGCGGTGGACATTTGCCGTTTAGTCTCTCCTCGATTATGAGTCCAAACATGAATCTCCAAAGGGATAATTCAGATATACCGACTACTACTACTTTCTTGATTCCGCCCTCGATTACCGTGCCGACAATTTCTTACATGGTGTACATTGTGTGTATTGTGTGTATTGTGTACTTATTTATAGTCTCTCAAACAATCATCCAAAAGGACATCCAAAAGGATGAGTATGTACATCGCGGTGTACATCTGCCGTTTAGTCTCTCCTCGAATATGAGTCCAAACATGAATCTCCGAAGGGATAATTCAGATATACCTACTAGCTACTACTTCCTCGATTATAAATCGGAGGCTAAACATGAATCTCCAAAATGCGAAAACTACCGATCTATCGGCAGAAACTTGATGAAATGGATTTTGATGGGAGACGGAACAAAAACGTATTAGATGACTCGAACAAAATGCTCTATCGACACAGGAATCCAACATACCGAAATACACCGCCATAAATCATACTGTAGAAACGAGAAAACACACTGACATCGACGTTGCCTTGGCCAGCAAAGACTTGAAGATCAGCATGCAGCGATCGTGAGGGAAGAAGAACTGAGACATCGACGTTGCCTTGGCCATTGGCACGACTGCAAAACTACAAGCCTTACTCTGTGGTAAAAACTAGTTTCCAGCAAAGTACAAGAAACAAACGGACTACTTGTTGTCTGCTGTGACACAATACACGAACTAACTTTAGAACTCTGTAATGCATAAAAATGCATAAAAAATAAGGTTCCACAGTTCCTAAGAGATTACTTTAAATTTAATAGAGACGTTGTGCCTAGAAGAACTAGACAAAGTGACTATATTAGGATCCCTACAGTTAGGACTGAGGCCGCTAAAAGGTCGTTTTATTACAACGGAGCTGCTGTGTATAATAGTTTTTTATAATTTTATATATCCTCAATTAAATTTTATATAGTTACATTTTAATGTTAGACTAGACGCTCTTCTAGCGTGAAGTAGGGCTTCTAAACGAAATGTAGCCTATTTGAACTAAATATACAATGTAGATATCTTATAGTGCGATTAAAACAGTATTTGGTTGCTCGTCATTGCATGACTCAAGCTCGATAGAACATGCTTTTCTTGCAATTTCAGTACATAACTGCGATCACATGATCTGATCGAGCCAGGCAATTTATCACTCAAACTTTTTTGAACTAGCTGAGCTGAACCTCACCCAATTAATATTAAAGTACAGAACATTGGATTTGCCTGATTTGGACATTATATAATTTCTTAGGGTCTTAGGGTCTTAGTTTCGGGGGTCTTAGTTTTCCGAACACCCCTTGTCGATTGTGTATACTGATTTATTTAATTGTTGTTATCCAGCTATTACTGATCAATATAGTGAATAAATTGTACAGAAAGAACGGCGAAAACAGTGTGTAAAATTATTGTTGAAATAAATACGTTTGTTTGTCATTTTGTGTACAAGTACTGATAGCAAATGTGTTGTGCAGTACTAAATATTGAGACTATTCAGCATTAATAAAACACAATGCGTCAATTTTGAAGATTTTAATCGATAAAAATCAAAATATAAAACAAATACTTTACAGAAGTCAAAACAGTGTGTCAGTGTGTCACGTACTGAGTGCCACATTTATTTGTTTCTCTCAGGATGTCGTGGCATGCCGATTTTTATTTACTACCGAGAAAAATCGAAATGAAATGCTCTTTGTAATTGCCCTATACCACTATGACGTCACATCAAAACAATCTATTGTTTAAACGCTAAGGATCATGGTCGCTAGAGGGGGACAAAACAGCAACAACACAAAGGATTACCCAAATAAATGTATTTTACAGACGGTCTGAAAGCGATAAAAGTCACCAAACACAGTAAATATTGTGGGAAAAGCATCGATGAACATAATATCTGGAAACTAGCCAATTTGAAATCTAGCGAACCTCAGCAGAGCAGATTTAGTTCAAATTTCTATTGTTCTTCACGATTCTGTCCCCCTCATAAATAAGCCGTTACGTCATAATGGTATAGGGCAATTGCCAAGTTGAGAAATTGACACAAAAACAATACCGCGCGCTGTCTAGACACGGTGTACGAGCAGGGTCTTTGAAGAGTTTCCGTTTAAAAAAATCCCTTTTGGAGGCAATTGTTTGGGAACTGACACAAGGGCGAACTGTTTCAGTTGAGGAAAAGTTTTTTTTTTCTTGTGTAGACATGGATAGTATAGAGTTTACTGCCGGGAGAGGAATCAATACGATTGAAATGAGGCCATGCAGCGTTAGGTTGTGACACTATACGTGATTCTGAACATTGATAACAAATATTCTCCGATAAAAATTGTCATACAGTGATAATCGATGATACTCATCACCCCATCATAACAAATAAAACCAACTTTCGGTACACTCAGAGCCAGCGATTGTGCATTTTGATTTCACCATGTGTTCCGCCATATTGAATTTGATTCTTCGGGAAATGAGCTCGGGGGATTGTCGTACATTATCCGTGACGTCGTGGAATTGAATATTTAATGAGGTCCTTTTGAGGCATCCCTTTTAGCCTCCACCGCTTATGCTGTCCTTTCTTTCCTTTCTAATCCCATAACTTCATTTAGGATCAAACCTTCTGTGGGGGAGGCGATGGGGGCATTTGCACAGACACAAGTAAAGCTCTAATAAATTATTGCCCTATAACACTATGACGTCACATCAAAACAATTTAATAAACGCTAAGGATGGCTATACTAGACTGGGAATTGGGTAGAAGATGGTCACGGCAAGAGAAAATGATTGCTCACTTGTTTAGCCCATGGTGCCACAAGCATAAGCGCAGGCACAAGAGGTCTAATGTCACTGTGAAAACAGGCATGATACAAGCATAAGCACAAGCACAAGAGGCCTTATGTCACTGTGAAAACAGGCCTGACGCAAGCCTGTGAAAACAGGCCTGATGATTTCAAGCGTTGTTTCAAGAATTATAGAGAAAAGTATAAAGATTGATCGTGAATTTGTTTTACTTTTTATCGTAATCTTGTCATTTCTTTCTGCATTTCTAATAGACATTTTTAAATTTTTTCTAATTCATATTCTGATGAAGGGAAAGTCCCTTAATACCAGACATAACAAATATTCAGAGACCTTGGCGCTTATATATGCATATTAGAAGGGAAAGTCCCTTCCAAAGAAGGTCAACAAACATTGTATTATCGCCTGACCGCATTCTTGATCCAAAAGACAATAATTATTTTGGATTGAAGTCTTTAGTCGTTTTAAAGTCATTCTTTGATATGTTGTCGATTATTATTAATATTTCGGGGCTTTGATATTAACTTGTTTGCAAGCAAAAGTGTGACTTTTTTGCGTATCAGATCAAATAGAATTCCAAAAATATTTGTGAATTCGGTTTCAAGGGAATTTCCCTCAAACCATACTTGGGGGAAACCCCTAATTCAACCAATCCTTGACCAATCGCATCAGTGCAAGGAGTCACATGACAGTGTAAGGGGTCCGTATATAAACGCCCAGGGCCATTTGCTCCTGCACAATACCTCGTGGGTTTTTATAAGTTCCAGTGTCAGAGACATATTTGTGCGTGCAGCGAGAAAGTATCTCCAAATGGCTGATGCAATACTACCGACTACTACTACTTTCCGGTTGATTCCGCCCTCGTTTACCTTGGCAAGTTCTGTACCTGATTGTGAACATATTGTACCTATCAGTTATAGTCACTCCTCGATTCCAATCATCCAAAAGGATGAGTATGTACATCGCGGTGGACATTTGCCGTTTAGTCTCTCCTCGATTAGGAGTCCAAACATGAATCTCCAAAGGGATAATTCAGATATACCGACTACTACTACTTTCTTGATTCCGCCCTCGATTACCGTGCCGACAATTTCTTACATGGTGTACATTGTGTGTATTGTGTGTATTGTGTACTTATTTATAGTCTCTCGAACAATCATCCAAAAGGACATCCAAAAGGATGAGTATGTACATCGCGGTGTACATCTGCCGTTTAGTCTCTCCTCGAATATGAGTCCAAACATGAATCTCCGAAGGGATAATTCAGATATACCTACTAGCTACTACTTCCTCGATTATAAATCGGAGGCTAAACATGAATCTCCAAAATGCGAAAACTACCGATCTATCGGCAGAAACTTGATGAAATGGATTTTGATGGGAGACGGAACAAAAAACGTATTAGATGACTCGAACAAAATGCTCTATCGACACAGAAATCCAACATACCGAAATACACCGCCATAAATCATACTGTAGAAACGAGAAAACACACTGACATCGACGTTGCCTTGGCCAGCAAAGACTTGAAGATCAGCATGCAGCGATCGTGAGGGAAGAAGACATCGACGTTGCCTTGGCCATTGTACACGACTGAAAAACTACAAGCTTCATCATTGATGCAAAACTATACATAGAAACGAGAAAACACACTGACATCGACGTTGCCTTGGCCAGCAAAGACTTGAAGATCAGCGATCGTGAGGGACTGAGACATCGACGTTGCCTTGGCCATTGGCACGACTGCAAAACTACAAGCCTTACTCTGTGGTAAAACTAGTTTCCAGCAAAGTACAAGAAACAAACGGACTACTTGTTGTCTGCTGTGACACAATACACGAACTAACTTTAGAACTCTGTAATGCATAAAAAATGCATAAAAAATAAGGTTCCACAGTTCCTAAGAGATTACTTTAAATTTAATAGAGACGTTGTGCCTAGAAGAACTAGACAAAGTGACTATACTAGTCGTTGCTACATGCAAGTGGAATGCTGCGAGTAGAAGCTAGGTAGTAAATGCTAGTCTTTGTTAATGTATTATTTATTTGCAAGGAGTTTATTTGTGGATAATTTCATTATTTGAATGTTACTATTTGTGGTGTTCCTGTTGTTTTGGGGGGGGGGGGGGGGTGAGGGGAATTTGTGTGGTAAAAATTGTAAAATAACATTGTCAGAACTACTTTTCCCTGTATTAATCTATATTGGACAACAATGAATGGAAATGATCATATTTTTGTTGTATTTTTTATTTATAAAAACAATTTCAGGAACTCAATAAAACTAATGGCTATTGATCGAAAATAGCAAATTGTATTTGAAACAATAACAACTTAACACCCTAATAGGTGATTGTGCCTCAATGGGCTCTACCACAACGGGTAGATCAGTATTTGTCACCCTAATAGGTGAAAACGACAATGGACGATTGATTTGCAAAGTCTCCCTCGATAGGCGATTTCATAGGCGATTTCACGGACCAGCAAGCACGATTGGGCAGATAGTTTAGCGACAATGTATCTGCATCTGGAATAAGTTGGTTTTCAAGGGCATTAAGGTGCATCCTGTCTCCTTCTGTTAATATTTCATCGATTGTTCGACTCCTCCAGTGTGGCAATTGGCACGTGAGCTGAAAGACTCATAAAAGCACATTGTCTTCCCCTCGAAATTTCACTAAATCGTTCGTCACCCTGATGACTGCTTCCAGCAACGAATAAAGATGCGAAAGACATTGTTGTTAACTTAGAAAAGAACACTTACCTTGCTATAAATGTAGAAACGAACCGTCGAAGCACGATGTGGATTTCGCAATATAAACCACGAGGTCATGAGCAGTGACGTCATAAGTCGAAGCATGATGTGGATTTCGCAATATAAACCACGAGGTCATGACCATTGACGTCATACTCAGAAATCATCTTGATCGATTCCTCAAATCTCGAATCAAGCTGGATAATAAAGAGCCCAGTGACACGCGTCCACACACAACACAGGAAGCCCATGTCCGGATTAGTTTCGCTGCTCGCTTCGCTCGCAGCAATTAGGATCCCTACAGTTAGGACTGAGGCCGCTAAAAGGTCGTTTTATTACAACGGAGCTGCTGTGTATAATAGTTTTTTATATAATTTTATATATCCTCAATTAAATTTTATATAGTTACATTTTAATGTTAGACTAGACGCTCTTCTAGCGTGAAGTAGGGCTTCTAAACGAAATGTAGCCTATTTGAACTAAATATACAATGTAGATATCTTATAGTGCGATTAAAACAGTATTTGGTTGCTCGTCATTGCATGACTCAAGCTCGATAGAACATGCTTTTCTTGCAATTTCAGTACATAACTGCGATCACATGATCTGATCGAGCCAGGCAATTTATCACTCAAACTTTTTTGAACTAGCTGAGCTGAACCTCACCCAATTAATATTAAAGTACAGAACATTGGATTTGCCTGATTTGGACATTATATAATTTCTTAGGGTCTTAGTTTCGGGGGTCTTAGTTTTCCGAACACCCCTTGTCGATTGTGTATAATATTTATTTAATTGTTGTTATCCAGCTATTACTGATCAAGTATAGTGTATTATTCTGCTCCATGTATTGTTATTAATGAGTTATGGGAAGCAACTCTGGCCTGGGACAAACCTAGACCAGAGAGCGGTGTACTGTGTTGTGTGTGCATTACTTAACCCGGCTTGATCTTGGGAGGTGGGCGGGGAAACTGACCCTCGTAGCTTTGTGGGTTGATGGAAATGCATATTTAATGAGCGTCATTTCCTTTATGTACGCATTAATTAATTCCCATGGGCATAATTTACATATTGAATAGTGTATTATTCTGCTCCATGTATTGTTATTAATGAGTTATGGGAAGCAACTCTGGCCTTCCCCAAACTCTGCAACACATCATTTATTTTACTACAACTGATTCCACACTCCACCAATCCCAATTCAATTGTATTCGTTGTAACCCACTCATCTCTCTCCAAACCTTACTCCCTTCCATACCAGCAAGTAGTACGCAAACAAGCAGTAACCCAAAGCACGTTTATCCGTTGAGAAAACGCACATTTTCACTCAATCGGGAAAAACGGGGACAAACCCTTTACACGATATTGCGCTTTATATATTCTCTTCCAGTCATCGGGTTCACATCTGCTAGTCTAGAAGCAAAACCGTCTGGTTTCAGCACCTGCTTAAGCTTGATACTGAATAAGCGCGGCCATCTTAGTTGTTTTCCAGCCTACATGGTCCATGATATCGTTTAGTACCCCATCCGATTGAGCCAAAGAAACTGGGCACCATGCACTATGAAAATCATGCCATCTAAAACGGGAACCCGTCCACTGCTGGAGCACTTCTTTCACATAATTATTAAGCATCGAAAATCCAAGAAGTACCAGTACCAGAAATGTATTCTCGAAGTATAAGCGACAGAGACACTAGCCCACTAACCGCGGAACAGATCCAATGAGAGCACTATATATAGATCTGATGAATAACTTGACACCAGGAACTATCAAAGAGAACGAAATGCGCTTTTCCTTGCAGTCGATGGTATGGTCTTGATAACAACTATCTTTTTCCCTTTAGGGTACTTTCTCTCCGAGAGGCAAAGAGCACAAATTATTTTATTATTACTATTATTATTTTTAATATTGCCTCCCTCGCCGTCTCGAACCTGAAGGATTCCAAACGATGGTTCAGGATGGTAACGACCATGGTCTGATGTTAGCAGCTCACCATAAGGCGGTCATCAAAATCTGCATACATGTACATAATGAACAAAGGATACCATATCCACGTAGAATAGCCTGACACAACCAACCCACTTGTAATAAAATACTGACAAATGGTGACTCTTTCCATCCAAATGGGAGAATTTGGGATGACTAGTAATCGGATATGATCACACCCCGAGACTTATTATCACATTTGGTGATGTAACAGAGGACATCAACCAATCTATCCAGATGAAAAGGACTATATTTCATCCATAAATTAATATTAACCGACCATCAAGACAAAGACGTACGTGGTTTCGAAGGCTCTACAAGACCCTAAGGCAAGACAATATACTAAGGAGGATTACCATCTCAGCCACTCTTACCCATAGACGCACCGCTTGCATCGCGACCCGTTTGAGAATATTCTGCAAATTGTTTGCACGACGCATGATTTGGAAAGACTCTTCGTAGGGAGAAACTGACTACTTTATAAAGCGGCCACCAATAGCTGCTTGAACTCTTTCACACCGACTCCATAGAGAAGTCAACACACAAAAAATCCTCTGCCATTGTATGACCAGACAAAATGTTTTCCCATTACGTTATTATATGGGCGCCACCCGCAACAAAATCATCAGGGTCTCGTACTAAGACGTAACAACGTCATAACCGGGGACTGATATGCGCCTAATACTTCATCAACACTTGGGGGAAAATGAACCTCCCTCCTGAACGGGAACCCCATTCAGTAACATTCACCAAAAACTCTTCTTTTCGCATTTGAACAGTAGAAACTGACTCTCAAAATCGTTCATTGAAACCACTTGCTTCATAGTACCATTCGAAGTGTTTTCGAATTTTTCGTTTTGATAGAAGTCAACTGTATGGAAATAACAATGATAGCCCATAATTACAAATAAGATTCAGCAAAAAGAAGGCTAAAAAAAAAATCATTCATAGTATATCTCAAAACTATAGAAAAGTTGAATATCTGGGGTTCCCGATCAGGAAGGAGCAAACCACAAACGACCTATAAAGGTACGTCCAAAGGCACTCCAGAATTAAGAGTAACCGATGGGAGCCGCTCGCCCTAATCCGAGAAAAGAAAATCCGAATAAAAAACAACAACCACCCCTCTATCAGTGGTAGTAATACCATCTGAAGGATACTAATTTCAAACAAAATGAAGCTGAAACAGAAAATAATACATGCAGACAAGACATTGACTTTATTCAATCAATTTCTATAGCAAAAATGCTATTTCTGGGTGTACAGTGTACCTTTCCAGGGTGGTCCTACCTGATCCTCCTCCTCCTCCATGGTGGAGAGGGTTGCGTGGACTTTGATACGCGAATGAACCTGATGACACCTTCTAGGCTTTATCCACTTTACTTAGTGCGGGACTTAGTAAGGACTTAGACGCTGCCAGTTTCCTGACTACTTCTAAAAAACCCTCACCGTAACATTTTCATCTCTTCGAATAAATAACAATTAATATTTCACCCCACCAGACTCGCATCTGCACATAAAATGAAACTAGTCACAACCATGAGCATTCTTTGAAAGAACGGCTTCAAACGACCACCACAACCACACTTGCACACTTGCAGAGTTTTCAAACCACGCTGGCCGAACTTTCAGATCACACAAGCCGAGATTTCAGACCCCGCTGGCCGAGTTTTCAGACCACGCTAGCCGAGTTTTCAGACCACGCTGGCCGAGTTTTCAGACCATGCTGGCCGAGTTTTCAGACCATACTGGCCGAGTTTTCAGACCATACTGGCCGAGTTTTCAGACCATACTGGCCGAGTTCAGACCATACTGGCCGGGTTTTCAGACCACCCTGGCCGAGTTCGAGTTTTCAGACCACACTGGCCGAGTTTTCAGACCACACTGGCCGAGTTTTCAGACCACACTGGCCGAGTTCAGACCACACTGGCCGAGTTCAGACCATACTGGCCGCGTTTTCAGACCACGCTGGCCGAGTTTTCAGACCACACTGGCCGAGTTCAGACCATACTGGCCGAGTTCAGACCACACTGGCCGAGTTTTCAGACCACACTGGCCGCGTTTTCAGACCACACTGGCCGAGTTTTCAGACCACACTGGCCGAGTTTTCAGACCACACTGGCCGAGTTCAGACCATACTGGCCGCGTTTCCAGACCATACTGGCCGCGTTTTCAGACCAAACTGGCCGAGTTCAGACCATACTGGCCGAGTTTTCAGACCACACTGGCCGAGTTTTCAGACCACACTGGCCGCGTTTTCAGACCAAACAGGCCGAGTTCAGACCATACTGGCCGAGTTTTCAGACCACATTGGCCGCGTTTTCAGACCAAACTGGCCGAGTTCAGACCAAACTGGCCGAGTTTTCAGACCACACTGGCCGCGTTTTCAGACCATACAGGCCGAGTTTTCAGACCATGCATGCTGGCCGCACTTTCAGATCACACAATATTCAATTTAGATATGTCCAACTAACTGAATCCTAAATAAATAATGAATCAACGAAGTGTGACTAACCGAAGCCACGTTCGATAACTTAAAGAGACCACGCTGGCCGAACTTTTAGATCACACAATATTTAAAAATGTCCAACTAACTGAATTCTAAACAAATAATGAATCAACGAAGTGTGACTAACCGAAACCACTTACGATAACTTAGCAGAGATACAGTAATGCCATATCTACCCAAACAAGCTTAAGGCCAAACACCGACTTCCGATCAAGCAGGCCGAACTTTACTAATGCAATGAACCAACGAAGTATGACCGCACAACTATGAACAAACACTCCGAACAAACACACGAGAAGAATATATCCTGCGGTTGACCTGAATATCTGGAATCCCGCCACGTGGTCAATTTAGATATGTCCAACAAACTGAATCCTAAATAAAATAATGAATCAACGAAGTGTGACTACGATAACTTAACAGAGATAAAATAGTCCAAAATCTACCCAAACGAAAGCCTCAAACTCATCGAGCACACAATGCATAAACACACAAGCCGAAACTATACTATATCTTTTGCTGCGGAATAACTGGAAGCTGTGGCGATAACTTATCTACGATAACTTAGCCGAGATACAGTAATGCCAAAATCTACCCAAACAAGGCCAAACACCGACTTCCGATCAAGCAGACCGAACTTTTACTAATGCAATGAACCAACGAAGTATGAACACACAACTATGAACAAACACTCCGAGCAAACCGGCACACGAGACGAAAATATACCTCTTCCTGTGGTTGAACCTGAATCGAATATCTGGAATCCCGCCACTTGGCCAGGTTGACGATATTCACCCAAAGCAGTGCAAATAAATTCAGCAGCTTCGGTCAAATTCTGAGCCATGGCGAGCAAGCCGGGTTAATCCAATACACCAAGAAAGACTGACCCTCGTAGCTTTGTGGGTTGATGGAAATGCATATTTAGATGTTTGATTTATATTTAGTGAACATATAAATTATTAAAAACATGCCAAAAAGAAGCATAGTTCAGATTTGCCGAGCGCCTTGTCGAGGTTCATCTAGAAGGAAAAATACGACGTTTCACGGAAACAGTGCCATCACATACTGCGGCACACATCGGGCCACGACGCTCAAAATTTCAAAAAAAATAGTTTCTCGCGTCGTGAAGTTGTTAGACGGATGACACTTATAAGGTGTCTTCGAGAAGGAGATGAATGTTCACATCACAATGAACAAATTAGGAGCAAAAACGTCTTGTCACGTGACCGAGTTTCCTACCTTGTTTCAATATACACATTGATGGCGAGCGCGTCCCGCAGGAGGTACACAGGAAGCCCAACCATTATACATTTCTATACACAGGAAACCCAAACATATAAATTGCGACCGCGCGCTCTACCACAGGAAAACCCAACAAAAAAGACGTTAAATATCATTTATTCCATTATGGTAGTAGCCTCCTA
>JAUJYZ010000385.1:222500-378557 GCA_033675265.1 Actinostola sp. cb2023 | reverse complement strand
CTGGAATCCCGAGATTCCGAGACGATGAACTCTGTGGAAAAAGCGAGGACTGCGGGACTCTTGTATTATGTGAAATTTGGAAAAGATCGCTTCACAAATCATTGCGAAGATATGAATTTTGAAAAATTGAAATTTTGTATGAAAACCTTTGTTGGAGGCAAGAGTTGCCTACCAGCGTAAATCTCCAAAGGTTTTCATACAAAAAATCTCGATTTTTCAAAATTCACATCTTCGCAATTTGTGACTGCGATCTCTTCCAAACTTCACATTTTTACTAATTTCAGCGAGCTCTTTCCAGCTATGATAATCATTTTTTTGTCCTATGAGTTTTGAAATTACATGATAAACCCTCATTTGCACTCAGATTGCTAGCCAGAAGACAGACAGAAAATAGCACATCAAGTCAGATTTACAGCCGCTAATTACATAGTTTTCCATCATGGCTTAGCACTTAGGCTTATATTTAATTACTAGTTGCCGAAGATAAAACACCATGGCAACGCAATAAAACTGCTGTATATTGTATATGATTTATTTATGTGTACGTTACGATGTTCAACTGTTATTATAATAAACTTTATAAGGCAGTTTGTAGTAATCGACTTTCGCAGTTTTCGACTGAAGTGTGCACGATGGCCGCCGGGTTTGAGCTTATTGCAGTGGCTCTATTCGCCTTCTCTGTGAGCGTTTCTCAAGCGTTCTACACCCAAATTCTAGGTTAATACACCGATTCCGAACATGGCGACCAATTTGAATAACCATTGTTCCCGACTGACCAGCCTCTCATACAGGTGGGAACGCTTTTGTGTTTCCACATGAACACGAGGCCAGTCAGTCAAAGAACAATGGTTATTCAAATTGGTCGCCATGTTCGGAATCGGTGTATACCGTTTATATTACTATGTTGCATTCCTATAAGACTATAACAACTTTTTCTCTTGTCTTTACAGATTTAGCATAGGCTACTGTTAAAATTATGATCGACTAAATTCAATATTTTTAAATTCAGTGCCGATTGACGGTGGATGGAGTGACTGGGGCCCTTACGGACCTTGTAGCGTGTACTGTGGAGCACTTGGTAGCCAAATCCATTACAGGGCATGTACCAATCCTGCACCAGCTAATGGAGGGAGGGACTGTGTTGGTCCAACTGGACAATCTAGAAGCTGTAACCGACAACCATGCGTCTGTATGTCTTTGTAGAAAAGCTCAAAATCATATTTCGACAAGAAATTAAGAATTACTGCAGAGTTCAAAGCTGTAGTTACGGCCATAGTCATAGTAACACGTAACAGCACTGAATGGAATAGTACAAATCAAATAAGCCTTAGAACAATAGACCACGACAAGTCAAAATACAATAAGCAGGAATAACGTACAATAGATCAGTTTACAAGTCGGAATTCAATAAGTTTGATCGACCGTTTCCTAGCTAACAGATCATCCAAGTAAGAATCCAATAATAACAAGACGCTCTGAGAGCGTTTTCTCGGCGGGTGTTATGTTGTTGTGTAGTGATGTCTAGACAACGTCTCGTTACGATTACTTTCGCAGTGCGGGTCGGCTTATTGGCTTTGTTGAGTTTCTTGTAGAAAATACGTGATCATTCTCTGAGAGTATCTACCAGCAAGCTAGCGATCAGTTATCGACAAAATGACTTCAGTTAGTCATGAGCTTCGTCCCGAAAGAGGAAGATTCCCAGTTCATCGAATCGAATGAGTCACGTGCACGTCTCGTATGAGCCTGCGATATACGTTTGAGCGCATGCGTTGTCATGACGACTTGCCAATTTGTGACCGACGAAGAAAAAGAAAGCCCATTTTAAAACTCGGCGTCTGCCACAGGCAGCCCGCCGAGTAATAATAATAATAATGACAATTATTGGATGAGGTTTTGATGATATCTAAAATCATCAATGTAGAGGTAAGTGTTATTGACCGAAGCCGTAGGCTGAGACCAATAACATTTGCCGAGACATTGATAGTTCGGATATCATCAAAACCGAATTCAACAATTGTTTTATTACTTGGGCTACCTGTGTAGCCCAAGTCTTAAAATACCCGTTGATTCGGGTTAGAAGTTCCAGTCCATCCCGGTCACAGGAAGCCCAGAGAGAAGAAAGATAGATGTTGATCACGAGTTGAGAGCAGTCGTCCGCCACTTAGCATTTATTTTACGTACAGTGCTTCGAAGTCTCGATCGTTCGCCATTTATTGAGTTTGTTCGCCATTTATTAAGTTTGTTCGCCATTTATAGAGTTCGTTCGCCATTTATAGAGTTCGTTCGCCATTTATAGAGTTCGTTTGCCATTTCTGTTTATAGAGGAAGTTCTTGGACGCTAACTAAACTTGCGACTTCTAAACGAGCTCGATTTCCGCGAATTCGAACTCAAAGAGCAAACAAATGACACAGTACATGTGAAGAAACATTGACGGACTTGACAAGAAGCTGTTTTATACTATTCACTGCGGTATACAGCTATTTCAAAAAACGTTGCCGGAAAACTGAATAGTGTATTCCGAGACCAAAGGGCATTGTGGGCCTCGTTATTTTGAAATAAAAAGTAAATATACAGCGATTTGTTCGCCATATGGAGCTAGTATATTGTTTCTGATGGAATACACAAAAACTAAAATAAATTTATTATTATTTATATTACTTTAGACAATATTACAAGAGTCCCAAAATGCATTTCGGTCTCATCGGGAAAGATTTGTCACAAGTAGTCAGCTAGAATTTCTCTGGCACGCCCCCCACATTCTAGTACATACAAACATGGGCTCAAATTCAAGTTTTTTTGCAATTTTCCTCGTATAAATGCATATAACTAAAAAGTTAACGACGGATTTAGTTTTTTTGATCTTTCGTGGACCATATTATTTGGCTATAATTGAAATTCGATGCAAAAAAGTACCGTATTTTTTTAGTTGAATGGGTCTACCTTACAAGAGAATTGGCGTGACATGACCTCAAACTGGCCTGTCAGCCCACATAAATAGCTTTTATTGAAACTACACAGGCCTAGTCACGAAATTAACTACGGATTAGCATAGCCCGCGCTTTTATGGACATTTTGATACCAAATACATGTTAGTTCGTAAACTTTTCGCACCGTATTTCGGCCAGTTTTTATAGAGTCCCATACAGAGTATATACACAACAGCCTCGAAGCTCTTCCTAGTATTTATATCTATTGATCATTGTATTAGTTTGACTCGATGTAAACTCCTGGGCATTCAAAAATATGATGTGTCAGGCTTCTCTGGTGTTGTTAGTATGACTATTGATAACAGCTTGTGCCTTCGCCGTTGCACAACCAAAACTGATGAATCTGAGGGAACTTATAGCGGGTGAAAATACTCAATGCAAAGCAGTGGTGAACCCTTTTTCCATGCACAATTAATGTAACAAGTAAGTGTTATATATGTCGATGTATAATCAGATCTAATCACGGCATGAAATTATAAAAGCAATTATCTATGACTGATTTGGGGATTTCGTGGAGGGGGAGGGGAGGGGGTCAAGCGAAAATATAAATTAAACTAAAGTACATATTGCATATTATATATATAATATTAATATACCGAAGTGAAAAACAATCAGAAACTGACAGGAAAAAAAGAAGAATAAGAATTCGAAGGGATTCGCAGGGGCTAGGACCGAAAAGACCTAATGTTCCAATTTGTAGGCAAATCTTTTCAATTATTATTATTATTATTATTATTTATTATTATTATTATTATTATTATTATTATTATGTTATCTTGCGTTATTAACACGCATGTAGACTTTACTTTAGTGTGTCTTAATCCCGGGGGGGGGGGGGGGGTGGTGGAGGGTGGGGGGTGGTGTACTCCCATATATAAAGTGGTTATGTTGGGATGGCTCGTCGGAAATTTGAAAATGACCCCTAAAAGGTACCCGAGTCTTGTCCAGGTGGGCGTAGCAACAAATAATTTTTACCCCTAAAAAGGTACCAATTCTAAAGTGACAAAAGCTATAAACTGTCATTCCGGCTGTCATTATCTTATCATTGTGGGTATCTTATTTACTGAAAAAATACTCTTCTAAAAGTTACGGCTTAGTTTTTTTGTGGTCCTTTTAGATTTGTGATACCCTAAGAGGTACAAATCGCGGAAGAAATCTTGTTCAGAGATCTTACTCCGAAGAAGGGCTTGCGGTCATTTTTCACTCATTGCTCGTATTTTTCCCTCGCCCTACGGGCTCAGAAAAATACTACGCAACTCGTACGTAAAAATATCCGCGCGTATTATCTGTCAAACCATAAAGTAAGCTGTATTTGTTATATACCAACATGTCAAAGTCCATTTTTCTCTTGCTCTGATTGGGCGAGCGGGTATCACGTGAACGTGAACAAGTTTTCATGTTTCCCGGCAACAGCTCTCAGCGGGCAACAATATGTTGGAAGTTGATTGAGCTTTGTAATTTGTGAGTTCGTCGTTCGTTCATAAAGATCAGATTTGGAATAAAAAATGTTTGTTCGTAGTTATATCTTTTTGTTGTTCTTGACAGTTGATAACAAAACACTTATACACTGGGACCTCGGGAAAGCAGTATGTTTTGTGGTTACTCGGCTCCGCCTCGGGAAAACATTTGCGGTCTCGGGAACACAAAAACATACTGTTTCCTCGGTCCCAGTCAATAAGTGATAAATTAATATTCACCTCAAAAACTCCGGATATTGAGTCGGCAACAAAACGGCAGCTGCCGGCTCGTGATTTTTTTAAACTTCCTCGTGTTCTCCCAACATCCCAAGTGATCTATTTCGCCAGTAAACCACGAAAATGTGTTTTCTATTCAAACTCATTTGCATATACTAAATTATGCATGCAAGTCATTATAAAGTCCCAAGGGAATAGACGCTAATATATATAAACCACTCCTTGAGTAAGCACGGTCACTTAGGCGGCAAAACACGAAACCAACATAAGCTTCGAAGTTTCTTGGCCAGAAATCACCGAACACAGATCGCTAATCCTTTTTCCCATCTTCATGGCTGACCAGAATCCAGCACCAGCACAAACCGGGTGTAGTTCAACAAGCAATAAATGATTTAAACGTTGCCCCTGCTCCGGCCCAAGTTCCAGCTCAAGCTGCCGGTCAAGACGCCAATGCTGCTGGTCAAGATCAAGCCGCTAATGCTGCTGCCGACGGCGAGGTATGTTAGACTCTATGGTTTATTGAATACTTCATGTAATGCTTCGGTTTTTTTGGCGGTTCTTCGTAATTGTATCCAGAATTTTGATCTGGGGATAGCCATTCTGTGCTACAGTCCAATCGAACGTCAAGCATAGTGTTTGTAAAACGTGGTAAATGGATTTAGTCAAGATATATTGTCCAAAAAAACAAGAGGAACGGTTTTAGGACTGCTCGCGATCTACAGATTGGTTCTTGTAACGTGGTATATTAGCAGGGAATTTGGCAGTTTTTTGTTGTAGCCGACCAGAATTTGAATTTATAATTAAAGTGTTGCCTGCCCTTGGGACTGAAACATGTATCCTTTTGTTTTGGCATTTATATACTATAATGAGATCTGTGCCTATGTTTGGCTTAGGGCCTTTTTGCAAGAGAAGGGTTTTTAAAGCGCGTGGACTTTAAGAGTCCGTTTATAGGGAGCGTTTTTGTGCCTCTGATTGGCTATGGGCCCTTTTCAGAGAAGAGGTAAGCTCTGTGGACTTTAGGGGTCAGTTTATAGAGAGCGTTTTTGTGTGCCTCTGATTGGCTTCGGGCCCTTTTCAGAGAAGGAGGTAAGCTCTGTGGACTTTAGGGGTCCGTTTATAGAGAGCGTTTGTGTGCCTGATTGGCTTCGGGCCTTTTTCAGAGAAGACTTCAGCTCTGTGGACTTTAGGGGTCTGTTTATAGAGAACGTTTATGTGAATCTGTTGGGTTGTTAGGTTAAGCCTTAGAGAAGAGTTAAAGCTCTGTGGACCTTGGGGGTCTAGCGAAGTAAACTTTGAGGAAAAAGTATAAGTAGAGGCATGTGTACGTGATGAGAGGTGGCTGTATGCATAACAGCGTGGTTATTAATTATATTTTCAGGTCCAGCCTCCTGACCCGATGATTGCCATTCAGAATAGATAGATTGGCGAAACTTGAGGAGAAGGAAAAACCACCAATCCGCGGATGTAATCCTGACCCGCATCAGGATTCTGCTCAACAAGACGGAATGCCACATTTAATAAAGACGAAGCTTTTGATTTGTTGATTGAATTGAAAGCGGCAGCAGCCACAGAGAAAACATAAGGAACCTCCCACACTACCAAGTAGTGTTTAATGGCGATGAGGCAAAAGGTGGCAGTACCGGCGAGTCAGTTCAGAAAATACCTAGATGCTCTCCTGGGAGATAAACACCAAGAGAAGGTACTAGATATCTTGTCCAAGGTGGATAAGGGCCTAAAGCTGGATGGAGAGTTAGCGGGGCGTCACAGTCGACAACAAGAACCAGGCAGAGCGGGTCGTCGAAGAGGAGCATGCGTTGCTTTTATTGTGACGCAGTAGGCCATCTACAGAATATATGTTTCAAAAGGAAACGGGATTTAGATCGTGCGGGACACGATCCCGACGAACCCGAAGACAGAAAGCCGCGTCGACACGATCGCAGGGCTTGAGTGGAAATCTCGTCATAAGACGTGTATTGAGTAATTAACTATTTATTTTTTGTATATTTTGGCTTGTTTGGGACGATACCAGATGTATTGAATTTAAATTAAAAAAGAAAGAAAGTTAATTGTCGTAATCGAATTGAAATAATTTCGTTTTTCCCTGGATCTCGGTTGGGAACAGCAACCCGCACGGACATATCGTCTCATCGAATGTCACGTGTTCGTTCCGTTCGCGGACGTTGGGGATGCTGTCTCCTGACTGGGGCTCTAGCCTTAACCCGTGTGTTTAAAACTAGTTTTATTGGGTCTTGTTCCTTTCATGTGGGGTTGAAATCTTGTCTTGGCTTATTTTTTGTTTTTTTTGTTTAGAATTCCCGTAAAAGAAAGAAGTTATACAACGTTTCCACAATTACCCTTCATGGGAGACACAAGCTGTTTTTCACCCTGTTCATGATCAGAAGGAAAACGAAACAAGGCGTGTTAGATGGGTTAGGGCAAACGGGAGCCCCAGTCAGGAGACAGTGTTTCGCGAACACACATTCACGAGGTGCTTGACAATCATCAACCACCTTTGCTCGAGGTTTTGGGTTTCCGGGATCCCGATCAGTTTTTAGCGGGGGAGATTCACCGGGCATCCCGAAGTATGGTCGGAAATCCTTAAGGGACATCAATACAAAGAAATGATCCTTGATGGCTGCGCAACGGCGTAGACGTGACGGATTTTTCCACACGATTTAGGGAGTGTTCAGAGGCACACATTATGACACCGTGTTCCCTCCACCAACCGTGCTCAAAAAACCTGCAGAATTGCAAGAAATTCACCATGTTCATCACAAATACCTGGGGGAAAGAATAATAAAAGCCGGAGCAGTTGGAGTGTGGGGAAGGGTTGGAGAAACAGAACCGCCGCATCTGGTGCTTCCTCTCACAGTAGAACCCACAAAACCCAGGCTATGTTTAGACGCGCGGTTTCTAAATATGTGGATGAAGGATTGCCCGTTTAGTTTTGGATCGTTTAACTGACATCAAATCCTACGTATATAAGGAATCGTTTATGACAAAATGTGACGACAAATCGGGCTATGACCACGTGCTGTTAAGTGAGTCGTCCCAGCAATGTTTTGGTTTTGAATGGGCAGGCTGGTGGCTAGTGTCCAAAAACCTCCCATTTGGGTGGAAAGAATCAGCTTTCATCTACAGACCCTGGGGTGCGGCTGTCGCTAGTTTCTTCCGAAACATTGGTATTCAATGCTCCATTTATATAGATGATAGATTAACAGGAGAGCTCATAACACACTCAGGTCCATGGTCGGTCCCAGTGGAACAACGCACACAGCAGTTCAGCCTACGCGCTTCCCAGGCAGCTATTTATTTGGTATGCGACGTCCTAGTCAGCTTGGGATATTTTCTCGGCTTTTCCAAGTGCGTATTAAACACCCGTAAAACAGCTGGAATATTTGGGTTTTCTAGTAGATTCAGAGCTACAAGCCTTTAGCATTCCACTACCCAAAGTGGTCAAATTTGCCGAGCTTCGAGAAGCAATTCTCCGTAGGCAGAAAACGGTACCCATGAAAACTCTGCAAAGATTCCAGGGCAAGTGCATCTCATTTTCTATCGCAGTTCCAGCGGCCAAGCTGTACATCAGAAATATTTGCGCAGCCATTGCTTCAGCGCACGACAGCCTAGAAGTTAAGATGACTAAGCCTTTAATAGAGGAGGTGTCACACTGGAGGTTCCTGGACAGTTGGACCGGACATGTTCCTTGGAGAAACGAGAAACATTGGCAGATGACTATAACGAGTGACGCCTCAGGTTCAGGATGGGGTGGGGTGATCCACTTGCCCAAGAAGGGAGTTACAGTTAAGAGACTACTGGAATCACAAGGAAATCTCTCTCAACATGTCGACCAAGGAGACTTGGCCTTGGCAACAATCCTCCAGGCCACGCCGGAGCAGGTGCGGGACTGCAGAATCGATGCGTATATACTGACAGCCAGGTCCTGATGACACGTGGAATAGAGAAGGGAGTAAAAGCCCAGAATTAACGGAAGCCATAAAGGAACTTTTCAATGTGGTTTCCCAAAGAAAACCTGCACTTGGCTTTGCAGCATATCCCAACCCAGTTGAATAAGGCAGATATGCCATCAAGATGTCTATCCAAATTGGATTCTATGCTGTCTCCAAAGCATGGGCACGAGTACAATCCAACTTTGGGGGAATCCGAGGTCACTCGGTTGATTTGATGGCGCTCGACACCAACGCCCAACAAGATCTCTCTGGTCAACCTCTACCACACTTTACTCCTTTCCCAACGCCAGAGTCGGCAGGTGTTAATCTGTTTGCGCAGTCTCCACAGACCGCGCCAGCAGTGTGGGACAACCCGTATGTTTTTCCCACCCCTCAATCTCGTGGGCCCGGTCCTCAGATTTCTGCTGCCTTTCCATATTCCGTTCACAATCATTGTACCCGCACCATCTCCAAAACCAGTTTGGTGGCCAATCCTGAAAGGCGTGTCACATGAGTTTTCTAATTTGGGTACCAAAAGCGACAACTCCACAATTTTGTCCCCCTCCAAGCAAGGCATGAGGCCATCGCCATGCCCCACTGACATTTGGATGTTCAGGGTTTACGGTGCATAACGCATCCACGCGGATAACCTATGGTTCCTTGTGTCAACCTACAGCCACTTCCATACGTGCCAAAGTTATTCCAGCCTTCAGTAGCATGCCCGTCTTGCCTCCACCCAAACGATGAAACATTCAATTTCTGTCAAAGATGTGGCTACAAAAGAAAACGAATGATGACCGAACCGTCTCCACCGCTAAAGAAGCTCAAATTCTCGGTGAATGAGAATGAGATAGAACAACGCATTTCTGTGTTATCAAAGTCTAGAAGCGATTTGCCGTACGCCAGACAAAAGTCATCTTTAGAGGCAGAGTTGACCGCGTTCTTGGCCCAGCTCAACTTCCCCAAAGATATTCCTTCGTGTCGTCCCCCGGAGATTATCAAATTTCTTGTGTGGAAGGATAAAACGGGGAGGACAAAAGTACACAACGCTCAATGTAGTTTTCTTGGACACAAAAGGCCCCTCGAACTGCGCGTGTGCAATACGCTTGGCTTTTGGAACAGTGGACTCTATGATAGGAAAATTAAGAGCTATTTTCTCACAGAATAATAGAGTAGGCGAGTGGGATCCCATGCTAGGCATCGGCAATCCCGCAAGCGGTTTGGTTATCAAGCAATATTTGTCTAGCGTAAGGTCAGAACAATTACAGGCTAGGGCGACCCCCTCACAAGCAAAACCTCTGCTTTTGCCCCACCTTGAGGTTTTAAGCAAGTTCGTACATGTAGGTCTGGGTGAACCCTGTGTGACACCACCTCAGATCTTTATATTCGCAAGAGATCAAGCATTCTTCAAGGCGTTATTCTTTTCCGGCGATAGGGCGTCGGACCTTGCTCAGGTTAAAACGTCTGAAATACTGCGTCTGCCTGACAACTCGGGTTTCTTATTTAACCACATATGGACTAAAAACCCTGCGCAACGGCGATACAAATGTTTTTGCCTTCAAAAGGGGTTCAAACAAACTTGTTTGTCCAGTCGCTGGCATAGAGTTGTACTTTAAGATTGCTGCTGCTATTAATATTGATATAAGTAAAGGCTTCCTGTTCGAGCAATAACAAAGGAGGGAAAAGTATCCCAACAGCAATTTAGCGCCACCGCGGCTCAAGCTAGGCTGAAAGAATATAGCCAAAAGCTAAAAGCACAATGGCAAGACCAGCATTTCACGTTGCATAGTTTTAGGGGAGGGGGCGGCTGTCTCCCTCGCAATGGCGAATGTCCCGCTGCACGAAATAATGGACCATGTCGGGTGGAAAACTAGTACGCAGGCCATGCGCTACATAAGATTACGTGAAGTATTAAATCCAGCAGGACCCGCAGCGAAGTTAGCCGATTTAGACCCCGCCTCCTTCGCGCACTTCTTCCAGCGGAATAACCTCGAGGGTTTCACCCCAGCCTTTCCTTCTCGCACGTAGAGCGTCTTGGTACCTTTAAGTAAGTTTTTATACACTCAATAGTTTAGGAAAGCAGTAAATATAATTCGCATTCAAGCTTTGACGTGCCTCAGTGCCTTGATATCAGGGTGAAGGAAGAGAGAGAAGGAGATGGGGGGGTGGGGGGTGGTGTTGTAAGGTTTGGAAGACTTAGAAGACTTGGGGTGCCTCTTTTAGGTGAAGGTCTGTAGTATAACAGATCAAAGGATAGTTGTCTGGCGAAAGCGGAGGGTTGCTCCCATATCTTAACCAACAACAATGACAGCAGGAATAATATAGTACTATTCAAACTCATTTGCATATACTAAATTATGCATGCAAGTCATTATAAAGTCCCAAGGGAATAGACGCTAATATATAAACCACTCCTTGAGTAAGCACGGTCACTTAGGCGGCAAACACGAAACCAACATAACAAGCTTCGAAACCCACCCCCCTGCCCTTACGATCTGTGTTCGGTGGCTGCTACACGAACGAAAAAACTTCACCTTACCACAACGACTCTCCGCTTCGCCCCTGGCTACAGCGGAGGGTTGCTCCCATATCTTAACCAACAACAATGACAGCAGGAATAATATAGTACTATTGCTGGTTGAACTTCAACAAAAGATTGCTCATTAGTGTCTATTGTTCGTTCAACCAACATGGCCGCCGTGTCTTTATCTCTTGATTCTCAAGGGATTGATTGCAAACCAAGAATTGCTTTTATGATATAGCCAAAGATAAACATGCCAATAAAGTTGAGGATTCTGTTGTGTTTTTGAATAAAATTGTTAGTTGAAGTGCGCGCACTAGTAACGTCATTCACGCCATCGAGCGCGCGCTGGCAGTTTGTTTTCTTAATAATTTTTGTCTGCCTTTTTCAGTGAAATACTCCATCATGCGCACTGTAATTCACTGAAAAGACACCCCACATTTGAACAAAGTTGTATAGTCGTAAAGGCCATCATAATAAGTCAAATATATATAGTGTTGTCGAGCATTGAGCAAGGTCAATGGATTAAAAGTTCACATAACTTTTTTTTTTTTCCTTTTTTTTTTTTTCTTTCTTTTGGCCGGATTAGGTAACAAGCTGAAGCTGGATTTTCATATTTCTTGTGTTTATGTCCGCTATAACACTATTGATATTCTTACTAATATCGTCGTCTATGAGGGGGTCTATTGCAACGGATCCTTAAAGTGCCTATCTCCCTGTGAGATTTTTTTTTAAATCTATTCAAAATAAACTGAATAGTTGGAGGGTTCAGTATTTTGTGATTTGAACCTTGCGTTTATGAGTTATAGAGGTTTGAAATCTCAATGTGCAAATCAGATGACGTCAACCCATGCAGGGATGTGCCATAACTTATTTTGACTTTTTCACTAGAAGAGCTTATTTTTTGAAATGGGGAAAAAGTTATAAAATCATTTATAAAGACTGTGAAAATATTCTGCGGAGTTTTTGTATAATAAATGATTCCTGGGCTGACGTCACCTAATTTGCCTATTGAGATTTCAAACCTCTATAACTCATAAACGCAAGGTTCAAATCACAAAATACTGAACCCACCAACTATTCAGTTTATGTTGAATATATTTTTAATTAAAACAATCTCACAGGGGTGATAGGCACTTTAATTAAGAAACTACGGTAAACAAGAATAACTTTTTGAGTCTCATTACACTCGAAAACATTAGAATAGCAAACAAGAATTGACACGTACAGAGCGTTCTTAGAGGAGACTAGAATGTCAATAACATGGCTCCCTGGCGACGATGAAAAGCAGCGCCGAAAAAAACAGAGCTAGGCTAATTTTCTCCTTACAATTTATATTAGTCGTGCGATTTTAATCAAACTTCACCGGAGTATAAGGCAACTTGTCAACCTTTTAGCCTTGAGATTTCCATACCGGAATTATAAACGAGTAGTTTTACATTCGACCGCCATTTTAACGCGTTCAATGGACTAAATGTTTCCTTGGAAAACGTCAATAAGCGATAAATTGACTGCAGAACCTCAAGATATCTTCAAACCGAATTTTGTTGCTCGTTTTGTATCGTTAGAAAATGCATTTCCTTTGTTTTCATGCGAAACTTAACATCGATAAAGCGACACAAGGCTATTTTCGTAGATCACTTTTCTTCTATAGAGTCGTTTATGTACGAGTGGGAAAGTTACGGTACCGTGCCGTATTGTAAGAGTTTTACAATAACTCTAAGCTATTTCGATCACTTACCAGGGGGTGTGGGTGTAATCCCCTGGGAAAGTCTTCCTCCGTGTTGGGTGAGAGAATTATGACCTCTCACGGTCAGGGGGGATTATGACCCGTCTGTCCGATCTAAGGGGGCATTGTAACCCCCCTTCTGATTCCATTAGGAGGTTTGACCTAAAATATATTGGGGGATTGTGACCACCCCCCTAGGATGAGTCCTTCCCCGTGCCGGGTTATGGGAGGATTATGACCTCTCATGTGTCTGGGGGATTATGACCCCTTGACCCCCGGTATGAGGCTGGATTCTAACCCTTTGTGCTTTGTTATATTCTTGAGCTTTGGAGTGCTTCTTTCCCTACCCCTTTACCCCACAAAAAGGTTGTTATCTGTTCTTATTTCATGGGTTGGGAACATTAAAGGGGCTGTGTCATGAGCTGCACATGCGCATTGGTGCCTATTTTTAATGATGTCGTTTGCCTTTGAACTTCGCACCAGAAGACATTTGAACATTAAAAGGGTCGAACATTAACTCAAAACGGATAAAATATGCATATACAACAGGAGAATCTACAAACTACGATCTGTCGTTACGATTCAAATCCAATACGGCACCGTGCCGTATTGAAAGAGTATGATTGGATGAGATGCATCAGTACGCTTTCTGATTGGTTCAGAAAGGAAGCCATTTGAGTGTCACGGTACCGTATAGGTTTCCCACTCGTACGAACACGGCTCCATTCACCGCGCGGTGACATGCAACATATGACGTAATAATTGACCAATCATAGCGAGTGCATCACTAATTTCACCTGCGTAATGATACTAAAGCTCAGTATTGTTGACATGTTATTAACAGTCCATCATTAAATATTCACTAGAAAAATATCGATTGAAAGTCTGGTCAGAAATGTACTATCTTTGTTTATACACAACATTTCCTTGTAGAATGAGTTATTTTAGTCACGTGTCAATGAGGGTTTATCGTGTAATTTTAAAACTCATAGGACAAAAAATGGTTATCGTAGCTGGAAAGAGCTTGTTGAAATGAGTAACAATGTGAAGTTTGGAAAAGATCGATTCACAAAAATTGCGAAGATATGAATTTTCAAAATCGAAATTTTGTATGATAACCTTTGTTGGTAGGCAAGAGTTGCCTCCAAGCGTAGATTTCCAAAGGTTTTCATATAAAATTTCGATTTTTGAAAATTCAAATCTTCGCAATTTGTGACGAGCGATCTTTTCCAAACTTTACATTTTTACTAATTTCAACGAGCTCTTTCCAGCTATGATAACATTTTTTGTCCTATGAGTTTTGAAATTACATAATAAACCCAAATTCCTTTGGTAATAAATCAGTATTATCATAATGAATGTAATAGTACTTTTATTGTGAAAACCATTGCTTGACTCTAGAGATGGATATCTTAGGGGAGTCCGTCTTTCTTTAGTAATATAGCTTCCGCTGTGTCTTGGTCGTGATTAGCCTGCTTTCGTGTTGTGGTTTCTTTGTGCTTCTTTTCAAACTGATGGACAAAACATTCATATTTTAACTTCAGGAGAAAACAAAAGAAATCTCTACATTGCAGATGATTTAGCGGAGATATGTGATCTTAATTACAATAACATGATGATTTAAAAGCATTTTATTATGTTTCGTTGGAAATAAGAATCTGCTACGAATGAATAATGAATGCCTCTTTTCAGTCAGTCCAAAACTTCATAGAGGAGGTTGTCGATTAAGGTGACATTTTTCAGATCAAAAGAAAAATACGCTACGATGGTCATAATCTCTAAAAGGCGTGTTCTGTTCTTGTTGTGGTATCATATGGTATACAGGTAGGTGTCTGGAGTACAAGTAGTTCTACCATACAGGCTTGACTTTGACATTAAAACTTGTTGGATTTTTTTCACAAATTCAGCGCCATAATTGAAGGAACAGAACCACATCAATTTCCTCTCATTAATCATCAAATAATTTGTCAATTTTCAGCAAATGCGTTACGTTGTCTTTGCTACAGATGAAGGTGTGTTCAAGTCAAACAACTATGTTGAGCATTAATTGTGTAGTACATTTTAACTTATGTTACGTCGTTTTAAAATTCCTTCATTCCATCTTTGTTTTCTTTATTATTTTGCTCTCCGTTCTCTATATTTTTTCCTTCTATAGTTTGTATAGTGGGTATTTGCTACCCACTTTTACCCAATTGTTTTGTAGCTAAATCTGCATTTGTTTACAAAGTTATAAAACTGATATTTTAGAGTTACTTCGCGCCAATTTGGAAAGTACTTTAAGGTGACTCAAAGTAGTTTTTTTTCTGACCACACTTTCCACTTTTCATTCGGCGAATTGATATACTTATCTTAGACCGATCAAAACGACTTTTGCAACTTACAGTTATCGGGCAAAGATGGAAATTTAGAATCATGTCAATTTCAGCTCGATCGAGGTTCGCAACGAGAAACAAAGATCGTTGAAATCAGTTTTTGAGTGCTCACTCCTAGTTTATTTGTCCATAAGATTGTAACGAGTCTCTCATCTCTTGCCTGGTAATGCTACCCTGACGTCCCTCAATTCTTCCTAATGAGTTTAGTGTGTTTTGTGGTCGATATATTTTGAGTACTCACTCCTAGTTTATTTGTCCATAAGATTGTAACGAGTCTCTCATCTCTTGCCTGGTAATGCTACCCTGACGTCCCTCAATTCTTCCTAATGAGTTTAGTGTGTTTTGGGGTCGATATATTCTGAGTGCTCACTCCTAGTTTATTTGTCCATAAGATTGTAACGAGCCTCTCATCTTGCCTGGTAATGCTACCCTGACGTCCCTCAATTCTTCCTAATGAGTTTAGTGTGTTTTGGGGTCGATATATTTTGAGTGCTCACTCCTAGTTTATTTGTCCATAAGATTGTAACGAGCCTCTCATCTTGCCTGGTAATGCTACCCTGACGTCCAACTCATCAAGAAATCCTATTGAAAGTTACGGACCACAGCAAGCCCTACTCCACAACACGTATGCTTGGTGTGCTAAATTAGCTACCGCTGACCAGCACCTTGCGATAGATTTAGGGCTCGTAATGATGATCAAGTCGATGGCAATACAAGGGAATCCAAACGACGATGAGTTTATCAAGACCTTCAGCATATCCTATGCAGTTCTTGAAGGCCATTGGTTAGCGTACATGGAGGATGGCGCTAAACGTTATGTGAGTAGACAACATTTTACCAAAGCACTTTGTAAAGAAATGTCGAAATATGATTGATATTTATTCACCGTTAAGTTTTTTCAATTTATTATTAATATTATACCGTATAGTATTTCCTCGATTAAGCGCCCTGGGCGGGCGCTTATTTCAAATTTTGTGGCCAAGGGGGACGCTTAATCGAGGGGGGGGGGGGGGGGGGGCTTAATATATAAACGTGATTTGAACTCGGAAACATGATCACTTCAATATAGTAACTTTGTAATAAAACGCAAGTTGTATACCATATTCTGTAATCTCTTACTGTACCATATTTCTTCGAGGAGGGGAGGGGGGCGCTTAATCGAGGGAGGGCGTTCATTTCAAATTTTGAGGGCAAGGGGGCGCTTAATCGAGGGAGGGCGCTTAATCGAGGGTGGGCGCTTAATCGAGGAAATACGGTATGTGTGTCTATACAGCTTACTATAGTTATAGTATATAGTACTTTATTTCACATTTCTCAATATATATTTATATTATATATGTACACCCGTTTAGTAAACTAAATAAAAATAAATTTGCTACCTGATGAAACTATGGTAGATTTTCATGTTTTAACCAATGAGGCGGATGGGTTTAACAATAAACGATTAGCACCTTTCGGCACATTTTTGCATGCAATTGAATTTGGCCTGCCTACCTCTTACTTGGAGCATTACTTAATTCATTTCATAAGTAGTTTACAACATTCGCGTCCGTGTTGTATAAGATCTACAATCACTCGCCTTCGGCTCGTGATTGTAAATTCTTATACAACACGGCCGCTCATGTTGTAAACACTACATACACTCAATTGCAGAAACGTTGTAGTATACATTTATACAAATATACAAATATCTAATGAGATGCAAAATGTTAAACATGCTAAAACACAACTATTTAAGCCCAAAATAGTGCTGAAAATTATTGTGTTGTCCTTGTTGGATGCGATACTAATCTAAAATTGATGATTCTGATATATTATAAGAAAATAAGTGATGTTTCACACTTTGTATCTCATTAGATATCTTGTATCTCATTAGATATTCAGTGTATAAATGTATACTACAACGTTTCTGCAATTGAGTGTATGTCTATTTATAAAATTCATTAATAATTCATAAGCATTTCAGCCAATCCCATTTCAGAAATCAGGTCACATGATACCCCTGTAAACTCCATACAAACTGAAAGCACGGGGAGGGCTTGAAGAGTCGTCAGGGACTACTGGGGTTATGAATGAATTAACACAATGAGAATGATAATTAGTTACAACCACTAGTGGATGTATCAGAACAGTATACAACCACTAGTGGTTGTAACTAATTAGTATGTTCACTGCATTAATGACATTCATGTTAATAAACACTACATATATCGATACAGTTAAAAAAAGTAACAACGTACAGTTAACAACTAATTAAACTCATTTAATTTCCCAAATCTCAAAATGTTTTAACAACAATCCACTGAGTTATTTGCCCATCCAAAAGTTATCGCAAGAATTAAATACACAATTATTAAATACTGGTGCAATAGTAGAACTGGTAGTTGTAGTACAGGTACTGGTTTCGGCTGCACTTCTATCATAGCTAAATTCTGGAATGGCTAACATGCCTAATAAATCATCTGATACATCGAAATCAAAATCATTAAAGGAATCGTCTTCTTTTACAGTGCTTTGCATTTCCTTTTTCTCAACCAAACTATCATTAAATGCAGAGGAGCAGGGTGGTGCTAATGCATTGCTAACAAACGTTATTTGCTCATTACTCGGTTTTTCATAGCGAAATAAAGAATCTGATGTGTGACCTGTGCGCTCCCTGATTTGTTTCTCCTCTACTGAATTCTGAAAAAGTCGAGTGGCACACGTTATGCGCAAACAGTGCGAGGTCTTCCTCTTTAAGCCGGCTGCCCTCCCACATAACTTATCTGGTAATATCTTATTCAAAGTGTTTACTCCGATTGCACTCTTTTCATAATCAAAGGAGGCACTTCGTTGAGGCCTGAAATAAAAGGCTTCAGGATTTTCCTTAGCGCATACAGAAATTTTGTTCAGATATAACCTATACAAACTTTGCAAACAACGAGAATACGTTTCGCCTATTTCATGACACTTGTGCTTAATAAACCTTGAACTCTTTTTCAAATCTTTGAGGCCTCCGTGGAACGTTTTTGACACGCTTTCATCAAAAACGATGAAGTTGTCTTTCAAAATGATATTAGAAACCCTAAGAAGCCTATGCTCATTCGATCTTAAGCCGAAAAGCTTGGCATTGTAAAAATAGATTGTGTTTAAAAGACACTCAGCTGTATCATGTCCCAATAGTCCCTTTCGCCAAAAGAGTTCCTCTTCCTCCATAGTTATTTCATCTCGAATATCCTTTTTGCATTTCAGATCAATTCCCTTCTTTGTCGCGTCCCTCATTTCGCCATCGATCACCTTGCGAAACAGCATGAACCTTTACAAACAAAGCCAGGAAAACATATTTAAAAAAATCATAGTTTTAAAAGTAATAGCCGGTCATAATATTTGAGTCTGTCGGCAATATATTTTTCAACACATAACGAATTATTTAATTCGCTCACCTTTCATCGTGTTTACTGAATGGATCCAAACCATTTTTGTCGCTTAAATAGCGCTTCAGACCGCAAACGATAACATACAAAGTTCGCGGTGGATATCTCTCTCCTTTCCCGTTGCAAACTTCTTCCACAAATCGACATAGCCACAGGTTTAATGTCTCAGCATTCATACAATGTAATGGTGTAGATAGGTCGTGAATTTTAGACATATCCAAGACGATTGAACTTGAAACGAAATTCCTGGGAGTAATATCTTCTCTGCTTCTTTGCCAATCTTCAAACTGAGCTTTACGGACCATTTCGTACTATTTCGGGTATTCTTTGGAATGGTACTCTCAACCAAAAGGCGCTCTTCATCCTCGGTCAACGGTTTCCTATACCTAGCAGCACCTTCCATGTCTCTGGTTGAAGACGAAATGCACCGGATAACCAACCGTAAAACATCCAATCCAACTCCAACATTACCATAAAAATAAAAGTACTGCAAAGTAGGCGTATTTTCGTATTGTATCAACCAGAACCCCAAATCAACTGATTGTTTTAAAGAGTGCAGTCCGTTACTTCAATTACTTCAAACTTTGATTGATTGATTGATTGATTCAGAATATCCCAAAGGATTTCCAATTATTAAGTAACAATGCGTGTAAGAAGTAGGCAACCCTCTATTGTTCTGCTTCATTTCGTTTTCCCCACATAATAATATTTGGATTTTCATACTGAGAATATGTCAATCTATGAACAACATGTTTTTGGAGTAAAATGTACTGAAAATTTATTTTAAAGCGACGCTTCTTTTGTGTTACAAAATTCCATCCAATCGTGAGACTCCAAAACAATAGCCAAGAAATACTAACAATTCTCCATGTTCCCCACATATAATTTTTATTGCATTAAAATACAGAAGAGGTTTCACTAAAAGGGAATCGATTAGTAAACTAAATAAAAATAAATTTGCTACCTGATGAAACTATGGTAGATTTTCATGTTTTAACCAATGAGGCGGATGGGTTTAACAATGAACGATTAGCACCTTTCGGCACATTTTTGCATGCAATTGAATTTGGCCTGCCTACCTCTTACTCGGAGCATTACTTAATTCATTTCATAAGTAGTTTACAACATTCGCGTCCGTGTTGTATAAGATCTACAATCACTCGCCTTCGGCTCGTGATTGTAAATTCTTACACAACACGGCCGCTCATGTTGTAAACACTACATACACTCAATTGCAGAAACGTTGTAGTATATATTTATACAAATATACAAATATCTAATGAGATGCAAAATGCTAAACATGCTAAAATACAACTATTTAAGCACAAAATAGTGCTGAAAATTATTGTGTTGTCCTTGTTGGATGCTATACTAATCTAAAATTGATGATTCTGATATATTAGAAGAAAATAAGCGATGTTTCGCACTTTGTATCTCATTAGATATCTTGTATCTCATTAGATATTTGTATAAATGTATACTACAACCTTTCTGCAATTGAGTGTAGCTTACTATAGTTATAGTACTTTATTTCACCTTTTTCAATATTTATATTATATGTATGCATATACAGTCATTTTCAAGAAGGTTGTCCGGATGTAAAGACTACAATACTACAATAAAGTCACGTGATCAATGCCGTGTAGTTTTGCATCTCAAATTGAAATTCCACGCGAGGAAATCGAATACATAATGAAACGCGTGACTTTATTGTAGTATTGTAGTCTTCAGTCATCTGGACAACCTCTTTGAGAATGTATAGTTTATTAGTTTTTAGTCCATGATGAATGTAGAGCTACTCTGTAGAAAAGTCATCATTAAACCGTTGTTATTATTATTATTATTATTATTATTATTATTATTATTATTATTATTATTATTATTATTATTATTATTATTATTATTATTATTATTATTATTATTATTACTATATTATTATTATTATTACTATTATTATTATTACCATTATTATTATTATCATCATTATTATTATTATTATTATTATTATTATTACTATTATTATTATTACTATTATTATTATTATTATTGAACAATCCAAGCGATCATTTTAAATTTTGTAAATAAGGATTTTTATCTATTTTTCTATCTCTTATTTGTAATTTGTTTTGAGGAATAAAGTTATTATCATTATTAAAAAAAAAAAATAATAATATTATTATTATTATTATTATTATTATTATTATTATTATTATTATTATTAATATTATTATTATTATTATTATTAATTTGAAAGAAAACAACAAAAGTATATTGTTAGAAAAATAAGTAATATTATTATCAGGTCAACATATTATATTTTCTGTCGTAGAAATAAGGAGTGGCTTAATCCCGAATTAATGAAGTTTTAAATGTTTTATTGATATATATAAATACTTATGTTACCATTTTCTTTTTGTTAATTATATTTTCGAGTTCAAGTAGTCAATTGTAAATTACCTACATGTAGTGAGATTTGCAATTGTTTGTGTAAAAATACATGAAATAAAGTTTCCATTATTATTATTATTATTATTATAATACCATGATCGAGTCGGTTTCCTTTGTCCTTCCAGGGACATACAAATCACTAATTCTCCCTATTCCAATTTTCCGACTGGGAAATTTAGTAAGACAATGCAGTAATCCATTGTCTAATTTTCCCGCGGCCTACTAATTTTCCCGGCGGGAAAATTAATTAGAGAATGGAGACTCTGGTCGTCCCCAGTCACTGGGACCTTGGACACAGTAATCTGTCCGACTTACGTTTAACCTGAAAGCTGGCTCTATTCCAAGTTTCAAAAGAGTCCAACACATGTGGGATGCTATGTCCTCGACTCTGCGCATGAGCAGCGCATATGCAAAGACCGGAATTCTTTCTTTTCTGGACTAAACTCTTGGAACTCTATATTTCTTGCCTTTTCCCATTGCTTACTAAACGTTAGCACACCATGAAGTTTTTTTTCGTATTTTCGGGCATTTTCCCTTGATTGGTCAACTTCAGCGTCTTTTTCAAAGGCAAAACAACTCTCCGCCATGATTTTTGACCAAATGACGATTACTGAATATTCCTAAACTGACTAATAAAAATACTCGATCATTGTACAAATGAAACAAAGCATCACAATTTCTAAATTCTCCAGAGTGTGGTGTCATCAACGCTCTTTGAGAAAAATATAGTAGTTCGTACTGCTCTAAGTTATGCAAATTGAACTATATTTTATTTATTTCCTCGGTGATCATGGTATTACAAACTGATACCATGACAATTCGGTAAATTAGTGATTAAATTTCCCTCAAGCCTCGGGAGAGTTTGTAACCCTCCGCCTACGGCGTCGGGACTTCCACAAACTCTCCCTCGGCTTGCGGGAAATTTAATCACTAATTTCCCTCTTGTCATGGTATTACTTATAATTATAATTTTTATTACTATTATTATTATTATTATTATATTATTATTATTACTATTATTATTATTATCATCATCATTATTATTATTATTATTATTATTATTATTATTATTATTATTATTATTATTATTATTATCATCATCATCATCATTATCATCATTATTATTATTATTATTATTATTATTATTATTTGATTCAGTTTGATGGTAACTCAAATGGTGGAGCAGTTATGAAACAGGTTCTGCAAAACATCACCGCTGCCCGCTATGTTCGCATTACACCAGAAACCTGGTTTGGTCACGTGTGCGCGAGAGTTCAGTTGTACGGATGTGACGCAGGTAAAAAACTTTGGATTTACACAAAAGTGATCAGACAAATTGACAAAACGAACGCCAATGTTATGTGTTGTTTTTCTCAGTTGACATGTGATATTTTCAGGTCAATCGTCATGTAGTAGTGATTACCACAATCCTTTGCGCGTATAAAACATGCAACATACACCTAATTGCAGAAAGGTTGTCCACCTCGGAAAAGCACATTTACACATTTAAACATTTACATATTTACACATTTGCACTTTTACAAGCGCTGAAATACAACTATCCACCTGAAATATTCTGTATAAGGCCGCGGCATTCTTATGGCAGTATACTTCTACTGAATCTATATTGACTCTGGGTTCCACTTGCGCAAAACAAATATACACATGATGTTGCGAATGTGCAAATGTGTAAAATGTGCAAATGTGTAAATGTGCTTTTCCGAGGTGGACAACCTTAATGCAATTGAGTGTATCTCGTATAAACTTAATTTAGGAAATAGAGATTTTAAAACGATAAACGTTGCAAGAGTGAAGCTTATTTACGTCAGTTTTGAGTATGACTAGTGTAAAAACAACGGCAACAAACGACAACGAACGACAATGACAACAACAACAACGCTCATACTAAATACAATAACGACAATAGCTACAACAACAATAACAAAAACAACTACAACGAACAGCAATAACAGCGACAACAACAATGACAACATCATCAACAACAACACTAATAACAACAATAACAACGAAAACAACAACGACAACAATAACAACGAACGACAATCAGATAACAACAGCAATAATACCGGCAATGGCTTAGGCGGTTGTTCAGCTAGATTAAGTGGACATTTATTATGTAAGTAAGACTTTATTTAAAGATGGTAACACGTGACAGTATAGAAGTAACTGATAAACTTGTGGCCCTAACAAAAACTCAAAAAGAAAATAGATATATATGATATATAATATACAAAATATGTAAACTATAATATGTTATGTCAAATTATAAATTTGATATCTATTGATTTTTCTTCAGCTCCCTTTCGTGCACTTGGGATGACGAATGGAGATATACCTGATGATGCAATCACTGCTTCGTCCACACATCACACTAATGAATATCTACCCAAATATGCTCGTTTACATTGGACCAAACAAGAAGCAAAACAGTGCTGGGCTCCAGCCACAAATGACGTTACTCAATGGCTACAGATTGATTTGCGTCGATTACAATTTGTAACTGCGATTGCCACACAAGGACGTCATCTGGAAATCCTTAAGGTGACCAGCTATTGGTTCTCATACAGTAACGATGGGAGGACATGGGATGAGTATATGAAAAATGGACTGAGAAAGGTTAGATTAAACGGTTTTATGCTTATCAAAACATATATATTGGACATTTCTGATGTTATATCTGGGACATTTCGATGCCGGTAGCCTCAAAATGGTCATTAATAGGCGACTTGCATGATGGCGTCATATACTACAAGTACCAGAATGCTTTGCCCATTTTCTTTTGTTAGAAAATTAGCACCAATTGTCTATTCTCATGATGGACGAATGGACGAATGGACGAATGGACGAATGGACGAATGGACGAATGGACGAATGGACGAATGGACGAATGGACGAATGGACGAATGGACGAATGGACGAATGGATGAATGAATGAATGGACGAATGAACGTCGAATGGACGTCGAATGGACGTCGAATGGACGAATGGATGAATGGAAGAATGGATGAATGCACGAATGCACGAATGGATGAATGGATGAATGGATGAATGGACGAATGGACGAATGGACGAATGGACGAATGGACGAATGGACGAATGGACGAATGGACGAATGGACGAATGGACGAATGGACGAATGGACGAATAGACGAATGACGAATGGACGAATGGACGAATGGACGAATGGACGAATGGACGAATGGACGAATGGACGAATGGACGAATGGACGAATGGACGAATGGACGAATGGACGAATGGACGAATGAACGAATGGATGAATGGATGAATGGATGATTATCATCTTCATATTTATTATCTGTTTCATCTAGACCTTCACGGGCAATTCAGACCAGTTGAGGAAGTCAGACCAGGTAGTGCGTCACCTACTCTCGCCGGTGATATACGCACGCTTTCTACGATTTCATCCTCTCACGTGGGACGAATACATCTCCATGAGAGTAGAGGTGTATTCCTTCGGAAGAAGTAATAATTAGAGGCTAACAGTATACATGCAGTATCAATAACATTTGTTTTGTTTTGTGATCGTAAAGCACAGGTAGCCCAACAATGTTGGTAGTGTTTACACACCCTGCTGGGTGTTGATAGACCAACAAGTCCCAACATTTGTTTTGTTTTGTGATCGTTAAAGCACAGGTAGCCCAACAATGTTGGTAGTGTTTACACACCCTGCTGGGTGTTGATAGACCAACAAGTCCCAACATTTGTTTTGTTTTGTGATCGTTAAAGCACAGGTAGCCCAACAATGTTGGTAGTGTTTACACACCCTGCTGGGTGTTGATAGACCAACAAGTCCCAACATTTGTTTTGTTTTGTGATCGTTAAAGCACAGGTAGCCCAACAATGTTGGTAGTGTTTACACACCCTGCTGGGTGTTGATAAACCAACAAGTCCCAACATTTGTTTTGTTTTGTGATCGTTAAAGCACAGGTAGCCCAACAATGTTGGTAGTGTTTACACACCCTGCTGGGTGTTGATAGACCAACAAGTCCCAACATTTGTTTTGTTTTGTGATCGTTAAAGCACAGGTAGCCCAACAATGTTGGTAGTGTTTACACACCCTGCTGGGTGTTGATAGACCAACAAGTCCCAACATTTGTTTTGTTTTGTGATCGTTAAAGCACAGGTAGCCCAACAATGTATGATCCCTTTCCACGCTATTCCCCTACCACCACCAACTGACAATAACCGTGGAGTCGGTGCGCCGGCTATCCACTCCCACTTGAGGATTTACCGAACAAGCGCGACTCTCAAATGCTGATTTAAGATGTTTGCATCGAAACTGAATTTGAATTTTAATGTTTGCAATATTTAAAATAATTTTATTTGGTTTCGTAGCCCAAATATCACTTGACCAAATAATTTTAATTTGACTATAATCGACATCCAACAACTATGAATCTTGTAAAGAACATTGAGATCTATATGGAATATGTGTCATCACGCCAGGATTATATAATTGTTACATATGTAAGATATACATTTTATTTAGTTTGATAAACGTTTTCGATCATTCGATCATCATCAGATTCAATGCTGGAGGTCAATGGTGAATGCAATTAAATACTTAAGTGATGCCTCTAGGGAATAAATTTAGGTGATAGGATTTAACTTGTTTGTTTAAGTCTGGTCTTAATTTAGCAATGTAAAGGGCTTCCAGTGTTTTCCGTATTCCCAACGGGTAGCTTGTACTAATAATGTTCCATTCAAACTTGTGATTAGGATTTTGAGCGCAGTGACGAGCAGGTTCTGATTGGCTGTTGGGCGTGCTGTGTTCTTTAAAACGTACATCAGCGTTCCTGGCTGTTTCCCCAACATAAGTGGCAGAGCATGACATACACGTTCCATGGTAAATTACGTGGGACTTGTGGATGTTTTTGTCCTTCAACTGGAACAAAGAGGAAATTTTCTTTGTTTTCCAGATGATTATGAATTTGTATTGGCCACGCGTGAAACGTTCCAACTTGCGTACAAAAGAACGGCTTTGGTGTTCGTTGTTCTGGCAGTAAGGAATTCGTATAAGGATGGGACGGCGTTCATCGAACCAGTTGGTAGGGATTATGGTGGTAGGTTCACTGGGATATTCGAATTCGTGGATGACTTTCTGGATGAAGTGCCAGGGATATCCAGCGTGTTGGAACCTGTTGATGATGTTTTGTAGGTCAGAGTTCCAGTTAGACGTTATTTGTTTGGTGCGGTGGAGGGCGTTTCGTAATGTATTGCGTTTCCACTTGATGGGCATGGCTGATTTCCAATGAGTGGGGAGTTTTCCCGGCTTGTTGTAGGTCGATGTGGAGAAGCCATTGTCTTTGTATTGGAAAGCAGTATCCAAGAAATGGGATGGATTTTCTTCTACTGTAATGTATCCTACGACGTTAACTCGCTTTTCACTGAAATTCCTTTGAATGAAACCATCGATTATATCATCCATGAAATCTACGATGTGAATACGCTGACACCTATCACAAGCAAGACCATCTTCAAACGCCTTCTTGAGAGAGTAACTAAAGGTACTGTCTTCAGTTTCAACAACAAACTCTACAAACAAGTTGACGGCTGTGGTATGGGTAACCCTTTGTCACCTGTCCTTGCTAACATCTTTATGAGCAAACTGGAAAAAGAAATCATCCAAAACACAGTCCAACCTTCTATAACCGTTATGTAGACGACTGTATTACCAAGAGAAAGACAACCTCCTCAGATCTCCTCCTACAAGACCTCAACTCATACCATCACAACATTGTCTTTACAGTGGGTGCTGTAAAAACAAAGGAGTCGTTTTGACCCCTTGAAAGGGGTCGTTTTTGTGACCCCAGGACGACCCCTTCAAAAGGGTCATTTTGACCCTTCCCTGAAGCGACTCTTCAAGGGGTTATAATAGCTCTTTTGATAGGGTCATTTCAACCCCTTCAGGAGTCATAAATAACGACTCTCCGAAAGGGTTAAAATGGAACTACTCTTTCAGAAGAGTCAAAATGGCCCTTCAAAGAGTAATTTTGATAGACCCCACGAAGAGTTATTTTGGCCCTTGGAGTCAAAATGACTCTTCTAAGAGTAATTTTCATTGACTCCTCAAAGAGTTATTTTGGTCAAAGGAGTCAAATTAACTCTTCAAAAAGTAATTATAAGTGACTCCATAAAGAGTTGTTTTAGACCTGTTGGGAGTCAATTTGACCAATTGAAGAGTATGTTTAGTTGACTCTACAAAGAGTCATTTTGGCATCAAGAGTATGCAAATTTTGGACCATGGAAATCAAAGAAACTGAAGCAGCACCAGACAATTAAAATGTAGACATGTATGATTTAATACTTCCTTTATTACAGAGTGTTAGGTTCTGAAAATATACAAAATTGAAGAGCTTGGTGATTTCAATGTTTTTTTTCAACTCTTCGGCTTACATGCAGCCTTAATCTTTTATATACCTAAATATCAATGTTTAAAATTATGACTCTTTCTTGGTGTTGCAAGGCACCAAACCTGAACCTGCTTGATCTACATTCACATAACTGGCACCAAACCTGTTCTTGCTATCTACATCCACACTGGCTTGTATGGCACCAAACATATCCTCTTTTTAAAGACCTATATTCAAATAGATGACATCTTTTTTTATTGTTAGTTTTTGAGGACACACTATACACTTCTCTCAGTATCTCGACTCTCAATCTGTTATACTAAGTGGGACACCAGGTCACTGGGACACCTTCATTACTGTCCCGGGCCGACCTGGGATACCTCTATATGTATATCTCAGTCTGTTTTACCAAGTGGGACACCGGGTCACCTAACATACTGTCCCGGATTGGCCAGGGACAGTGGGACAGTATGTTAGGTGACCCGGTGTCCCACTTGGTATAACAGACTGAGATATACATGTAAGTGTGCTAAGTACAATGTATGTAGAGGTGTCCCGGGTCGGCCCGGCACAGTGGGACAGTATGTTAGGTGTCCCAGTGACCCGGTGTCCCACTTGGTATAACAGACTGAGATATACATGTACATGTAAGTGTGCTAAGTACAATGCACAATGTATATATAGAGGTGTCCCAGGTCGGCCCAGGACAGTATAGTGAAGGTGTCCCAGTGACCTGGTGTCCCACTTGTATATAACAGATTGAGAGTCAAGATACTGAGAGAAGTATATAGTGTGTCCTCAAAAACTTACAATAAAAAAGATGTCATCTATGTGAATATTATTATAGGTCTTTAAAAAGAGGATATGTTTGGTGCCATACAAGCAGGTGTGGATGTAGATAGCAAGAACAGGTTTGGTGCCAGTTATGTGAATGTAGATCAAGCAGGTTCAGGTTTGGTGCCTTGCAACACCAAGTAAGAGCCAAAATTATGTGTATCTATATGTACATCAAAAGATAACTAATTAATTGTCTCTGATTAAAAAATATGTTACAATTAAATAAAATTTTAATATATAATACATCATAATAGTTTAAATTTTATGGCAATAATCTTGGTGGTTTACTGAAGTACAAACGAGTTACAGAATCTTCATAGAAATTAAAAAATTTCTTCTAAACATGCATTTCAGTAATTTCTGTACAAAATAAAGTTACAATATTTGCCTTCTCGTGTGGGCAACTGCAATCATTATATGAAGCATCTATCAGTTTTACCATGAGCCCCCTATTATACATAAGAATATGTATAATATGCAGATGTCGATAGCCCCACTTCAACTGATTGACAGCCAACACGAGAAACTACAAATAGTTGAACCAATATCGACTGCGAAATATTATCTCACAAGATACATTACTACATGTATATGGAATACTTTGGAATACTTGTATGACTGATGGTTAAACCTTATAGCTGATTCACTCTTGTATATTGACTATGCACTGATCTAGGCATGCATGACAAAATATTTGCTTCTATTCTAATGACTAAAATATTTTCAAGTCAGTAGTTAATTTTTTCTTCGCCGGATTATCAAATCATCCACGAGTTTGCATGTATCACTGACTGATACATGGCTGTTCATTATGACTCTTTATTTCAGTTACTGGTATTGTAATCTACAATCTAAATACTGTAGTATATTAAAAGTAATTGTTATTATACTTAACCTATTTCAAACGACGACGACATTAGATTTCCCAGCATGTAAACTATCCATTGGTAAACAACGAATAATCTGATGCCGGTCAAATGAGTTGGTTTAAGTGATGAGGACTCTTGAGTCTTGTGTCTTGTGACTCTCAAAAGCCAATAACTTCGATACCTGTGAAAGTGTCAGTATGTATGTTCATCAAGAAAGTAATACAATAGAATCAAGAGAGAACAAATCGACTAAAGTGCAAGACGCGTTCACGAGTATTTGAACCGATCGAACTCCCGAAGGAATTCAACGCTTCAATCGAAGCGAAACGTTCAATTGCAAACAATTCGAGTCTAGATAAACTAAAAGAAAATATAGAAACTTACCTTTTTGAGTATACAATCGTGAGAAAGGCTTGAAACCAAAGATAAACCATGGACGCTAGCAGCATACAACCGTCCGCCATTGTGATGTGTCAAGAAGAACGGTCGATTGACCGCCAAATATTCAAATCGATCGGTCACACACTGCACACGTTGCCACGTGACCGCTAGGGGTAGGGGGTCAGTAGAAGAACAGTTTCTTGCGTTGTTATTCAGCCGGTATCCAACTTCAAATAATTTCAGACAATATCCCGGAAGAAACTATTCCCGTCTGTATTATGTATAGGGTTGCGTAACTATAGACATTTACAGGATAATATCGAAAAGAAGTAAATCGTTTGAAAATCATATCGCGATGAAAGGCACACAACTTCGTATTTTTTGTTTTGACAATTTCAGTAAAGTTTTCACGAACGTCTTGATGTGTGCTGATCAATCATTTCTAGTTAGATAGTTATGTGTTTGTGATTACTCTTCAGAGAGGGTTGTTTTAACTCCCAAAAGTGTAGCCCGACTCCTTTACAAGGATCGTTCCACTCCTCAAAGAGTCTGGTGACTCTTATAAAGAGTTGCATGATCCTTATGAAGGGTTAATTTAACCCCTGTTTGGGTCATAACAACCCCTTTGGGTTAAAACGACTCACTCAAAGGGTCAAAATGACTCTTATGGTAGAAGAGTCAAAACAGCTCCTTGGGGTCAAAACGACTCCTTTGTTTTTACAGTGTGAATACGCTGACACCTATCACAAGCAAGACCATCTTCAAACGCCTTCTTGAGAGAGTAACTAAAGGTACTGTCTTCAGTTTCAACAACAAACTCTACAAACAAGTTGACGGCTGTGGTATGGGTAACCCTTTGTCACCTGTCCTTGCTAACATCTTTATGAGCAAACTGGAAAAAGAAATCATCCAAAAACACAGTCCAACCTTCTATAACCGTTATGTAGACGACTGTATTACCAAGAGAAAGACAACCTCCTCAGATCTCCTCCTACAAGACCTCAACTCATACCATCACAACATTGTCTTTACAGTAGAAGAAAATCCATCCCATTTCTTGGATACTGCTTTCCAATACAAAGACAATGGCTTCTCCACATCGACCTACAACAAGCCGGGAAAACTCCCCACTCATTGGAAATCAGCCATGCCATCAAGTGGAAACGCAATACATTACGAAACGCCCTCCACCGCACCAAACAAATAACGTCTAACTGGAACTCCGACCTACAAAACATCATCAACAGGTTCCAACACGCTGGATATCCCTGGCACTTCATCCAGAAAGTTATCCACGAATTCGAATATCCCAGTGAACCTACCACCATAATCCCTACCAACTGGTTCGATGAACGCCGTCCCATCCTTATACGAATTCCTTACTGCCAGAACAACGAACACCAAAGCCGTTCTTTTGTACGCAAGTTGGAACGTTTCACGCGTGGCCAATACAAATTCATAATCATCTGGAAAACAAAGAAAATTTCCTCTTTGTTCCAGTTGAAGTACAAAAACATCCACAAGTCCCACGTAATTTACCATGGAACGTGTATGTCATGCTCTGCCACTTATGTTGGGGAAACAGCCAGGAACGCTGATGTACGTTTTAAAGAACACAGCACGCCCAACAGCCAATCAGAACCTGCTCGTCACTGCGCTCAAAATCCTAATCACAAGTTTGAATGGAACATTATTAGTACAAGCTACCCGTTGGGAATACGGAAAACACTGGAAGCCCTTTACATTGCTAAATTAAGACCAGACTTTTAAAACAAACAAGTTAAATCCTATCACCTAAATTTATTCCCTAGAAGCATCACTTAAGTATTTAATTGCATTCACCATTGACCTCCAGCATTGAATCTGATGATGATCGAATGATCGAAAACGTTTATCAAACTAAATAAAATGTATATCTTACATATGTAACAATTATATGGAATATAATGCGCTTTTTAATAATTAAATCATAATGAATTATTATTATTATTATTATTATTATTATTATTATTATTATTATTATTATTATTATTATTATTATTATTATTATTATTATTATTATTATTATTATTATTATTATTATTATTATTATTATTATTATTATTATTATTATTATTATTATTATTATTATTATTATTATTATTATTATATTATTATTATTATTATTATTATTATTATTATTATTATTATTATTATTATTATTATTATTATTATTATTATTATTATTATTATTATTATTATTATTTATTATTATTATTATTATTATTATTATTATTATTATTATTATTATTATTATTATTATTATTATTATTATTATTATTATTATTATTATTATTATTATTATTATTATTATTATTATTATTATTATTATTATTATTATTATTATTATTATTATTATTATTATTATTATTATTTATTATTATCATTATTATTATTATTATTATTATTATTATCTGATATTTTCTTCCCAAGCTTCTCCTGCCGACCTTGGAATAGACATAGAAAGAGTAGAAGTACCAAACAAGCAGATAACAGCGTCAGCGGTTTTTTCACACCCATACAAATCACCCATGGGAAGACTTAATTACGCTAGTGGTGGTCACGGATGGTGCGCAAAGATTACACTGAATACCAATCACTGGCTTCAGTTTGATTTGGGTCACACAACGCTTGTCACGGGTATTGTCACGCAAGCAAAAGGAAGTAACGCAGTGTTTTACGTAACTGCATACAACGTAAGTACTTCATGTTACCCGTTACATATACAGTTGAAATTCGGTTGCGACCACTCTCGTAACCGACCACCTCTCGTAAGCAACCACCTCTCTAAGCGACCAGTTTTCCAAAATACCAAAATTTCAGTTCCTAGTCAAATCACTATAGTTGGAACCTATCGTAAGCGACCACCTCTCCTAAGAGGTGGTCTCTCCTAAGCGACCAGTTTGCAAAATGCCAAAAGTTCAGTTCCAAGTCAAATCACTATATAGTTGGAACCTCTCGTGAGCGATCACATCTCGTAAGCGATCACCTCTACTAAGCGACCAGTTTTCCAAAATACCAAAAGTTCAGTTCCAAGTCAAATCACTATAGTTGGAACCGCTCGTAAGCGACCACCTCTCCTAAGCGACCACAAAGCTTCACAGTTTGGGTGGTCGCTTACGGGAGGTTCTACTGTATTTAGTCCAGAACAAGGATTCAAAGGTAGACATCAGAGGGTTAGCCTTGCGAGAGCTCAGAGGCAACTTCTTTAAGACCCCATCACGTCCACAATAAAACGCTAACCTGCGTTTTCCTATTGATTCTGGTAATGAGTAGTCTCCCTCGCAGCCGTGTTTTGACGACACTAAACTCGGCTGCGAGGGAGACTAGGTAATGCGCTGATTGTTTTCGATTCCCTTGAGGATATCGAACAATATAAAAACGATGCGTTTTCAAACGGTTATCATGATGAATATTTGACGTTCTTTGTAGATATCGTACAGTGATGATAGCAGTACTTGGGTGTTCTATAAGGACGATGAGCAAGGATCACAAGTTAAGGTAACTGATATTCAAATCGATTGTAATGATAGCAGTACTTGGGTGTTCTATAAGGACGATGAACAAGGATCACAAGTTAAGGTAACTGATATTCAAATCGATTCACTCGAACAAGATCAAAAACACATTCAGAAAATGCCAAGAATTTGACCTGGTAGTTTAAGCGGAACTGTTCAGCTTCGCCTCGTGGTTTTAGACCCGATAAAACACGATCTGCGAGTTTATTGAACATCTTCAAAAACGATCTTCCAAAATAATACATTTTTATTCCGTGGAATACGATAGATTAAGGGATGAACGGGCGCTCTGTGTAGCGACGCACTCGTTTGTTGAAGAGAGCATTAAGTATCAAATGACAACTAGTCTTGTATGGAATGAATTTGGCCACAAATGTGACGTTTTTATTCAACAACAAAACAAGCGATATTTTAAAATCAGCTCTCTTCAGCAAAGGTGGGGGAATACACGCACCTGCTGAAGAGAACCAACTTTAAGTAAAACTAAAATGTCTACGCACGGGCGGTAGTAAGGAGGAGGTGGTGGGAAAATTTTATCTTCAGTGAAGAATTCGTGTACTTGATGAACCAATGTGAACGAGGAAAGGGACGTGCGATTGTTACGACAGCTCTTATATAAACCGAGTTCCACATGTTCTAATCTCACGTGATTGGTTTGGCCAATCAGCAGGTTTTGAAATCCCATACCTCTCTCTTACAATTACATCAGATACGCCACGTCATAACAATGCCATTATCCTTGTCGTATAATGGTGGTTTTTCGGATGATTTCAGTAAAAAAAAAACACAAAAAAAGGAAAACACAACATAGCAGTATCGTGTTGCTTCCAACGCCTCACACGTGCGCGTCCCGTACATGAAACTGGGAGGTCAATGATACGACACGTGGTGGATTTCGTCCTTCCTTCGAATTGCTCATTAATTATGCATTGATATTTCGCGCAGTGCAGACATTCCAGTTGTTTCACATCTATCCCATCTTTAATCGCTTGACTGATAATTTTTATTTCATAGTATTTTGCAATTATGCAATAATTAATTAATAAATAGTTCTAACTAAGTTTTAGTTTTTGTAAAGCGCCATTCACCGAATCGAAATATGGCGACCAATTTGAATAACTATTGTTCCTGACTGACCAACGCTTTTGTGTTTCCACGTGAACACGAGGTTGGTCAGTCCAGAACAATTGCCCATTACAAAAAAGAGCAGGGGACTGGGGACGAGTTTATTAGAATTAATGTAATTACGAAATTAAGTTTATGACATGAAACAACATGTTGAAATTATCATATGTGTAAAGTTTGATGTGATTTGAGTGAATTCTGTCGGAATTATAAACTTTTGAAATTTTGAAATTTTACAGTGAATGTATGGTTTGGGTAGACAACGCAAAAAAATAAAGAGTTTGTATGGGAAAATGTACATCTTTGATGTCATCTAGCATCGTCAATATTAAGCCAAAGTTCACCAAACTATCCAGATTAGCTAAGTTCCCTGCTCTTTTTTGTAATGGCCAATAGTTATTCAAATTGGTCGCCATATTTCGAATCGGTGTCATAGATTCATGATATGGCGGTATGAAAAATATATAGTTTTGTTATTTATTATTTTAATATAATTAATTTGTGCTTTAGACTTTCCCAGGGAATTCAGATCAAACTGGGTATGTTACAAATACCTTGAGCAGAGAAATAAAAAACAGATTCATCAGGATTTACCCTGTGTCTTGGGAAGGTACTGCCATTTGCATGAGAGCAACAGTAATCGGTCCACGTAAAGGTAACATGTGATCTAGTATATGTAACAATAATAATAATAATAACCTTAAGGTACCAGGGGACCTTCGTGACCACTGTTCACTGAAAGCCGCGTAGCGCGCTAACCACTCGTCAAACATGTATAAAAGTATACATTTTCTTAAAGCTGAATAAATGCAGATTCTAAATATGCTGGAGATTATTTCCTATTTTGTAAAAAAAAATTGTTATTGCACATTTTAGTGCTCATTACAATGGCACTTTCCGTTTAAAAATCGATTGAATTCCCGCGTGCAAAATTATCTTTGAACAAGGCCGGTCGAATTGTCTAAAATGTGCAATAACAAAAAATATTTACAAAATACGAAATAATCTCCAGCATATTTAGAATCTGCATTTATTCAGCTTTAAGAAAATATATACTTTTATAAATGGTGGACGAGTGGTTAGTGCGCTACGCGGCTTTCAGTGAACAGTGTCACGAAGGTCCCCTGGTACCTTAAGTTTATTAACGTGTCAAATTATTTGCCTAGCTTACACAAGTGTAAACTAATTGAGGACACCTATATCTACCTATAATCTATATGTCACCCTTATTACTAGACATGCAAGTGGATACCATGTGTGCACTATGTAACGTCACGTGACTAACTTAAGATTTACATATTACCATGTGCTAGTTCGGCAATGGAGTAAAGTAACTTCACACGACCTTGTCTCTGTCGTTTTATACCGTATAACTCACATATCGTTACATGGTGTCAGAAACATCGAACTTCTCGCATATAAGGAGAACAGAAGCCGTCAAAATTCAAAAGGACAAAGGAAAATATCTATAATTTACAAGTCTAAATGCCCGACGACGTAGCACCTGAGGTAGCTGCGATTTCACCGCCATTATTCACAAGTAATGTGCCAATACCGCCAAAAATTCCACTTAAAGGTAATCTAACGACAAACTGGAAGACATGGAAGCAAATTTGGAGTGCCTACGAGCTAGTAACCAAGCTAAACGAGCAAAATAACCAATATAGAGTCGCCACATTTATCACATGCATCGGTCAAGACGCCCTTGCAATTCACAACGGCCTGCTGTTTCAGAGTGAAGACGACAAGCAAGACATCACCAAAATCCTAGAGCTATGGGAAAACTACTGTTTATGCCCCTTAGTCTTAAACTCAAACAGGGGACAACGACATTGCTTGCGCGCTGCTCCGTTTGCTGGGATATAGTTAATAATAAAATATGAATATAACTATATGACACATACCATGTTTTGGCGTATTTGGCCACTGCTGTGGCCGTTTATTTTGACAAATTAACTTACAACGGATGTGTAACATGATCTACACAAGTTCACAGCAAAGGTGAGGGCAAATTCCGCCACAGCCCGGAGCCTGCGACAGGGCAGCCCCACCCAAAACCCAAGCAATGCCGAAAAATTGTCAACACAAAGTGCTTTAACAGTCCAGAGACCCTAGAAGATGATCCAGTTACCTCAGCCCCTGCATGAGGCTCATCTTCACAGCTCCAGGGTGAATGGATATCTCAATCCCTAAGATTAACTAACAATTTCTAAGTTTTTGGTCCTTAAAGACGGGGCAAGGTTACCTCAGCCCCTGCATGAGGCCTTGCCCCCCCTTACTATGACCTGTACATGTAGCAGCTAAGGGTATCTCAATCCCTAAGATTAAACTAAAATCGCTAAATTTGGGTCGTTAAAGAAGGGGCAAGGTTACGTCAGCCCCTGCATGAGGCCTTGCCCCCTTTCCCCGACCTGTAGCAACTAACGTAACTCTTATTGTAACTAATGCAATATAGATGGGTAATGTCAGTGACTGAACGTTACTATTGGATAGCAGTAGCTGGGCCAATGCTACCTGTGCGAATGTAGTGCACAAATGCATTAGACTTCCACCTGCCCAACAATCTGATCTGAGAGTCGGAAAGACCCCGTTCAGCTGCCCAAGAAGCTGCTCCAATGCGGAAACTATGTGACTTATAATCTGCTGTATCAAGACTGCAGAATTTAAGGGCATCGTTTAGAGCCCGAACAAAATATTGTCTACTAATAGGCGAACCATTTGGCCAGCAAAACAAAGGCCCCTCCAAACTCCCTCTTAGTCTCAAAAACGTTTCCAACATTATTACAGGGCAAACTGGTTTCTGGGTATTAATAATAATCACCACTGGACGGTTTGGATTACTGTGCTTGTAGAATTGCATCGTCAACCGGATGAAACCCTCCCCATGATTATTCTTGTGAAAAGTTATCTGGTTTAACCTAACAATGTTCTTGGGGGGGCTGTCCTGACCTAGTTGTTATTTCCCCAACTCTGAGGGCTGCAAAAAATGCAGTAGCACACATAGCTCTAATCATTTTTCTCTGGTAATCTGAGGATACCGTGTGATTAACTGCATCTAGTAATTGTTCTAGTAAAGGCAACGTGATGGGCAGCCTTCTATCTATCTTTCTCATAATCTTTGAGTAACCCCGCAAAGTTAATTTGATCAGATCCGTCTTAGATGGGTCAGGTAGCATGACCATCCGGTGTACAAATCCTATGGCCGAAATGTATGAGAGCACTGTTGCCGCTGCATATTGTTTGTTGTTCAAGTAGGCTATAAACAAAGCTAACGTTTCTGATGAAATTGGAATTGTGATATTATCATCATGAAATATGTCAAGCTGAAACTATTTAAACAATTCCCAAGGTCGTTGATAAGTGCTTATTGAAGAAGTTGATAGTGTACTATCTAACAAAGTGGTTAGGGTAGATCCCAATTCTCCAACTGCAAGTGAGATGGAATGGGTGTAGGGAATTCCTCCATATGCTGTGCAAGCGATCTGAATTTGGTGACCTGCAATCGAGACAGACTATCAGCTAGGACATTCTTAACCCCGCTGATGTGTTTGGCTTTGAAAAGGATGTTATGATTTAGACATGTAAGTACCAGTATCCGGAGCAGGGACAACAAACTCTTGTCCTTGGTAGTCTGCTTGTTTATGACGTACACTACACTTTCATTGTCTGAGTAAAATATGACTTTCCTATTGGAAAGGTGTTCACTCCACAACCTAAGTCCTAATACAATTGAAAAAATTATAGGAACGAAATGTCTTTTTGCTTCCACAGCTCTGGCCATTCACCATACACCCACTTATTTCCAAACATTAGACCAAAACCTAAGGATTTAGCTGCATCGGAATAAAACCTGAGGGCATCAGAGGTCAACCAGGCATCCTCAAGAAACATAGACTTTCCATTAAACGTGTGAAAAAATTGTTGCCAAACTTTCAGGTCTTGTATGACACCCTGTGTTATGCGTATGAAATGTCTAGGATGTCTTACCCCGATTGTCAAGTTGATTATTCTCCGAATAAACACCCTCCCGGGTACAACCACTTTACAAGCAAAATTTAACGAGCCAATCACCGATTGTAAATCTCTCAGTGTGATTTTACGCCGTGACAGGGTATTCGCTATAGCTAAGTTACACTTATCTATCTTATCCTGAGGGAGCCTGGCTTCGAATGCGTTGCAATCCAGTTCTATTCCAGCAAATGTTAAAATGCATGCAGGCCCTTCGGTCTTTTCACTGGCTATGGGAACTCCTAGCTCTCTGCACATACTTAAAAAAAAATTCAAATTTGCTTTCCAGTCCGGGAGAGACCGGTCTATTATCAAAAAGTCATCCAAAATATGAATGACCTGTCTAATACCCAATTTGTGTCGTGCTACCCATTCGAGTGCCGTAGTGAATTCTTCGAAGATTTTGCAAGAGCTGGCACATTCCATTGGAAGGCAACAATCGTAATAATATTTCCCTTTCCAACGAAACCCAAGTAAGTGATAATCATGCGGGTGCACGGGTACGATCCTAAATGCGCTTTTAATATCCGTTTTTGCCATGACACAACCTATCCCTAATTGTTTAATAATTCTGACCGCATCATCAACAGAGGCGTAATGAACCGATGTGTATTCTTTCGGAATCCCGTCATTAATTGACTGGCCGTATGGGGACGAGAGATTCTGAATCATCCTAAATTCCCCTTTTACTTTCTTTGGAACTACTCCAACAGGGGAGATTTGCATATTGGGAAGTGGTGGAAAATCATAGGGGCCAGCAATACGACCTTCCTTTATTTCTTTTACTAACTTTTCATCAACCACCTGTGGTTGCTCGAATGCAGAAGTCAAGTTTCTGGACATAATAACGTTGGGAGTGCCTTGAAAATTAATTTTGAAGCCTTCAGAAAAACCAGCAATTAACAGGCTAGATGCAATAGGATTATATCCTTTTAAAGCCTGCCTGAGTTTCTGTACGTTGACTGGTGTTGGCAGTGATTCTAACAGTGTTAGGTGCTCGTGTTGCTGGCTTTGTTGGGGCAAAATTATGGCGTTCCCCGCTGGGCTTAGGGCCCTGCTGGCATTTGAAAATGGGGTGTGCCCCACTGCATTTAAAGCAGTGGTGCCTGAATGAGCAAGCCCCACTGCATGATCTGCCTGAGTGGTAACGAAAACAAAACCCACGGGGGACATTTGTGCTGCCCTGCTTGGAAGCTTGGGATCGAAACCGACCATACCCTATGTTATTATTGGGTTGTTTACCAGACCCATACCCTGTGCTATTATTGGGCAACTTCGCCAAACTAGCCCTAATCCACAATTCACTATGTATCTTATCCCAGGCAATTGGTTCTGTTTGCCTAAGCTTACGAAATGACTCATCATAAAATTTCCAATTGGCATTATTGTTGGCCAAATCTCTAATCACCGCCCCATACTTCATTAGGGCCGGGGAAGTATTGGGAAACTTATCGGTATATATGGCAAAATATATCTGAAAGGCATTGAGCCAGATATCAATTGTATTCATGGCATGCTTCTTTCTGTTTGGAACAATCATTAATTGTTGGCCTGTTTCCCCGTCACTCTTCAGCTGAATGTTGAAGGTGTCATCCGTGACATTGGTGTTTAGTAGGGAACTGAATTCGACATATTCGTTCGCCCAGATTTTGCTCTTAGTTTTTTCTGGTACTAACAATCCTAATGGAATACTGGCTGAAATAAATGAGTTCTTACTATTCGGTGGCTGTGTTGTGTCTGTAACCCCTATCTCCACTGGAATTGGCTGGTTAGAAGCACCGATATGTGTTCCCGCTGTTGATCCAGATGCCACAATGCCCCCTGTAAGCCTGGAAACTGTTGAGCCAAGGGAATTTTGGACAGTCGTTGAGACCCTGTTGGTGGCAGTCACTTCGTCAGGTACAAACTGGACTGATGGTGACTGCGACTGGACTGCATTCTGATGTGTACTGTTGGGTTGAACGGCCTGTCGGACCGCTGAGGTAACCGCCTGTTCAATGGCCACAATGATTTCTGGGCTTAATGGAGTCGGTTGCTGTAGGTTTGCTGGCGCAGCTGCTTCCCCAGTTCTTGCCCTCTTACTTCTCGGTGGCATTCTGCAGTAGTAAAGTTAAACTTATAGACCTTGCAAATGCCGCCTGTTCAGTGTATCATTGTTTAACAATTGCCACATGCAACAAGGATACTTGAAGCACCCGGACACATGTAGCTAGAATTACAGACTGCTAATAGCTAATCTGCTCCCAATTATGTAAACTAATTTAACTTTTAATATGACTGTATTCTTAACGGGATGGTATCTTATTCAACATCTTGCATATTACCACCCTATCAACAATGGTATCATAACCTTCCAATATTAAAGCAAGCACAGAAACATAAATACTGTGACAAAGTCCAACGGCATTGAAACATGAATGGCTCAACCACAGTGTGGACGGCCGTAGAATCATGCTATAGACCGCACATAAACTTGGTATCGGCGGGGGACATTGCTGTAACAGCTGTCCCTCCACAATTACCCAAGCACATAAACTGACAAAGTCCAATGGTATTAAAACATGAATACCTGTAGCTCAACCACAGTGTAGCCGGCTGCTAAGTTCATGCTATATAGGCCACTCATGACTTGTTATGTCATAATAATAATAATGTAACAATGTATTTAAAGGCACAGTGCATTTTCATGATGCAAACAAGGTGGTAAGAGTACCCCTTAAAGTTAACGTATGAATATTCATATGATTAAAATTAGTCGCAAAATCTCCAAGGGCCTAGTTGTTATTATGCTAAATATATAAATTTGAGGGCATATAATATGGCCCCTCTATAACTTTTGTAAAGGGTTTTGTTGCCCAAATTGTTCAAATGTATGCCATCACGGACATAAATGTTAGTTTTTGGCTTCCGTAGTCCAGAATGAAGCCAGAATTTTGCAAACTCAATCCTCTCCAGCGCCTCTCTCAGTTGATCGTTTAAACTTTCAACGAACTGGTTATACTCCTGAAAAGGAGGTTGTGTTCTCCGAATCGTTTGGCACACAACGATAAATTGTACATTCATGCTGTCGTGGAGTTCCTTTACAAACGCAACTATATTCAGTGCGATGGCAACTGCATTGGCATCGGGGTAGCATAAGTCATTAGAACCTAGCTATTTCTAATACAACAATATGTGGGCACAATGAGCGAATGATTCCTTTGTCCCAACGCTCAAGTTTTTCGATTGTTCTCCCCCCTGTGCCGTGCAAAACGACTTTACACGCTCGGCTGATCCCCAGCGATGACGAAAAGCGGTCATTTGACTCTCTCAGGGTAAAATTAAACAGCCTTCTCACGAAGGAATGACCAAGAACTAATGCCTGTGGCTTTTGGTGTCGATTCATCGCCTCTCTGGGAGTTACACCCCGAGATTATATTGCTATAAGCACAGATGATTAGGAGTTGCTAAAGTTACTTAACTTTTTCTCGTGGAATAACGTCGATGTAAGGAGATTTTTGCAGATGTAATCGGTTAAAGTTTTCTCCACGATGTATTCCAAAATGGAGGCGACCGAGAGGCCTAAGACTCCAGGGTAACCACCCCTCACAACGAACGGAAGTTGCCAACACCGGAAGTAACAATAACTTTAACTTATTAAGCCTAGTTGCATAAAGCAATTTATATCACTATTCGTAAAATAAATTATATTTAGGTAAGACAAACATTACTTACGAACGCTACGCATTTAATAATCGTATTCAAGAAGAGAACGAGTCCATAGACATGTACGCTTCAACGCTAGGGTCTCTGGCGGACACGTGCAACTTTGGCGCGTTGAAAGATGAACTGATTAGAGATCGAATTGTCTGTGGTCTGCGTACAAATCATATTAGAAAAAAGCTTCTTCAAATACCAGAACTCACACTCGATAAGTGTATGAATATCTGTCGATCAGCCGAAGCTACAACATCGCAAATGATAGTTATGGCGAACCACGACGCACCCTCCCCCCCAGCGCTCAATTACGTCGCAAGAGTGAAATCTACAACGTCGCGACGCGTGGAGCCGGAGATAATTAAGAACTGTCGTTTCTGTGGTCAGTAACATGCAAAACAACGTGAAAAATGCCCAGCTTACGGCAAAATATGTAACAAGTGCAAGAAAGAAAACCATTTCGCCATTAAATGTCGTCAAGGCAATAATCCAAAACCTCAAAGAAAGCCATCGAGATCGACAAGGCCAGAAGTGAATACATTAAACACAGATCAATACTCTACATCAGAAGATAGCGAGCACGACATCCTAACCATCTCTTCAAATGATCTTGAGATAAATTCCATTGAACATACCAATAATAAAGTCTTTGCGTCCATGATAATTGGCAATCAACAAGTTAAAATGCTTGTTGACTCTGGCGCATCGTGCAATGTTTTGCCAGACAAGTTCCTTCCCAAAGGGACAGTCATCAAGAGGTCAAATCAGACACTCTCCATGTATTCAAAGTCAACCATGAAGTCAATTGGAATGTCAACCATTCAGTTGATGAACCCGAAGAATTCTAAAACATATCAAGTGGACTTCACAATTGTCCAAGGTGACTACACACCATTACTTGGCCTTCAGACAGCCACACAGATGAAACTACTGAAAGTATATTCAGAGAATATCCTACTAGTCAGTCAGGATAACAGTATCAAATACAAACCAGGAAGTCAAATGTACCTAGCAGATACCCTATCCAGAGCCTACCAAGACACTACCACTGATGAATTACACAGATCAGTGGTTGAGATAGAAGTTGAGAGCATACACGCAATCGACTACCTAGCCAATGATATCAGAGCCTCAGTTACATGAGATAAAGGTCGAAACAGCAAAGGACCATACACTACAAACCCTGAAGAACGTCATCTTGAAAGGATGCCCAGACACAAGAGCCACCGTTCCTACTGAAGTTCAGCAATATTTCAACTTCCGAGACGAGTTAGCCGTACAAGACGGAATTATCTTCAAAGGAACAAGATGCGTAGTCCCATCCAGTCTGAGACAGAAGACTAAAGAGAAATTGCATCGCTCGCACATCGGAGTCCAAGGATGTTTAAGAAAAGCCCGTGAAGTAGTATACTGGCCTTCAATGAATCAAAAAATCTCGAACTACATTGAACATTGTGACATTTGCAACATGTTCGGAAGTCAACAACCGAAAGAACCACTGATTGTACATGACGTCCCACAGCGACCTTGGCAGAACATTGGTTGCGATATCTTCACTGTTGAACAGAAGGACTACTTATGTACTGTTGACTATTATTCTGGATACTTTGAAGTTGACAAGCTCGAGAGGAAAACAGCCAAGTCAATTGTTAAAAGACTCAAACGTCATTTCTCGAACCATGGCATCCCTAACGAACTATTCAGCGACAATGGCCCACCTTTTGACTCTCACGAGTTTAGAGAATTTGCCAACGACTATGAGTTCACCCTTACCACAAGTTCACCCAACTACCCACAAAGCAACGGCCGTGTCGAAAACGCAGTCAAGACAGCCAAGCGACTAATGAAGAAAACAAAGGAGGCAGGAACAGACTTCTACCTCGCCTTGTTGGATTGGAGAAACACACCGACAGAAGGAGTTAACAGCTCACTAGCACAACGACTATACGGACGGAGAACAAGGACACTGTTACCCACTTCAGCAACTCTACTGAAACCGAAGATCCCACACAATGTAAGGGACAAGCTACTTGTCAAGAAAGAACTTCAGACAAAGTACTACAACCGTCATACTAGAGAATTGCCACCACTGACTCCAGGTGATCAAGTACGAATCATCCCCAAGCCCAATGATCGCTCCACCAAGTGGACTAAAGCAGAGGTTGAAGAACAAGTCGATGTAAGGTCATACAACATAAGGACAGAAGATGGACGAGTTTACAGGAGGAATCGCCGACATCTAAGAAAGAGCCCTCCAACAACATTCACCTATCAGTAGTCAGATTATCTGACTCATACAGCACCTACCAGCAAAGTACCACCGAGTCCAGTCATCGATCCACCACTAATGGAAGCATCAGATGTACCTACAAGACCAACTCCAACCACAGCACCACCAGTGCCCAAACCGCTACATGATGAGATCAGTCCAACTGCTCGAACCAGGAGTGGAAGAGAAGTGAAACCACCCTCACACTTAAAGGACTATGTATTGTCCAAGTAAACTGTATACCAGGACTGATGAACACTATTGAGTTAACATTTAAGACACTGTACTTTTATTTCTATTAACTTTTCTTTTTAGACAAGGAAAGGTGTAACGTCACGTGACTAACTTAAGATTTACATATTACCATGTGCTAGTTCGGCAATGGAGTAACGTAACTTCACACGACCTTGTCTCTGTCGTTTTATACCGTATAACTCACATATCGTTACACACTAGTATGATCTAGTTAGTATATGTAATAACTATGTCACCCTTATTACTAGACATGCAAGTGGATACCATGTGTACACTGGTATGATCTAGTATATGTAATAACTATGTCACCCTTCTTACTAGACATGCAAGTGGATACCATGTGTACACTAGTATGATCTAGTATATGTAATAACTATGTTACCCTTATTGCTAGACATGCAAGTGGATACCATGTGTGCACTTAAGTATGATCTAATATATGTAATAACTATGTCACCCTTATTACTAGACATGCAAGTGGATACGTGATCTAGTATATGTAATAACTATGTCACCCTTATTACTAGACATGCAAGTGGATACCATGTGTACACTAGTATGATCTAATATATGTAATAACTATGTCACCCTTATTACTAGACATGCAAGTGGATACCATGTGTACACTAGTATGATCTAGTATATGTAATAACTATGTGACCCTTATTACTGACATGCAAGTGGATACCATGTGTGCACTAGTATGATCTAATATATGTAATAACTATGTCACCCTTATTACTAGACATGCAAGTGGATACCATGTGTGCACTAGTATGATCTAATATATGTAATAACTATGTCACCCTTATTACTAGACATGCAAGTGGATACCATGTGTGCACTAGTATGATCTAGTATATGTAATAACTATGTCACCCTTATTACTAGACATGCAAGTGGATACCATGTGTACACTAGTATATATGATCTACTATATGTAATAACTATGTCACCCTTCATTGCTAGGGTGGAGGCTAAAAGGGATGCCTCAAAAGGACCTTATTAAATATTCATTTCCATGACGTCAGTCGACGTTCTCCGAAAGAGTTCTCGGGTTTTCGTTTTTTTATCGACTGATCGACGGGAATTTCGAGAACTGCATTATATTGAGCCAGGGACGTTAATGTTTTGGTAATAATAATGCGGGAAAGAGCAGGAATATTTTAATTTTTAAAATAACTAAATCCCTGTGCTCATGGATTCGCTATGGACTACTTGAAAAATTGAACGACTCACTAGTTTGGCTATAGAAGAAACATATCAAGCTCTAATGCAGTTCGAAACCATCACAACGACTCAATTTTCTCAGTTTTATATCAAATATTTTGGTAAACAAAAGAGATATTACAGGCGCGTTCCTGGGCGGCACTTTCAGCTTTAAGCGAGCAACCGAAAAGTGTTGAAGAACATCTTAAGAGCGCAGATACTGAATGAGCTCGTCCCGGCCTGTATCCCTGGTGAGGTATACTTGAATCGGCTGTCAGTGTTCTGCAGGTGACTTGCAAGATCCGTTTTAGCGTGAAATTGCAGTCAAGACCGGCATAAAAGTTACTTTTAGGTTCAGCCTTCAGGGTGCCACGACGTACTGAGTGCCACATTTATTTGTTTCTCTTAGGATGTCATGGCATGATTTTTATTTACTACCGAGAAAAACCGAAATGAAATGCTCTTTGTAATTGCCAAGTTGAGAAATTGACACAAAAACAATACCGCACGCTGTCTAGACACGGTGTACGAGCAGGGTCTTTGAAGAGTTACCGTTTAAAAAAAATCCCTTTTGGAGGCAATTGTTTGGGAACTGACACAAGGGCGAAATTTTTCAGTAGAGGAAAAGTTGTTTTTTCTTGTGTAGACATGGATAGTATAGAGTTTACTGGAGAGGAATCAATACGATTGAAATCGTAGGTTGTGACCCTATACGTGATTCTGAACATTGATAACAAATATTCTCCGATAAAAATTATCATACAGTGATAATCGATGATACTCATCACCCCATCATAATAAATAAAACCAACTTTCAGTACACTCAGAGCCAGCGATTGTGCATTTTGATTTCACCATGTGTTCCGCCATATTGAATTTGATTCTTCGGGAAATGAGCTCGGGGGATTGTCGTACATTATCCGTGACGTCGTGGAATTGAATATTTAATGAGGTCCTTTTGAGGCATCCCTTTTAGCCTCCACCTATTACTAGACATGTAAGTGGATACCATGTGTGCACTAGTATGATACAGACAGACAGACAGACAGACAGACAGACAGACAGACAGACAGACAGACAGACAGACAGACAGACAGACAGACAGACAGACAGACAGACAGACAGACAGACAGACAGACAGACAGACAGACAGACAGACAGACAGACAGACAGACAGACAGACAGACAGACAGACAGACAGACAGACAGACAGACAGACAGACAGACAGACAGACAGACAGACAGACAGACAGACAGACAGACAGACAGACAGACAGACAGACAGACAGACAGACAGACAGACAGACAGACAGACAGACAGACAGACAGACAGACAGACAGACAGACAGACAGACAGACAGACAGACAGACAGACAGACAGACAGACAGACAGACAGACAGACAGACAGACAGACAGACAGACAGACAGACACAGACAGACAGACAGACAGACAGACAGACAGACAGACAGACAGACAGACAGACAGACAGACAGACAGACAGACAGACAGACAGACAGACAGACAGACAGACAGACAGACAGACAGACAGACAGACAGACAGACAGACAGACAGACAGACAGACAGACAGACAGACAGACAGACAGACAGACAGACAGACAGACAGACAGACAGACAGACAGACAGACAGACAGACAGACAGACAGACAGACAGACAGACAGACAGACAGACAGACAGACAGACAGACAGACAGACAGACAGACAGACAGACAGACAGACAGACAGACAGACAGACAGACAGACAGACAGACAGACAGACAGACAGACAGACAGACAGACAGACAGACAGACAGACAGACAGACAGACAGACAGACAGACAGACAGACAGACAGACAGACAGACAGACAGACAGACAGACAGACAGAGACAGACAGACAGACAGACAGACAGACAGACAGACAGACAGACAGACAGACAGACAGACAGACAGACAGACAGACAGACAGACAGACAGGCAGACAGACATACAGGCAGACAGACAGACAGACAGACAGACAGACAGACAGACAGACAGACAGACAGACAGACAGACAGACAGACAGACAGACAAACAGATAGATAGACAGATAGACAGATAGACAGATAGACATACAGGGGCGTAGCGTGCTTTTTTCCCAATGTACGCACAGAGCAACGAGCGCCGAAGGCGTGAGTTTCTAGGGGGTGAGGGGGCATGCCCCCCCTGGAAATTTGGAAATACCATTTTCTTCGTTTTCCAGCGGTCTTTCTCGCTACATAAATACATAGTAAAATTCATCTATCACTCCGGTTTTTTTGGATTTATGTAAAGGATTTATATGAAGCTTATATACTGCTACCGAGGTCTATTAGCGATATAGCTAATTGCATAATCATTGTCGGGTCGAAAATCATAAATCATAGAAGCTGAGACCGCAAGGATGGATGGGAAATCAGTTCATGAGCTACATTACATACAGATATGTTCAATGTTCTCGTAGTTTTGGAGGTATATGAGCTATTTAACTAAGATCCTACAAGTCTGGATAAAAAGGTCGATCATTTGACGGTGTTATTTGAGAGTTTTCATTTCCCAGAATTCCTTTTGGTCATAGCTTTCATGATTTTCAACCCGACAACGATTATGCAATTAGCTATATAACAACCCGATAGGCGAAGCCGGATTTTTTGGTATTTATTTTGTTTGAAAGACTGTTCACTGGGGCTGCTACATGTTTTCTCCGGGATTTTCACTAGCCGAGAGACGACTACGTCGCTGCGGATCTCTGAAATAGCATTTCCTGCCTTCTGAGAGTAGTTTCCAGGAAGTTTACACTGAGTCAGCTGTTAAGATTTGGTCTTAGATTTCATTTTTTTTTAAATATTTTTATGCTTCTTATAATATATATATTTTAAGGATTTTAAATTGTACGCACGTGCGTACGTGCGTATATGCACGCTACGCCCCTGACATATAGACATATAGACAGATAGACAGATAGACAGATAGACAGATAGACAGATAGACATACAGGCAGACAGACAGACAGACAGACAGACAGACAGACAGACAGACAGACAGACAGACAGACAGACAGACAGACAGACAGACAGACAAACAGATAGATAGACAGATAGACAGATAGACAGATAGACATACAGGGGCGTAGCGTGCTTTTTTCCCAATGTACGCACAGAGCAACGAGCGCCGAAGGCGTGAGTTTCTAGGGGGTGAGGGGGCATGCCCCCCCTGGAAATTTGGAAATACCATTTTCTTCGTTTTCCAGCGGTCTTTCTCGCTACATAAATACATAGTAAAATTCATCTATCACTCCGGTTTTTTTGGATTTATGTAAAGGATTTATATGAAGCTTATATACTGCTACCGAGGTCTATTAGCGATATAGCTAATTGCATAATCATTGTCGGGTCGAAAATCATAAATCATAGAAGCTGAGACCGCAAGGATGGATGGGAAATCAGTTCATGAGCTACATTACATACAGATATGTTCAATGTTCTCGTAGTTTTGGAGGTATATGAGCTATTTAACTAAGATCCTACAAGTCTGGATAAAAAGGTCGATCATTTGACGGTGTTATTTGAGAGTTTTCATTTCCCAGAATTCCTTTTGGTCATAGCTTTCATGATTTTCAACCCGACAACGATTATGCAATTAGCTATATAACAACCCGATAGGCGAAGCCGGATTTTTTGGTATTTATTTTGTTTGAAAGACTGTTCACTGGGGCTGCTACATGTTTTCTCCGGGATTTTCACTAGCCGAGAGACGACTACGTCGCTGCGGATCTCTGAAATAGCATTTCCTGCCTTCTGAGAGTAGTTTCCAGGAAGTTTACACTGAGTCAGCTGTTAAGATTTGGTCTTAGATTTCATTTTTTTTTAAATATTTTTATGCTTCTTATAATATATATATTTTAAGGATTTTAAATTGTACGCACGTGCGTACGTGCGTATATGCACGCTACGCCCCTGACATATAGACATATAGACAGATAGACAGATAGACAGATAGACAGATAGACAGATAGACAGATAGACAGATAGACAGATAGACAGATAGACAGATAGACAGATAGACAGATAGACAGATAGATAGATAGATAGATAGATAGATAGATAGATAGCACCTTTATTTAAAAACGATAATTCCATAAGTATATAAAAAACTTCTTTACATGAAAGTCGTTAAAATATGATTAATTAAGTAAGTAAGACTTAAATTAAATGATGATAGAAAGCTGACTTTACTGAGCAGTGACAGCACGCCAACTTGATATTGCTTTTTTAAACAGATAGACAGATAGATAGATAGATAGATAGATAGATAGATAGATAGATAGATAGATAGATAGATAGATAGATAGATAGATAGATAGATAGATAGATAGATAGATAGATAGATAGATAGATAGATAGATAGATAGATAGATAGATAGATAGATAGATAGATAGATAGATAGATAGATAGATAGATAGATAGATAGATAGATAGATAGATAGATAGATAGATAGATAGATAGATAGATAGATAGATAGATAGATAGATAGATAGATAGATAGATAGATAGATAGATAGATCATTCTTGAGGTGCGACTCCAGAGAATCAGAGAAATATCTACACACGAGTGATGTAGGAAAACTCACTCCTGGATTTGTTTAAAATACACCTTTTCTCTTTTCGATAGGACCCCTGGGCTCTCCCGTCTTTGCCAATCAAGACAGTCCATCGTACATCAGTGTATACAAGAACCACGACATTACGTTGAAATGTGAAGCAGTAGGTGACACACCCATCACTATCACCTGGATGCATAAAGGTCAGGTTCTTCAAAGAAAATCCAGTCAAACAGACCTGACCCTCATCAACGCGTCACTCGCTCAAGAAGGATTCTACAATTGTAGCGCCACCAATACACAAGGAAAAAATAACAAGATGTTTTATCTACACGTTAAAGGTATGACACTTCCCTATGTCGGCTATGCACTCCCCGAGCTAGAGAGCAGATTTCGTATGACTGTGAAAAACGGACGTGCGATGACAGTGTGATGAGCGTGTGGTGACCGTGTGGTGACCACGTGTGATGAACGTGTTGTGACCATGCGATGACCGTGTGATGACCTTGCGACGACCGTGTGATGAACGTGTGATGACCGTGTAATAACCGTGTGATGACCGTGTGATGACCGTGAAGTGTTAGGATATCGAATTAATCCGTGAAGCCACGTGACGGTGCCGTGTTTCTCACAGTCATACGAAATCTGCTCTATCGGCTATACGAGTATGTGCCGTGGTATATGTTATGGCACTCCCCTTTGTCAGCTATACGGTTGTGTATTGTGGTATAGGGTATAGACCGAATGCAAGGCGTCCAATTTCAATTGCCATCGTTCTGGACTGACTAGCCTCTCATACAGGTGAAAATGCTTTTGTGTTTCCACAGGAACACGAGGCTAGTCAGTCCAGAACAATAGCAATTGAAATTGGACGCCATTATTGCATTCGGTCTATGGCACTCCCCTATATCAGCGTACCGTATACAGCTATTTCAAAAAAGGTTGGTGAAGGTTTTGTTGCATCTTGCATACCAAGCCCGAAATGCACTATGGGCGATGTGAATGGAGTCAGCGAAAGGTGACAACAATTATGGACTCTGGGAATTTTCCCAAACTTTGTCTTCGCAATATGGAGCAGGCATATTTTCTTCTGTATGTGCATGCTGACATTATTTATCTATGATCCACAATACATTTCGGGCTTGGTATGCAAGATGCAACAAAAACCTTCACCAACCTTTTTTGAAATAGCTGTTTATGAGTGTGTGCCGCGGTATAAGTTACACCCATAATATATGCCGCTATACACAAATGTTCAGTCTAAAAAGATGTGTTACTTACCTTCTCACAATGCCGTATTCAAACTCCTCTCCTCCTCTCCCACGGGGCCAGTTTTTATAAAATGTAATATATATTTTTTACTGATCTTCGTGATTTTTTGGGGAACAAATGTTCTTTTTTTCCCGTTGTTGCTTCGTAAAAGTCCAATACCAGAATTTCTATAGGGTCAACAGATGCTCCATATCGACTGTCATACATACTTTATTGGTCCATTCCCCGCAGGGTTATTCAATATCCATTACAATTTATAAGAATAAAATATAAGAATAAGTATATGTCAACTGCTTTAACTTCAGATTCCTTTGAGGTGTGCAGAACATACCACTCTCTTTTCAACGATTCTCGCCAACCGTTCGCTTCCACATCATACGTCAACGATGACAGTAGCTTCGACGAGTCAGTCTGGTACATCTTCAAAGACAAACATGGTTTTAATCGCATACCAACCACCTGCGTACCCCAATACCGTTGTGGAGCTACAGCCCCAGGATACATGCAAGGAGCATTACCGTCCGTGAATGAGGGTATTGTGAAAAGAAAAGCCTGCTTCCATAGCAAAAGGAACTGTTGCCATAACAGTGTGGATATTTATGTACGTAACTGTTACATGTTTTATGTCTACAACCTCAAAAAGTTGGATTTGTCCTGGAAAGCCAGATACTGTGCTGAATACTACATCAACGGTAAGTCACCCGAACTCCTTCTCACATGCAAGGGGCAACGGAAGCCAGATAATGTGCTGAATACTACATCAACGGTAAGTCACCCGAACTCCTTGTCACAAGGGCCAACGAAAGCCAGATACTGTGCTGAATACTACATCAACGGTAAGTCACCCGAACTCCTTGTCACAAGGGGCAACGAAAGCCAGATACTGTGCTGAATACTACATCAACGGTAAGTCACCCGACCTCCTTGTCAAAAGGGGCAACGAAAGCCAGATACTGTGCTGAATACTACATCAACGGTAAGTCACCCGAACTCCTTGTCATGCACAAGGGGAAACGAAAGCCAGATACTGTGCTGAATACTACATCAACGGTAAGTCACCCGAACTCCTTGTCACAAGGGGCAACGAAAGCCATATACTGTGCTGAACACTACTGACATCAACGGTAAGTCACGCCGAACTCCTTGTAACAAGGGGCAACGAAAGCCAGATACTGTGCTGAATACTACATCCACGGTAAGTCACCCGAACTCCTTGTCATGCACAAGGGGCAACGAATTGAAATCCATATACTGTGCTGAACAATACTGACATCAACGGTAAGTCACCCGAACTCCTTGTAACAAGGGGCAACGAAAGCCAGATACTGTGCTGAATACTACATCAACGGTGAGTCACCCGAACTCCTTGTCATGCACAAGGGGAAACGAAAGCCATATACTGTGCTGAATACTACATCCACGGTAAGTCACCCGAACTCCTTGTCATGCACAAGGGGCAACGAAAGCCAGATACTGTGCTGAATACTACATCAACGGTAAGTCACCCGAACTCCTTGTCACAAGGGGCAACGAAAGTACAGATACTGTTTTGAACACTATATCAACGGTAAGTCACCCGAACTCCTTGTCACAAGGGGCAACGAAAGCCAGATACTGTGCTGAACACTACATCAACGGTTAGTCACCCGGGCGAACTCCTTGTCAAAAGGGGCAACGAAAGCCAGATACTGTGCTGAATACTACATCAACGGTAAGTCACCCGAACTCCTTGTCACAAGGGGCAACGAAAGACAGATACTGTGCTGAACACTATATCAACGGTAAGTCACCCGAACTCCTTGTCATGCACAAGGGGAAACGAAAGCCATATACTGTGCTGAATACTACATCCACGGTAAGTCACCCGAACTCCTTGTCATGCACAAGGGGCAACGAAAGCCAGATACTGTGCTGAATACTACATCAACGGTAAGTCACCCGAACTCCTTGTCACAAGGGGCAACGAAAGTACAGATACTGTTTTGAACACTATATCAACGGTAAGTCACCCGAACTCCTTGTCACAAGGGGCAACGAAAGCCAGATACTGTGCTGAACACTACATCAACGGTTAGTCACCCGGGCGAACTCCTTGTCAAAAGGGGCAACGAAAGCCAGATACTGTGCTGAATACTACATCAACGGTAAGTCACCCGAACTCCTTGTCACAAGGGGCAACGAAAGCCAGATACTGTGCTGAACACTATATCAACGGTAAGTCACCCGAACTCCTTGTCACAAGGGGCAACGAAAGCCAGATACTGTGCTGAACACTACATCAACGGTAAGTCACCCGGGCGAACTCCTTGTCAAAAGGGGCGACGAAAGCCAATGTCCTGTTCGAATTCATTAAACAGATAACCCCAGCACAATGCAAGATTATCCAAAAATGTATGTTTTTCAGGGGAAATGTCGCATCTTGTGATCCCATCGCACCCTACACACACATGACACATACCCCATCAGTGCACCCCATACATACATCCTCTCTCATTTTCCCATACATAGCAACCTACAGCACCCCCCCCCCCCCCGAATTAATCATGACCTGCCATTTTTCTACCTACATTCCACTTCTTTCTTTCTTCTCTTTTTTCTATCATCCATTTCTACACCTGTCACTCCATATCTACTTACATTCCTTCTCCCATCACCTCTATCCCTAACACACCTTCACCTATCCCCAACCCCATCCCCCAAAACCTCCTCACACAAACTCTGACTATACACTGCCTACGCTGGTCCGAATTAACCAGTCAATTTTCAAAAAAGTTCATTCTTATCACATGAATGTCTTTCATTAAACAGAAAACCCCATCACAATGTTCCAATCTTCAACACAACCACGTGTTCTAAATCATCACGTGGCCCATCGCCTTTATGACGTAGATGATTACTTTATCTGTATGACATACTGTACGTTGGATGACACATGCAAGTCTTTCAACTATAATCACGCCTTGACGTCGTGTGAGCTGAACAATGCAACAACAGAAGAATTCCCCAACCATTTGCAGCATCGACCAGGATACCACATGTACAGTAGTATCTCTTTACATACTGAAACTTTGAGCCCATAAATCACATAACGGACACATTTACCACATGTTGTTACTCAGCAATAGACTGTGAACATGTCCCTCTTTTAATTTCCCTCCAGACTCAGTCGAACGAGAGAAAAACCGATCCCGGATCGCGTCCACGGGATTCTAAAAACTCGTCTTCACTGAGTCTGGAATGAAAAGGAGGGACTGTTCGCAGACTACTCAGCTAAAGTATCAAGATAGGTTAAGACTAGCCATCCTCCGCAGGCACCGCCGAAAAGCGAGGCCGAAGACCGAGAAGTTCCGGCGTTGCATTGGAGGAGGCTGATTTAAGACTAGCTAGGTTGAGTAGTCCTAGCGAGAGCTATAAAGTGCTCCTAATCCCTTTTGCAGTGTAATTGCAGTGTGATGTCTCTTTTTTGTTAACTATTGATATGCTATTTACCAATTATTTTGATTATTTTTGTACCATTGTTGTGTTATCTCGGGGCCGCTGCCCCTCCTGCCGGGATTAGCCACAGCTAAATGGCAGTAACAACGATTAAAGATTAAAGATTAAAGATTAAAGATTTACAATTGTATTAAAAATTGAATGTACATGAATTGCTCAGCTATAGGGTGACGTGTTTTTTTTCTTATTTGAGCTTTGCATTTAGGAGTTTTAGATGTTTGAAATCTCGATATTTCAATTCGATGACGTCAACCCGGGCTTTTTACCTAACTTATTTCATTGTTTTCAGTAGATCTCTTCCCCGATATGGGGGGAAATGTTATATGAATTCATTTACATAGTATGTAAAAATATTTTACAAGTTCAAAAATATTAAGAGTGTATCCATGAGTGGACCAGCTGGCAGTCGTGACACATGACATCTCTCTGATCTCAATGAAACTAAACCAGAAGAAAGCCCTCACCTGAAAACTCATACTGCCAAAGTATGACATTTTTTGATTATTTCAGGGGGGAGTTAGACCACCCCCCCCCCCCCTCCCCCCCTCGTTTCTGCAGGGGAAGGACTGAATTTCCATAGCAAAATAATACCTACTTCACACACCTCTCTTTCCCTCCATTTACAATCAATTCAGTTCTTACTTCACCTGAGGAATAAATGGTCCTTTAGCAGCTTACAGGGGAGACTACAGTCGCATGACTATAATACCTGTCAATTGGGGTCTGTCAATCAATATACTGTCACACAACTGATTTGTGTGAAGTCAAAAATCCAAATATGTGACCTCAAATATCTCGAATGAGAAACCTTGTGCAAACCCCAAAACACTTTTCTGTATTAGATCTACCCTTCAACTAAGAATAACTGAAATAAAATGTTTGGGATATATTTTAGTCTTGGCACAATGTGTCACAGCAGGAGTCAATCCAAGCAGTAAAATTGTTACCTACTTACAGCGAAAAGCTCGCAACTTACATCTCATGATCAATAAACTAACTCTTTTTCCATGCTTAATCTCGTTTATTAACAACCACTTTCCTTGTACAATACTGAAATATGAGTTATTATTTGAAAGAACAGCAGTCGCTGTTGCAATATCAACTCTAAATTGCACAAACGATTAGATGCAACAATGAGTATTTTGTAATCATTCGATCCTCTGTCATTTCAATACAAAAACATTATTGCTGAGTGAATAAGACTTACATATGTTGCTCACCGACGTACGTTCCTTGGTCTCTGCCGTCCAAATCAATAAGATCGCAATTGTTGACCTCACACGTTTCTGGTTGAAATTCGAGAATGCCATTACATCTTCTGAACATTTTGCTGTCAACCGTCTAATGTTGAAGGCCGAGCTTCGTTTAAGTACTCATTTAGCTTTGTCTTGGTAGTACAAATACAATTCCTACATCTTTACTACAGTTTTGCGAAGATTTACGACATTTCTTTCCTGACAAACTTGCGCTGCACTGGATTGCGTGACCAGTATTTGGTCAGCGGTATCTCACATATACAGGTAGCCCATGACACAAAAATAAAGGAAATGATCGTTTTCGCATGGAAATGATATATAAAATCAATGAATGTTTTTGTTTTATTCCGATTTTGAATCATTGGTTATAGTTTGTTTTTCCCATTCATTCAAAAAACCATCAATGGGAAGAATTCGTTTTCCCAATGATTTGAAATAATAATAATATAATAATTTATTACTTATAGAGCCCTATTTGGGAACATGGGAACATGACAAAAGGTATGGATCGATTTTAGATTTTACAACATTTGTCAAATTTCTCGCGCGCTGATTGGATAAGAGCCTATAGAGAGCTTCAGATTCGACTACGAGTACAGGGCCGGACACACGGTGCAGCATTGCGCGCAACATTGCACGCAACACGTATTGTTGCAGCGTGTGTCCACCTCGAGTCCTACTTCTGCAACATTGCGAGCAACAAATTACGTCGTATTAGCGCGCGCTAGTCATTTGCGTGCAACATGTTGCAGAGGCACAGGCAGCCCAACCATTCCTTTTAAGGCTACTAAATAATTCAATAAAATGATATTTGCGTCTTTTTTTGATGGGTTTCCTGTGGTAGATCGCACGCGCGCAATATATACGTAGATATGTTGGGTTCCCTGTGTTGAGTACCGTATAATGTTGGGCTCCCTGTGCGCATCCCGCGCGTCCCGCAATAGCAAAAATAACACTGATCTTTAATTATTTCTTATCACAACAAGAAGAACAATTATTAAAGGAGATGTTTTTTGAGTGTTCTAGATTTAAAAGACCGAAATATTTAGTCAAAATGTCTCACTCAAAACTCGTACTCTAGACAACGAGTTTTGCGAGAAATCTCGTCGAAGTCGAAACGAGGTCAACGAGATTTTCAAGCTGGCGTGACAATGTCACGGCTTTACGCATGCGCACTAATCGTAACGGCGAAAAATCGTAGTCGTACTCGTAGTCGAATCTGAAGCTCTCTAATACTCCAGTTTCGCGTTTTTTAGAGATGACCGCTGTCCTTGACAAAAGACGAATTTGTACAGGCTTAGCCTCGATTCAGAAACCAGTCCGTATGTCAACATTTTTGTGAATAATCTACCTACACTGACTCGAGGCTAACCCTGTACAAATGCGTCTGATGTCAATAAGTACAGCGGTTTTAGAACGGGATCTGTGAACGCGAAAAGGGACTATTTGTCGATAAGAGGACAGACGCATGGAATGACGTTTCGCTCGCTCACGGAACCAGCGCGCGCTTGAATCAGATTTTCCTTCAAATCTATTTGTCGTTTCGGGAGCCTTTTCTGCTTTCCTGAGTAAATATTGTTGTAAAAAAAAGCAGATCGAAGTCGCTTTTCTATGGTCTGTTTAACAAATCGAAGTCGCTTTTCTATGGTCTGTTTAATAGATCGAAGTCGCTTTTCTATGGTCTGTACTCTTATCGACCATAGAAATGACGTCAGAAAATGATCAAAACTTTGCAGTTGAAACCACAGGCAGCCCAACCATTCCTTTTGAGGCTACTAAATAATGAAATAAAATGATATTTGCGTCTTTTTTTTGATGGATTTCCTGTGGTAGAGCGCGCGCGCATTACGTATGATAGTGGGCTTCCTGTGTTGAGTAAGGTATAATGTTGGACTTCCTGTGTGCATCCCGCGCGTCCCGCAGTATATGTGTATACACATTGCTGCGGGCGCGTCCCGCAGGACGTACACAGGGATCCCAACAGGGATCCCAACCTTACTCAACACAGTAAGCCCAATATAATACGTATTGCGCGCGGGCGATCTACCACAGGAAACCCATCAAAAAAAGACACGCGCATACAAAAATATTTTTAATAATAATTAGTAGCCTCAAAAACAATGGTTGGGCTGCCTGTGGTGGAACCACGAGCGTAGCGATCGTTTCTGAGGCTATTTATAATTATTAAAAACATATATTTGCATGCGCGCGTCTTTTTTTGATGGGTTTCCTGTGGTAGAGCGCGCGCGTGCGCGCGATACATATTATAATGGGTTCCCTGTGCATAGAAATACATAATGTTGGGATCCCTGTGTACGCCCTGCGGGACGTCCTGCAGGACGCACACAGGGATCCCAACATAGGACGTTACTCAGCACAGGGAGCCCGACATATACATGCGCGCGCACGCTATACCACTGCGAACCCACAAAAAAGACGCAAATATCATTTTATTTCATTATTTAGTAGCCTCAAAAGGAATGGTTGGGCTGCCTGTGGTTTCACTGCAAAGTTTTGATCATTTTCTGACGTCATTTCTATGGTCGATAAGAGTACAGACCATAGAAAAGCGACTTCGATTTGTTAAATTTTTTCCTGTGTTTATTTTTTAAATGAAAATCATATCGGCTACCTAAAATAATACATATTTATAACATTTACAATCAACTCTCGCCTTGAGGACACCTTGCTAAAATGCGGACACTCAATCACGGACAACAAACAGTTCTCGGACTAAGCGAAACGTACTAAAATTAACTCTCGTTATTGCTGGTTTGCAATCAATCACCTGAAAGACGCAGCAGCCATGTTGGTGGTACAAACAAGAGAAGCTAATGAGGAATGCTTTGTTATCGGGCACCAACATGGCTGCCATGACGTCACGTGCAAACCAGCAATTGCGGACACCACATGGTCCCTGGGTTGTCCCTATGACAGAGTTGACTCATGCACTTGACTCATGCCCCAGGGGGGGGGGGGGGGGGGGGGGGGGGGGGGGTATACTCCCTTTGATCGGGGTGATCGGCGGTCCTCTTAAGGTTGAAAATATTTCCTGTGTGTACCTTTTAGGGTTACGACTCAAAAGTCAGTAACGTAACATCACTCCGTACCTTTTAGGGTCAATTGTTATTTATTTTCTTTATTGAACAAACATGAAAGAACAGAAGAAAGATGTTGTCCAGTCACTGATTAAACGATATCAACACAATAACTTTTTCGCCATATATGGTCGTACCTTTTAGGGGTCGAAATGAACATGACTTCAAGAGCTCTTTTGATTTCTGCATACCTTTTAGGGGTCGTTTTCAAAACCGACCGCCGATCACCCCTGCCACTTGGACAAAGGGAGTATACCCCCCCCGCCGGGGGGGGGGGGGGGGGGGAGTCAAGTGCATGAGTCAACTCTGTTATAGGGACAACCCTGGGACCATGTGGTGTCCGCAATAGCGAGAGTTAACATTTTAGTAATTTTAGTACGTTTCGCTTAGTCCGAGGACTGTTTGTTGTCCGTGATTGAGTGTCCGCATTTTAGCGAGGTGTCCTCAAGGCGAGAGTTGATTGTACATGTAAATATGTATTATTTTAGGTAGCCGATATGCATTTTCATTTAACAAATAAACACAGGAAAAAATTATAAAATCGATCCATACTTTTTGTCATGTTCTATTTTTTTTGTCATGTTCAAATCAAATATTGTTACTCAGCTAGAATAGCTTATCAGTTACCCTGAGTGCCATTTACCTTATTTTAGTCAAATTGAAAAATAATAATAATTATTGTAAAAAAAGAAAAAAAGTTAGGTAATAAAAAAAATTATTGTTGATATGTTGTTGTTCAAATCATTGGGAACACGAATTCTTCCCATTGATGGTTTTTTGAATGAATTGGAAAAACAAACTATAACCAATGATTCAAAATGGGAATAAAACAAACACATTCATTGATTTTATATATCATTTCCATGCGAAAAAGGCCATTTCCTTTATTTTTGTGTCATGGGCTACCTGTATATGTGAGATACCGCTGAACAAATACTGGTCACGCAATCCAGTGCAGCGCAAGTTTGTCAGGAAAGAAATGTCGTAAATCTTCGCAAAACTGTAGTAAAGATGTAGGAATTGTATTTGTACTACCAAGACAAAGCTAAATGAGTACTTAAACGAAGCTCGGCCTTCAACATTAGACGGTTGACAGCAAAATGTTCAGAAGATGTAATGGCATTCTCGAATTTCAACCAGAAACGTGTGAGGTCAACAATTGCGATCTTATTGATTTGGACGGCAGAGACCAAGGAACGTACGTCGGTGAGCAACATATGTAAGTCTTATTCACTCAGCAATAATGTTTTTGTATTGAAATGACAGAGGATCGAATGATTACAAAATACTCATTGTTGCATCTAATCGTTTGTGCAATTTAGAGTTGATATTGCAACAGCGACTGCTGTTCTTTCAAATAATAACTCATATTTCAGTATTGTACAAGGAAAGTGGTTGTTAATAAACGAGATTAAGCATGGAAAAAGAGTTAGTTTATTGATCATGAGATGTAAGTTGCGAGCTTTTCGCTGTAAGTAGGTAACAATTTTACTGCTTGGATTGACTCCTGCTGTGACACATTGTGCCAAGACTAAAATATATCCCAAACATTTTATTTCAGTTATTCTTAGTTGAAGGGTAGATCTAATACAGAAAAGTGTTTTGGGGTTTGCACAAGGTTTCTCATTCGAGATATTTGAGGTCACATATTTGGATTTTTGACTTCACACAAATCAGTTGTGTGACAGTATATTGATTGACAGACCCCAATTGACAGGTATTATAGTCATGCGACTGTAGTCTCCCCTGTAAGCTGCTAAAGGACCATTTATTCCTCAGGTGAAGTAAGAACTGAATTGATTGTAAATGGAGGGAAAGAGAGGTGTGTGAAGTAGGTATTATTTTGCTATGGAAATTCAGTCCTTCCCCTGCAGAAACGAGGGGGGGTGGTCTAACTCCCCCCTGAAATAATCAAAAAATGTCATACTTTGGCAGTATGAGTTTTCAGGTGAGGGCTTTCTTCTGGTTTAGTTTCATTGAGATCAGAGAGATGTCATGTGTCACGACTGCCTGGTCCACTCATGGATACACTCTTAATAAGGGCGGCGTTTTTGTATAATAAATGAAGCCCGGGTGACGTCATCTGATTTGCATATCCAGATTTCAAACCTCCATAACTCCTAAATGCAAGGTTCACACACAAAAAAACTTAACCCTATTGCTGATCAGTTCATATACATTCAATTTTTAATACAATTGTGAAGGGGGTTATTAATTAGGAGCACTATAAAGAAAGGGCCATACGTACGGTCTCTCTACGTATAATTAGTTAAATGAATCCTTTGTAAATCACCTAACTATTTATTTCATTAACTGTATACACCTATTTCAAAAAAACGTTGGCATCTGGAATCTCAATCTGTGACCTAAAAACACTCGTAGCTTAACTATTCGCCAACGCAGGTCTTCATCTAAAGGTCGTGGCATATTCCAGTAATTACAAAATGGAACTCATAACTGACCACAATCCCTCTCAGTCTCAGATTTCAGATTTCAGATTTCAGATTTCAGATTTCAGATTTCAGATTTCAGATTCAGATTTCAGATTTCAGATTCAGATTCAGATTCAAATTCAGATTTCAGATGCCATCGTCCTTTGAAATAGGTGTATACATGTATAAATTGTTTACATCTAGGAGCGCCGGCGTGCCCTTTGCGTTTATGCCGATATGGCTTTGCAAAGTAGAATGTAGACATCACAGTAACCCTAGTAAACACGATAACTAATCTCTTTTGTACTTTATTACGATAAGCTATAAAATTACTCTGTAATATTTAGACCTCATGAAGAGTATAATAGCACATTACAGTAGCCCTAGTGAACACGATAACTAATCTCTTTTGTACTTTATTACGATAAGCTATAAAGTTACTGTGTAATATTTAGACCTCATTAAGAGTATAATAGCACATTACAGTAGCCCTAGTGAACACGATAACTAATCTCTTTTGTACTTTATTACGATAAGCTATAAAGTTACTGTGTAATATTTAGAACTCATTAAGAGTATAATAGCACATTACAGTAGCCCTAGTAAACACGATAACTAATCTATTTTGTACTTTATTACGATAAGCTATAAAGTTACTGTGTGATATTTAGACCTCATTAAGAGTATAATAGCACATTACAGTAGCCCTAGTGAACACGATAACTAATCTCTTTTGTACTTTATTACGATAAGCTATAAAGTTACTGTGTAATATTTAGACCTCATTAAGAGTATAATAGCACATTACAGTAGCCCTAGTAAACACGATAACTAATCTCTTTTGTACTTTATTACGATAAGCTAAAAAGTTACTGTGTAATATTTAGACCTCATTAAGAGTATAATAGCACATTACAGTAGCCCTAGTGAACACGATAACTAATCTCTTTTGTACTTTATTACGTTAAGCTATAAAGTTACTGTGTATAATAAGAGTATAATAGCACATCACAGTAGCCCTAGTGCGTGAACACGATAACTAATCTCTTTTGTACTTTATTACGATAAGCTATAAAGTTACTGTGTAATATTTAGGCATTAAGAGTATAATACAGGGGCGGATCCAGGGGGAGGGTTCTGGGGGTTGCAACCCCCCCTATGGATATTTTTTTAATACTTGTATATGTCAGTATGTCTGTCCGTAGGTCCCTCTTGCCTTTCAGCTCTCTCCCTCGTAAGAATAATATAATTAATATAATTAATTCATACTGTTTGCACGACCATTCAACTTCGAGGGCGGTTTGACTGATAACTGAAAGAACCTGCCTTTTTTAGCGGCAAAAGTTCAAGGCAAGGTCTCACGTAAATATGAATTTTTTTTGAAAATGATTTAACAAATCCGGAAAAACACCCAAAACAAATTTAAAGACTGTACTTGTTGTTGAAATCGAGAAAATGTTGCCCAAAGTTATCTCCAACTCGAAAAAATCCGCGAAAAAGTGATTCGAACAGCGCTGAGAATGTACGAACTGAAATTGTTTACTAACTTGACTTTTTATATTTCTTCGCTTTTCGAAACTTAGTTTTACACACTAAGCTCACCCAAGAAGACTCTTCCAAGCATCTTTGTTGGATGTCCAATAAACTCACAATTTTACTGAAAATTGAGTTTTGTTGTGCTACTGTAATAAAACAACTCCAGATCTCTAAAAATTGCATTTCAGAGCTTGTAGATTTCAAAATTTTCTTGGGGGGCATACCCCCACACCTCCCTAGTAGTTCGCGGCTTCGCCGCTCAGATAACACAACCCACTGTTTAAAAAAACCCTGGATCCGCCCCTGTAGCACATTACAGTAGCCCTAGTGAACACGATAACTAATCTATTTTGTACTTTATTACGATAAGCTATAAAGTTATTGTGTAATATTTAGACCTCATTAAGAGTATAATAGCACATTACAGTAGCCCTAGTGAACACGATAACTAATCTCTTTTGTACTTTATTACGATAAGCTAAAAAGTTACTGTGTAATATTTAGACCTCATTAAGAGTATAATAGCACATTACAGTAATCCTAGTGAACACGATAACTAATCTCTTTTGTACTTTATTACGATAAGCTATAAAGTTACTGTGTAATATTTAGACCTCATTAAGAGTATAATAGCACATTACAGTAGCCCTAGTGAACACGATAACTAATCTCCTTTGTACTTTATATTACGATAAGCTATAAAGTTACTGTGTAATATTTAGACCTCATTAAGAGTATAATAGCACATTACAGTAGCCCTAGTGAACACGATAACTAATCTCTTTTGTACTTTATTACGATAAGCTAAAAAGTTACTGTGTAATATTTAGACCTCATTAAGAGTATAATAGCACATTACAGTAATCCTAGTGAACACGATAACTAATCTCTTTTGTACTTTATTACGATAAGCTATAAAGTTACTGTGTAATATTTAGACCTCATTAAGAGTATAATAGCACATTACAGTAGCCCTAGTGAACACGATAACTAATCTCCTTTGTACTTTATTACGATAAGCTATAAAGTTACTGTGTAATATTTAGACATCAGTTAAGAGTATAATAGCACATTACAGTAGCCCTAGTGAACACGATAACTACTCTCTTTTGTACTTTATTACGATAAGCTATAAAGTTACTGTGTAATATTTAGTCATTAAGAGTATAATAGCACATTACAGTAGCTAACTAATCTATTTTGTACTTTATTACGATAAGCTAAAAAGTTACTGTGTAATATTTAGACCTCATTAAGAGTATAATAGCACATTACAGTAGCCCTAGTGAACACGATAACTAATCTCTTTTGTACTTTATTACGATAAGCTATAAAGTTACTGTGTAATATTTAGACCTCATTAAGAGTATAATAGCACATTACAGTAGCCCTAGTGAACACGATAACTAATCTATTTTGTACTTTATTACGATAAGCTAAAAAGTTACTGTGTAATATTTAGACCTCATTAAGAGTATAATAGCACATTACAGTAGCCCTAGTGAACAAGATAACTAATCTATTTTGTACTTTATTACGATCGATAAGCTATAAAGTTACTGTGTAATATTTAGACCTCATTAAGAGTATAATAGCACATTACAGTAGCCCTAGTGAACACGATAACTAATCTCTTTTGTACTTTATTACGATAAGCTAAAAAGTTACTGTGTAATATTTTAGACCTCATTAAGAGTATAATAGCACATTACAGTAATCCTAGTGAACACGATAACTAATCTCTTTTGTACTTTATTACGATAAGCTATAAAGTTACTGTGTAATATTTAGACCTCATTAAGAGTATAATAGCACATTACAGTAGCCCTAGTGAACACGATAACTAATCTCCTTTGTACTTTATATTACGATAAGCTATAAAGTTACTGTGTAATATTTAGACCTCATTAAGAGTATAATAGCACATTACAGTAGCCCTAGTGAACACGATAACTAATCTCTTTTGTACTTTATTACGATAAGCTAAAAAGTTACTGTGTAATATTTAGACCTCATTAAGAGTATAATAGCACATTACAGTAATCCTAGTGAACACGATAACTAATCTCTTTTGTACTTTATTACGATAAGCTATAAAGTTACTGTGTAATATTTAGACCTCATTAAGAGTATAATAGCACATTACAGTAGCCCTAGTGAACACGATAACTAATCTCCTTTGTACTTTATTACGATAAGCTATAAAGTTACTGTGTAATATTTAGACATCAGTTAAGAGTATAATAGCACATTACAGTAGCCCTAGTGAACACGATAACTACTCTCTTTTGTACTTTATTACGATAAGCTATAAAGTTACTGTGTAATATTTAGTCATTAAGAGTATAATAGCACATTACAGTAGCTAACTAATCTATTTTGTACTTTATTACGATAAGCTAAAAAGTTACTGTGTAATATTTAGACCTCATTAAGAGTATAATAGCACATTACAGTAGCCCTAGTGAACACGATAACTAATCTCTTTTGTACTTTATTACGATAAGCTATAAAGTTACTGTGTAATATTTAGACCTCATTAAGAGTATAATAGCACATTACAGTAGCCCTAGTGAACACGATAACTAATCTATTTTGTACTTTATTACGATAAGCTAAAAAGTTACTGTGTAATATTTAGACCTCATTAAGAGTATAATAGCACATTACAGTAGCCCTAGTGAACAAGATAACTAATCTATTTTGTACTTTATTACGATCGATAAGCTATAAAGTTACTGTGTAATATTTAGACCTATTTAAGAGTATAATAGCACATTACAGTAGCCCTAGTGAACACGATAACTAATCTATTTTGTACTTTATTACGATAAGCTAAAAAGTTACTGTGTAATATTTAGTCATTAAGAGTATAATAGCACATTACAGTAGCTAACTAATCTATTTTGTACTTTATTACGATAAGCTAAAAAGTTACTGTGTAATATTTAGACCTCATTAAGAGTATAATAGCACATTACAGTAGCCCTAGTAAACACGATAACTAATCTCTTTTGTACTTTATTACGATAAGCTATAAAATTACTGTGTAATATTTAGACCTCATTAAGAGTATAATAGCACATTACAGTAGCCCTAGTAAACACGATAACTATTCTCTTTTGTACTTTATTACGATAAGCTAAAAAGTTACTGTGTAATATTTAGACCTCATTAAGAGTATAATATCACATTACAGTAGCCCTAGTAAACACGATAACTAATCTCTTTCGTACTTTATTACGATAAGCTATAAAGTTACTGTGTAATATTTAGACCTCATTAAGAGTATAATAGCACATTACAGTAGCCCTAGTGAACACGATAACTAATCTCTTTTGTACTTTATTACGATAAGCTATAAAGTTACTGTGTAATATTTAGACCTCATTAAGAGTATAATAGCACATTACAGTAGCCCTAGTGAACAAGATAACTATTATCTCAATACACCTAAATTCAATATGGCGGCCAACCGGGGGGATCTAGGGAGAGTTACATGAGAACGAGGCATCACGGGCCATGCAATTCAAACAATATGGCGTCTTCTATGAATTCCGTTGTGTTCGGACCATCATTCCTAACAAAAGATGATCCCAATCGGTTAAAAAATCACGAACTCAAGTTTTGGCTGAAATGCCGTGGTGATTCTTGTAAAGGACTGTCAACTAAAGCTCTACTTTGTAAGCGGTAAGTAAAGATCAGACAGTCGGAACAGTCGACTCGAGAATAAAGTATACGAATGACTTCCTTGAACCTTCTGTAATCGGTGCGTGTACACATTTGTGGTCATTGTCTACGTAATGACTGAAGAACAGCGTTACGTATTTCTTGTATTGGTAATAACTGTGTACACTTTTGTGATCATTGTCTACGTAATAACTGAAGGACAGCGTTACGTATTTCTTGTATTGGTAATAACTGTGTACACTTTTGTGATCATTGTCTACGTAATAACTGAAGGACAGCGTTACGTATTTCTTGTATTGGTAATAACTGTGTACACTTTTGTGATCATTGTCTACGTAATAACTGAAGGACAGCGTTACGTATTTCTTGTATTGGTAATAACTGTGTACACTTTTGTGATCATTGTCTACGTAATAACTGAAGAACAGCGTTACGTATTTCTTGTATTGCTAATAACTGTGTACACTTTTGTGATCATTGTCTACGTAATAACTGAAGAACAGCGTTACGTATTTCTTGTATTGCTAATAACTGTGTACACTTTTGCGGTCATTGTCTACGTAATAAAAGAAGGACTGCGTTATGTATTTCTTGTATTGGTAATAACTGTGTACACTTTTGTGATCATTGTCTACGTAATAACTGAAGGACAGCGTTACGTATTTCTTGTATTGGTAATAACTGTGTACACTTTTGTGGTCATTGTCTACGTAATAACTGACGGACAGCGTGTCGTATTTCTTGTATTCTCCAACAATAAATAACTGGATTTAATGCACTGTTCATCATGAAAAGTGTAACAGCCAAAAGGTTTACAATAATGAACTCTATACCTTCTTGTATATTTAACAATTGTATGAATCTATAACCCAAATAAGGGCAGTAACACACTACAAATGTACCCATGATATAATACATTGTCTTGACAGATTTCTTGTATCTCTGCATGTTCATGGTCGGCTATGCTGGTTGCTGTTGAGCTTGGATCTGTGCCGCGTGTTTCTTTATGGCTCGAGAAATTAACATCATTAAAACTATATTCAGTAGAACAAGAAAGGGTATTATGACACCAAAAGTGATTATGTATGAAACAACTTTTTCCATTTGAAGAACGACAGTGCTCAAGATACTAACAACCCAAATCATTGCCATAACTATACAAGATCGCTTGGTCGTGACAAGTGCTTGGTATCTTAAACGTAGGTGAACAGCAAGAAAACGATCGATAGTGATGGAAGTAATTGTGAGTAGCGACGCAACTCCTATGGTCACAAACGATCTTAGAAGTATGTCAAGTGCAATTTCGAAAGAACGACTGTTCGTCACCCAGGCGACCAGATAAAAACAGAACATTGGCTGCACCACAACACCAACGCACAAGTCAGAGATGGCTAAACTGAGAATGAGAATGTACGAAGGCGTTCGCAGAGACGTCGTCTTCACAAAAGCCAAGATGATCAAGAAGTTGAAAATAGAAGCCAGAAGGGAGCTCACAGCATTGATAACGATCATGGAAATCATGTGATTTCTCAAGTGAACATTCGTTGCCATCAAGTCAAAATCAAAGTATCTGGTCGTATTCAGTCCTTCTGATGTAGAATTGTTCATGTTTGTAAGACAGTTTAGCTGTGTCGACTTCAACGTAAATTACTAAGCGTATCTTTCGCTTCTAACAAGCAATTGCAGCTGCACTCTCTACTGAGCTGACCAACTTGAATCGCTTGGCGATCTGCAGCGATGAATGATTACCGAATATATCTTCCAGCAAATTCAGGGTTTTCAGCGCCAAATCTTGAGATAAAAGAACGCACACAATGAGAACTTGTCATCTTAGAGAGCAGTACTTGAAGAGTACTCAGTTTCTCTCGACGAATCCTTCATTCGATTGAATGTTTATATAAAGAGATTCTAAAATGTAATTGAGTTTCACAGCAACAATTGTTTACAGTTCGGAGACTCTTTGATGTGCCAGTCTTCCTATTTGCATCTTCACAGCAGATTGATGTATTTTAGCGCGGCCAAACCTTGAACTAAAGACGGTTCTTGGAGAGTACTTTGGGTGACGAACTCTTCAGACGAGTCTTTAATAAAAGAGTTGAGATTCTAAAATATTAGAGTGTAAACCATATGTCCGTGAAATAGTACTATTACTAAATAGTACTAAATAGTGTTATCTCCATATTGTTTTCTATTGTTTTTCATCAGTGCTATTTAGTACTAATTAGTTAGTACTGTTTCACGGGGACATACGGTTTGCACTCTAATTGAGTTTCACAGTAACAATTGCTTACAGTTCGGAGACTCTTTGATGTAATAGCAGATATTGAATTTGAAGTATTGAATATGTTTCTAATAATATTCGTAATAGCTTATTGTGTCTTCTTACAAGCACACTTTCAATTTAATGTCACGTTTATTAAAAACAGAAATAAGTATCCAAAGCCGGTTATTAGCACGTACGAAAGTATATCGAACTTTAACAGATCTTTACAGTATATGTGAGCATTAAATGCTGAATTAGAAGAAATAATCTTTACCGGACTAAGGAAATCCAATAGAAATTCAAGACAAGCGAGGCATATTGATCGAATACAGTATTCCCTGGATGATAGCACATGAAGAGCAACCATTTCAAGATCTAAAGATAATGAGATTCAAAGGCTTTTTCGAGCTTTATTTCACTAAGCAATTTAGGCACTGTTGTTGGCATCACACATTCATTTGTAGGCTGATAATAAGATCCATGGACCTGAACAGCTGCTTAACTAAATCGATTGAGAGTGGCTGCCAATTAAATAAGTTGTCAAGTTAGATAGATGAGTATTTGTACGTCACATGACCACTGATGACACAAGATCCAAGAGACACTAACAACAACACAGACATTAACAGACAGTTCACAGCATTCTGCAGAAGCAGAATATCTGTAAATTGTTGTAAGTATTTGGATGAATCTCTGTAAGGAACAACTCGTGTTGTCAAGAAATGTCATCAAACACGTATTCACAAATCCATCCATCCATTCATTCAGTCATTTATTAAAACAGAGTACTATAGTAATATACTGGTTCGCGTAACTGTCGTGTAGTGTTTCATGCACGTTTACCAGTCTGGATAGAGCGATATGAATCCAGTTTCCCGCCTTTCATTTGACACAGGTATACCAATACACGAACAGAGCAGAAAAGCTTCGGTGTCAGTCGTGGCATTGCCATGGTTTTGCCATAGATTCCCTACTCACAGAACATGGGGAAAGAGAGAGCACACGAACCGCTGGTGTGGCAGGGACTGAATCTCACTTCGATGCCCTTGAACAAAGCGAACAAGAAGGACAGGCAACATATGATTTGGCTGGGACTAAATATCACTTTCGATGCCATTTGACAGCGCGAAAGAGAGAAGGACAGACAGGGAACATCTGGTGTGGCAGGGACTGAATCTCACTTCGATGCCATTTACAGTGTGGACACTCGAACCGTGAACACTTCAAGTTTTTTTCGAACTTTTTTTTTCGAACTATCTATTGCCTCATGGATGGAAAAATCACTGAGCAAGTCGATGCTATATTTTCTGACATCGCGAAAAAAAGACTTAGTGATCAAAATTCATTTTTCTGATCTGTGCTCAACCTCTAGGTTTGACTGTGAACTGAATCAGCTAGCGCGAAAGAAATGAAGGACAGGGAACCACTGGCCATTTTGTCAATGATCTCACTGAGCAAGTCGATGCTGAAAAAAACATTATGGTTTTGCAATGGAATGTCACTGAGCAAGTCGATAAATGACATCGCGAAAAAAGGACTGGGAATCACTGGCCTGCTCTGCATTGGACCTGTCCTTGAGCAAATCGAGCTAAATATATGCACAGCGAAAAGCAACATTACCTCTGGTTTGATAACTGAATCTCGATGGTATATACATTTTGTCAGATCTCAACCTGTGATTATATTATTTTTTGTACATCAAAGCAATCGGACCCCATTTACCTGCCTTGCAAATCCAGTAAGGGTGCTTTATTAATTCAGGGTATAAATAAAAACCATTAATTTCTTTTGTTCATTATTTCAGTATATTTTTTCATCCATCGTTTTTCATCGTTTTCATCGTTTTCATCGCATTTACTTGCTGGTTTGTTTATTTATAGGTTTATATGTTCGTTTGTACGTTCGTTCGCTCGCTCGCTCCATTAAAAGTTCGCTTGTTCATTGATTTCATCTGTCGTCTCTTCTTGTCGTGTATACTTTAAAGGTGACCGTTTTAATATCAATAAAATAAATAAATAAACAACTTTATTATATGGCAAGTAAAATCGGTGAATTGTGATTGGTCAATTAGTGGTCCATAACTACCCATACAGACCGTAGTCAATGGAAACTACTTTTTGTGTGTGTATTTGTTGGTGCAGTCGGTTATTTGAGTCTTATATTTTAAATTTCCGTGAGTGATTGGTCCGGGCGAAACTCCAACTTCGAAACTCCTGCACAACCGACCGGTACTCAACCAACTGAGCCAACCGTCAGTGAACCAGATTGATTTCCTTTCATCCTTGACTTCCTACAATACTAGCAGACGTACAATGCTACATGGTCATTTACTATGTGCATTGTACAGTGAATGCAATGACACTGGACCGCTTGGTTAAATCTCTGTACACCGCTTTAGTTTGTGGTTATTGTCTACGTAATAACTGAAGGACAGCGTTACGTATTTATTTTATTGGTATTTGCAATAACTGTGTACAATTTTGTGGTCATTGTCTACGTAATAACTGAAGGATAGCGTCACGTATTTCTTGTATTCTCCAACAATAAATAACTGGATTTAATGCACTGTTCATCATCACAAGTGTGACTGTAAATTCCGCTACTTCTGGGGGAATATGTGTTAGCATTATTATAGTTAACACAACAAAAAGGACAATAACACACTACAAATGTCCCCATGATATAATACATTGTCTTGACAGATTTCTTGTATCTCTGCATGTCCATGGTCGGCTGTGCTGGTTGCTGTTGAGCTTGGATCTGTGCTGAGTGTTTCTTTATGGCTCGAGAAATGATCACCATTAAAACTATATTCAGTAGAACCAGACAAGGTATTATGACGAATAGAAAAATTCCCTTGAAACCAACTGGTTTCAGTTTGCTCAATGACAATACTCAATATACTAACAATCCAAATCATTACCACAACTATGCAAGATCGCTTGGTCGTGACAAGTGTTTGATATCTTAAACGTAGGTGAACAGCAAGAAAACGATCGATAGTGATGGAAATAATTGTGAGTAGCGAAGCGGATGCCAACGGCAAAAGCGTGGCCAAAAATACCGCATTACCAATGATTAAGAACCAAGAACGCCCATTCGTCAGCGTTGCGAGCAGGTAACAACAATACGCTGGCTGCATCACAACACCAACGCCCAAGTCAGAAATGGCTAAACTAAGAATGAGAATGTACGAAGGCGTTCGCAGAGACGTCGTCTTCACAAAAGCCAAGATGATCAAGAAGTTGAAAACAGAAGCCAGAAGGGAGCTTACAGCATTGATAACGATCAAAGAATGCATGTAATTTCTCAAGTGAATATCTGTTATCCTCCAGTAGTCGATCCCAACGGTCGTGTTCAGTCCTTCTGTTGTAGAATTATTGTTCATGTTCTTGCTGCAACTCGTCCTGTTTATTGAGCTGAACAATTTGAATCTCTTGAGGATCTGCAGCGATGACAAGTATCTTCACAGCAGATTGATAATAATATATATATGTATATTTTAATGTATTTTAGCGTGAAACCTTGAAATAAAGACGCTACTTGGAGAGTACTTTGGGACTTTTGACGGACTTCCCCCCTTAATTCACCTTCTCCACTCTCACAACACATGCATGAGCTTCTCGCTTTTTAGAAGACAGTTTTAGCTTAAACTGTGTACACTTTTGTTATCATTGTCTACGTAATAACTGAATGACAGCGTTTCGTATTTCTTGTATTAGTAATAACTGTGTACACTTTTGTGGTCATTGTCTACGTAATCACTGAAGGACAGCGTTACGTATTTCTTGTATTGGTAATAACTGTGTACACTTTTGTGGTCATTGTCTACGTAACAACTAAAGGACAGCGTTACGTATTTCTTGTATTGGTAATAACCGTGTACACTTTTGTACATGTGGTCATTGTCTACGTAATAACTGAATGACAGCGTTACGTATTTCTTGTATTCTCCAACAATAAACAACTGGATTTAATGCACTGTTCATCATTACAAGTGTAACTGCCAATTCCATTACTTCCGGGGGAATAACTACGGGTACTATTAATGTTAATATTTTAACACAACTAGCAGGAAAATATCACACCACAAGTGTACCCATGATATAGTACATTGTCTTGACAGATTTCTTGTATCTCTGCATGTTCATGGTCGGATGTGCTGGTTGCTGTTGGGCTTCGATCGAATGTTTCTTTATGGCTCGAAAAATTAACACCATTAAAACTATGTTTAAAAGTAGAAGTAGAGAGAGTAATATGAAAAATAGTACGGTGTTTTTCCCAGAAAGATCGACAATACCCAAGATACTAACAATCCAAATCATTACCACAACTATGCAAGATCGCTTGGTCGTGACAAATGTTTGGTATCTTAAACGCAGGTGAACAGCAAGAAAACGATCGATAGTGATGGAAGTAATTGTGAGTAGCGAAGCGGACACCAAAGGCAAAAGTGTAGTCGAAAATACATTACCAATGATTAAGAACCAAGAACGGCGATTCGTCAGCCTTGCGAACAAGTTACAACAATACGCTGGCTGCATCACAACACCAACGCCCAAGTCAGAGATGGCTAAACTAAGAATGGGAATGTACGAAGGCGTTCGCAGAGACGTCGTCTTCACAAAAGCCAAGATAATGAAGAAGTTGAAAACAGAAGCCAGAAGGGAGCTTACAGCATTGATAACGATCAAAGAATACATGGAATTTCTCAAGTGAATATTTGTTATCCTCCATGACCAGTCGATCCCAACGGTCGTGTTCAGTCCTTCTGTTGTAGAATTATTGTTCATGTTGTTGCTGCAACATGTCCTGTTTACTGAGCTGAACTATTTGAATCTCTTGAGGATCTGCAGCGATGGTTACAAATTTGTATCTTCACAGCAGATTGATGTATTTCAGCGCCAAACCTTGAAATACTTTAAAAGATCACACATAATGAGAACCCGGCTACTTGTAGAGTTCTTTGAGAGGATCGAATTGTGACGGACTCTTCAGTCAAGTCGTTAATATAAGACTTAAACACATAGTAGTAATTGACATTTACAGTAACAATGGGTTACAGTTCGGGTACCCTTTGAAGTGCCAGTCTTGCTATTTGTATCTTCGCAGCAGATTAATGTATGTTAGCGCCAAACCTCAGTTGAATTAATGACGCTACATGGAGAGTACTCTGGGACTTCTGACGGACTCTTCAGACGAGTCTTAATATTAAGAGTTGAGATTCTAAAATATTAATTGAGTTTCACAGTAACAATTGCTTACAGTTCGGAGACTCTTTGATGTAATAGCAGATATTGAATTTGTTTCTAATAATATTCGTAATTATTGTGTCTTCCTACAAGCACACTTTCAATTTAATGTCACGATTATTAAAAATAGAATTAAGTATTCAAAGATCGTTATCATGTACAATAGTATAGAGAGCTGAAAGCATCAAAGGAAATCCAAGCGAAAATCAAGACAAGCGAGGTATATTGATCCCATACAGTTTCCCTGAATGATAGCACATGAACAGCAGACGTCTGTGGTTGTCATTTCAAGAGCTAACGATAATGAGATTCATAGCTTTTTCCAGCTTCATTTCACTAAGCAATTGACTCTGCGGTTGGCTTCACAAAAAGGTCAGTGTTTGCATGTCATTTGAAGGCAGATAATAAGGTTCTTAGATTTGAACACCTGTTGTAGAACTGAAGCAATAGAGAGAGTAATCGCTTTGTAAAATTAATTATACAGTTGGATTGATGAGCAAGCCAAGTCACATGATCACACACGTGATCACGATCACGTTTACAGCATTGATAACAATCATAGAATACATGAAATTTCTGTGAATATCTGTTATCGTCCAGTCATGTTGTTGCTGCAACACGTCCTGTTTACTAAGCTGAACAATTTGAATCTCTTGAGGATCTGCAGCGATGGTTACAAGTATCTTCACAGCAGATTGATATAATAATAGTAATATTTTTTTATGTATTTTAGCGTCAAACCTTGAATTAAGACGCTACTTAGTGAGTACTTTGGGACTTTTGACGGACTTCCCCCATTCACCTTCTCCACTCTCACAACACATGCATGAGCTTCTCGCTTTTTAGAGGACAGTTTTAGCATAAACTGTTCACAGTTTTGTGGTCACTGTCTACGATATAACTGAAGGATAGCGTTACGCATTTCTTGTATTGGTAATAACCGTGTACACATTTGTGGTCATTGTCTACGTAATAACTGAAGGACAGCGTTACGTATTTCTTGTATTGGTAATAACTGTGTACACTTTTGTGGTCATTGTCTCCGTAATAACTGAAGGACAGCGTTACGTATTTCTTGTATTGGTAATAACTGTGTGCACTTTTGTGGTCATTGTCTACGTAATAACTGAATGACAGCGTTACGTATTTCTTGTATTGCTAATAACTGTGTACACTTTTGTGGTCATTGTCTCCGTAATAACTGAAGGACAGCGTTACGTATTTCTTGTATTGGTAATAACTGTGTACACTTTTGTGGTCATTGTCTACGTAATAACTGAATGACAGCGTTACGTATTTCTTGTATTGCTAATAACTGTGTACACTTTTGTGGTCATTGTCTACGTAATAACTGAATGACAGCGTTACGTATATCTTGTATTCTCCAACAATAAACAACTGGATGTAATACACTGTTCATCATGACAAGTGTAACTGCCAATTCCACCACTTCCAGGGGAATATCTACTGCTATTATTAATGTTAGGATACCACAACCAGCAGGAAAATAACATACTACAAATGTACCAATGATATAATACATTGTCTTGAGAGATTTCTTGTATCTCTGCATGTTCATGGTCGGCTGTGCTGGTTGCTGTTGAGCTTGGATCTGCGCTGAGTGTTTCTTTATGGCTCGAGAAATTAGCACCATTAAAACTATGTTGAGTAGAAGTAGAGAGAGTAATATGAAACATAGAACGATCATGTTCCAAGAAATATCGATAATACTCAAGATACTAACAACCCAAATCATTATCACAACTATACAAGATCGCTTGGTCGTGACAAGTGTTTGGTATCTTAAACGTAGGTGAACAGCAAGAAAACGATCGAAAGTGATGGAAGTAATCGTGAGTAGCGTCGCAGATACCAACGGCGAAAGTACAGCAGATCTTATCTCACTAATGATTTTTAACAAACCAATGTCATGCGTCCACCGGGCGAACAGATGAAAGCAATACGCTGGCTGCATCACAACGCCAACGCCCAAGTCAGAGATGGCTAAACTAAGAATGAGAATGTACGAAGGCGATCGCAGAGACGTCGTCTTCACAAAAGTCAAGATGATCAAGAAGTTGAAAACAGAAGCCAGTAGCGAGCTCACAGCATTGATAACGATCATGGAATACATGTAATTTCTCAAGTGAACATTCGTTGCCATCAAGTCAAGTTTTCTGGTCGTATTCAGTCCTTCTGAATTGTTCATGTTTGTAAGACAGTTTAGCTGTGTCGACTTCAACGTTTCGTTCGCTTTTCACAGGCAATTGCAGCTGCAGTTGCTGACGTCAGAGCTGACGTCGGACTTGAGTGGCTTCGGGATCTCAATATTATGTAATTTCTGAGAGCTGAACAATTTGAATCTCTTGAGGATCTGCAGCGATGGTTACAGATGTATCTTCACAGCAGATTGATGTATTTTAGCGAGAAACCTTGAAATACTTTAAAAGATCACACAGAATGAGTACCCGTCCACTTGAAGAGCACTTCTTCTGACGGAAGTCTTTGTTAAAATACTTGACATCCTAAAATATTCGGTAATTGAGTTTCACAATAACAACTGTTCCGAGACTCTTTGATATGCCAGCCGTGTTAAAGGAGTATAGAGTTTCTAATGATGTCCGTGATAGCTTGTGTCTTCTTTAAGCACCAATATCATATAAGGCATATTACACTTTCAAAATAATGTCACTTCTATAAAGCAAAATAATTCTTCAAAGGTTATTATCACGTACAAACTGAATTTTGAACTTTAAGAAATAACGAATAGATCGAATCATTTCCGTCCTTGTCAAAGGAAAGCTGTATGGTAGTACATGAAGAGCTGTCTATGGCTGTCATTTCAAGAGCTACTGGATAAAAGACAGGTGTTTGTTCGTCATTCGCTTAATTCACAACTTTCAATCATCCAGCTAGCTCCAATTCGTTTTTCGCTTTTCAAATTGAAATGCAGCTGCAGTTATTGAGCTGACCGTACCGGTCTGACTTGAGTGGCTTCAGGATCTGAAGCGATGGTTGCCAAACATATATTTCAAGAAGATTGAGCAATTCTAGCGTTAAGACTTGAAATAAACTAGACGCTCTAGACTAGCGTGAACTCGGGCTTCTTAATAAAGCTGTTTTGATAGATTTTAAATGTGAAACCTAATAGCTTATTTGTTAAGTCACTCGTTGCGTGACTCAGTAGAGCATGCATATGTAATTAGCTTCAAAACTGACACTGCTAGCTGACAGCTGGCGAAGCTTAAGCACATTTTGATTACCTTGCAAGAAACGATTTCACAAACTCAATAAAATTACGATCGAGTTCTTACTATTAAAGGCACAGACATCTGTTAGAAATACTCTTTCAGACAGAATTGCAAGGCCAAAAAGTATTCTCTAGGATATTTGCATATTTACTAAGCAGTATTAATGAACAACTCGACTGGCTCGAGCAAAGGAGCACGGCAAAATCCTTTTTGAAATCTGGTGATTTGATTTATCGTTACGTACGCCCGCCATCTTGAATTTCGTTGATAAGCTGCTGACCACAACTTCTGTATACTAAAATTGGAACGATGCATCAGCGGTAAACACGCATGCGCTATGGTGACCACTTAAAGATCGGCACAGAATGAGAAGGCGACTTTGACTTGATCTTCTGACGGAGTTTTCACAGTTAATAAAATACCATCTGCGTAGTTTGGAGACTCTCTGATGTGTCAGTTTGCCCTTCGAGATAGAGCACACTTTGTTAAAGGGGCAGTGTCAACCCATATGACCGCGTAAGCCTGGGTACGAAGAAGCGAGAAATATTATCGATGTTTTCAATCCGTTTCCATCGACCTTAATTATGTTTGTTCAAGCGTCTAATCGATCACTAGTAATAATTCAAAGCATGTTTTTCATTTTCAACAATTCCTAGTCGGAATTATTTCATCTTAGAACTGACTTTGAACCCGTTGAAAAAAGTGTCGAACAGCCGTAGAGAGGCAGGCCGCCAATAGCCTGCGTAGCTTCCTCCCCAATCCCCCTCCTCCTTCCTTTTTCCACTCCCCCTTCCCAATCCCCAATCCCCTTCCAGACCGCCAAGCTACGCAGGCTAGGCCGCCAAGTCGTCCGCGAGTGGGAAGAAATCCGAATTTTAAACCGGCAATTTTGGTCGATTGCGAAGTAATCTTGATCATCAATCGTAGGTGCAGTACTGTTCATGACCTTAGAAGAAAAAAGCTCACGTAGAACGACTTGTCAACCCGGTGAGCTTCCAACTCTATTTCTGTGTTGGGCTTCCTGTGTCTTATTTGATCGGCCGTTGGAAAATAATATGGCCGTGAATTCACTTCTAGAATTCAGTCCTTTTGATGTTTTGAAGTTCTTAAAATTGCTTTCTAAATAAAGATCAGTATCTACTTGAGTCCTGTAGGTCATTTATTTAGCGATTAGAACGTATTTAGTGGGTTTCGGGACAAAGTTCCCGGGCAAGGTAGGCGTCACAACCGATTGTTATTGTTTTGATTTTAATGCGAATGCGTGAGGCTTGACACTGCCCCTTTAATGTCAGTCCCATTTATTAAAAACATAAATAATTTTTCAAAAGTTATATATTAGCACGTACAAAAGCCGGCCGTATATCGAACTTTAAGAACGTTCGCGGGCAAAAAAACTATCCATGTTTTTTTCCTGAAACTTCGTATGGTGAAATAAGATCATTATAGAAGCTAAATGAGCAAATAAAAAATGGGGGTCACCGATATCGCTATGGAGCCAGATTTCTTCAAAGTATACCCTTTTTCTGATCGAAAATTACGTGCGTTAAATCCACGGAAAGTCGAGAATGACAAGTATTTTTTTGTAGAAAAACTAAACGGATTGCTAAAATTTTCCTCGAATGGCTATCTAAGAGTTTATAGAATAAAATTATGTACAAATATGTGTGAATATATAGAAACAACCTGTAGTTTTTGGCTCATATTTACAGTCGCCACGTAGCCATCGACGACTCTTTCGCGTGAAGGTAGGTTGAAGTTTTCATCTAAATTCGTATTTTTATCAAAATATAACCATGTTTTTTTCTTTAAATTTGGTACATGGGGAGCTTTTATGATTCTTTGTAAAATCACAAAATAAAATATGGGGGTCACCGGTATCGTTCTCGAGATATTAGCCGATGAAAATCGTCTACGTAACATGCGTGACTGGCTGCCATCTTGGACGTGAGGAAAGAGGACTGGACCGAGATGATTCGAACCTTGATTTTATGAGCAGAAAAGATGCGCGTGAACAATGCGCGCGAACGTCGTCCTTAAGATAACTTTACAGTTTTTGCGAGCTTTAAATGCTGAAGAAGGAATGCACCGCATCTTTTCCTGGTCAAAGAAAATACAATAGAAAATCAAAACAAGCGAGGTATATTGATCCAATACAGTATTCCCTGGATGATAGCACATGCATGAAGAGCAGCAGCGGTCCATGGCTGTCATTTCAAGAGCTATCGATAATGAGAATCATAGGATTTTTCTTCTTAGATTTGAACAGCTGTTTCAGCTTGCTTTTAGACTGTATTTACTGAATGGTTTTTATGAAAATTTTTGCTTCGGGCCGTAAACCACAAGTAAATTGAAGGCACTTTCCCGCCTCGCGCGCTCTTAATAAAACCATTGGAAAAAAGTCACGTGATGGGGTCCGGACGTGATGGCGTAAGCCGGTCCGGAGAAAGCCGACCTGCAACCTAAACATTATCAGTTTCCGCGTGCTATATTTATTTATTTTACAGGATTTTATCATTCCTTTTTGTAACAAAAAAACTGGGTCATATGACAAAATGCTTATTGACTGAATTAGATCGGGCAGGACGGGAAGATATTTGGCTCTTGGTCATTAGTACGGACCTCGCTGCGCTCGTTCCGTACGGCACGACCTCGAGCCAAATATCTTCCCGTCCGGCCCTTCCACTCAGTCAATACTTACATAATCTAAACCCAAGAAGGGCACCGGGTCCTCCTTAGTGGTTTCCCTCGCAGCCGTGTTTAGTGTCGTCACACCACACACGGCTGCGTACCCAAGCGCTACATTCCCTTCCACATAATTAGCCAATCAGAGCTTGTTGCCCGAAATCAGGTCAACGTTCGCGCCATACCAAAGACCAGCGACAAACAAGATGGCGTCCATTGACGAATCGTTTTGCCTTGTAGCGAAATAATTTAATATCAAAGAGTTTAACTCGCCAATACACCAGAGGAGGGTGGTCACTTGTCACGTGCTAATTTCAACCAATCATAGCTCTTCAAATTCGTCTCTCTTCGAACAGCACAAAGTTCCATGTTTTGGTTTGTATAACTCACAAAGGTGTTGAAAAAATCAGGAAAAAAGAAAATTGTCACCTAATAAATCATCACAACAATTCTAGGACTATTGTCAGTCATGATGAATCGTGTATGAAAAGGGTCAGTAATATTTTCAACTAATTTTATCGTCTTTTAAAGCAGACGTATTAAAATTCGCTGGTTGCTAGATCAACTCTTTAGTGTATATTTTAAAAACAAAAAATATATATTATAACGCTTTTCACTTTATAATTTCCCATCTAAATAGAAAGAACAGATACTGGACAAGCATTTACATTCGCCGAACCCCCTCGATCCCGCAATAGTTTCGGAGATACAGAGATTTTAAAATTAGGGATATTACGGGTCAGTAACAAAATGGCGCCACGTTCGAATCGTCTCAACAAACCGGTTTAGTGATATATTGCTTTTCAGTATTCTAGAAAAATCGATGTAGTACACTATGTGTCTGGCAGGGATGAAGGAGTAATTATGAAGCACAATGCTACGTGTCCAACTATCACCTTTGATTTTTTTAAATCCTCGAAGTGATCCCTTCGCAGCCGTCATCATAGGTCACGCAGTCACACACAACGCTCCTCCCGTGGATCCAAAGCCTCAAAAGCAAAAGCCTGAAAAACGATGTTCAACATCTAAAAAAGTATTGTTTCAATCTGAGTTAAAACCAAAGTACATCTGAGTTCACTCATTGTTAATCGAGAGCGTCCATAGTCACTATAATTGAGCTTGGAGTACCTCCGTGAGCTCCTGTCTTCAAGACGGTTTGACATTAACTAAATAATTTTAAATTTTACCCATGATTCTCCGCGAGGTAGTGACGAACCTGCTAACGTTCTTACGTAAATAAACAACGAAACATGAGTCTGGAAGTGTCGAATAGTTGACAACTAGTGAACATGAATAGCGAGTAAATATTTTTGATTGGCTAAATACTTACAATTAGAACGGAATGTAGTGCTTGGGTAAGCAGCTGTGTGTAGTGGATAGAACTTGCGTGATAACACGGCTGCGAGGGAAACTAGGTCCTCCTGTATTCTTCTCCGTTTTTGTTTCTCGAATCACAGAGAGAGGAGACAAAATAGCCACTGAGGACATACTCTCCCCTTTCCCCCTTCACCTTCTCCACTCTTTTCACAGCATCTCGCATTTAAACGATGATCTTGGCAAAAGCTGCATGTGTACATTTTTATGGTCATTGCCTACGTAATAACTGAAGGACAGCGTTACGTATTTCTTGTATTCTCCAACAATAAATGACTGGATTTAATGCACTGTTCATCATGAAAAGTATATAGGAAAAATCCCTTGCAACAATCCTTGGCCACTCGACTATTCCTGCTTCCTTCATTGCAACTTTAATTATGCGCAAAAACATAAAAGGGCAATAGCACACTACAAATGTACCCATGATATAATACATTGTCTTGACAGATTTCTTGTATCTCTGCATGTTCATGGTCGGCTGTGCTGGTTGCTGTTGTGCTTGGATATGTGCTGAGTGTTTCTTTATGGCTCGAGAAATTAGCACCATTAAAACTATATTCAGTAGAACAACAGAGAACAGTAAAACTTTCAGAACGGTACTGTACCAAGAAAGATTTACAAAGCTCAAGATACTAACAATCCAAATCATTACCATGCACAACTATACAAGATCGCTTGGTCGTGACAAGTGTTTTGTATCTTAAACGTAGGTGAACAGCAAGAAAACGATCGATAGTGATGGAAGTAATTGTGAGTAGCGACGCAGATACCAACGGTAAAAGTGTGGCCGAAAATATGATGATTTCGTTCCAAGAACGCCGATTATTTGTCAGCCCGGCTATTAGCTTAAAACAATACGCCGGCTGCATCACAACACCAACGCCCAAGTCAGAGATGGCTAAACTAAGAATGAGAACGTACGAAGGCGTTCTTAGAGACTTCTTCTTCACAAAAGCCAAGATGATCACGAAGTTGAAAACAGAAGCCAGAAGGGAGCTTACAGCATTGATAACGAACATGGAATACATGGTATTTCTCAAGTGAACATTCATTGCCATCAAGTCAAGCTTTCTGTTCGTCGTATTAATTTCTTCTGATGTGGAATTGTTCATGTTTGTAAGACAGTTTAGCTGTGTCGACTTCAACGTTTCGTTCGCTTTTCACAGGCAATTGCAGCTGCGGTTGAGTTGACGTCTGATTTGAGTAGCTTCAGGATCTCAGTTAGATCTCATTAGTTAACATCAAGTCATATATTCAGGTATAGCACACTTTCAATTTAAATGTCACGTTTATTAAAGACAGAAATAAGTATTCAAAGGTTATAATTAGCACGTACAAAACGTATATTAACCTTTACAGCTTGTACGAGATTTACATGCAGACTGAGATGGAATAGACTGCGAGGTATATATTGATCCCATGCAGTATTCTCTGGATGATAGCACATGAAGAGCGGACGTCTATGGCTGTCATTTCAAGAGCTAACGATAATGAGATTGATAGGCTTTTTCCAACTTCATTTCACTGAGCAATTTACTCTGCGGTTGGCATCACATAAAGGTCAGTGTTTGCATGTCATTTGAAGGCAGATAATAAGGTTCTTAGATTTGAACATCTGTTTTAGAACTGAAGCAATATAGAGAGTAAACGCTTTGTATATAGAATCAGTTGAATAGATAAGCTGGCCAAGTCACATGACCATACTCGTGACCAAACACGTGATCAAACACGTGATTGTTCACGTGATCATTATCTTGATCAAAGCGAAAGAAAACATCACGTTGCTCTTTTAACAGAAAGCTAGGCACTAAAAATACAGAAAGTTGCCGAGAAGTTACCGAGATATTACAAGGATATTACATGGGCGCACGAAAATACGAATTTTATCTTCGAGAGCTGAAAATATCTCACGAGTGAGCGCAATTTAACAAATTGACATCATATTTTTATAAAAAAGTGATGTCATATTTTTACAATAACAAAAATTATTCAAACATGTTTACACACCATCTTGAATTTCTCGATCTTACGAATTTCTTGACTATTACGTGCAATTCGTAGACATTTCGTGTCGCAAAGCGAACGATATCATTTACTTTCTGTTCGGACTCAACTTCCTCCAGAGACAAGCAGAGTTTTTCATCTGAAATTTCCTCAAGAAAATCAACTTGCAACGAAGGACAATCGTCCATTCATGGACTTTTTCTCCATCGATCTTCAGCTTTGTACGCGCCATTTTGCTGTTATCTGTCTGTCCTCTTATTGATGATGACAATTAACCAATCAGCGCGCGAGAAATTTCAAAGTTATTGTAAAAATATCATTATAGAATCAACAACTTTTTGTTTTGAACATTTTAATTAGGTTAGGATATCTTCACATTTAAAATAACATGTTCTCTTCACAGATATTAGTTTTTCGAAGAGCATAAATATAAGTATTTCATCCTATACTTATCTATTAAAAAAACTCATAATACATTAAGAGGATATTTATTTCAACATCGCGTAATATCCGCCAAAAGCGCCAAAAACGAGCGCTTTTGAACAGTTTGACTTTCGATTTTCGCATTGGATTAACACTCTAATTTTATTTTAACCAAGCACAAACTATTAAAAACAAAGTAAATTGTCTGCCTAAAACTGTTTTAGCGTTGTACAAAGCCATTTTCCTGCTTTTTGTTTGAAATTTGAGGTATTTCAGGGGGAAATATCAGCAATAATAGTAAATATACAGATCTAGCCCATGTGGACAGTTTTCAAATCAAATTTTCACTTTGGATTAACACTCTAATTTCACTTTTACCGGTCAAAGACCATCACAAATAACTTGAACTCTTTGCTAAAGCAGTTTTAGCCTTGTACAAAACGTATTCTCCATGCTATTGGTTTTTGGCGCTCAATACGCGCGTTCGTAAAAAATATCCTCTTAATTATATTTAATATTGTAGTGCTTTCTACGAAAAACATATATTTATTCAGTCAGTCAGAAAATCATTCATTGTCTACGTAATAACGGAAGGACAGCGTTACGTATCTTGAAGGAATGGTCAACGCTTCAGCTGTGCGTCCATCGAGTTATTGATGCACGCGGGGGGCTGCTAAGCACGAGAGAAGCATAAGAGTCACACGAGGCGTAGCGGAGTGCGACTCTAGCTTCTTGAGTGCTTAGCAGCCGACCAAGTGCATCCATAACTCGATGGACGCACAGCTGAAGCTTTGACCATTTCTTTTATAACATAGTCACTGCAAATTCAAATAAAGCAATTTTATTTTCCCATTGATTTCAGAGCACGCGCTATGCCGATATGACGTGAGCGTGCGTCCATTGCGTTATGGATGCACGCTCGCGCACGCTAATTAGCCAATCAGAGCGCGCGTTATATCAATGCTATGTTATAACTTGTATTGGCAATAACTGTGTACACTTTTGTGGTCATTGTCTACGTAATAACTGAAGGACAGCGTTACGCATTTCTTGTATTCTCCAACAATAAACAACTGGATTCAAAGCACTGTTCATCATGAGAAGTGTAACTGCCAATTCCGCTACTATGGGATAATTATCTACTAGCATTATTATAGTAACACAACCAGCTGGACAATAACACACTACAAATACAACAATGATATAATACATTGTCTTGAGAGATTTCTTGTATCTCTGCATGTTCATGGTCGGCTGTGCTGGTTGCTGTTGAGCTTGGATCTGTGCTGAGTGTTTCTTTATGGCTCGAGAAATTAGCACCATTAAAACTATGTTGAGTAGAAGTAGAGAGAGTAATATGAAACATAGAACGATCGTGTTCCAAGAAATATCGATAATACTCAAGATGCTAACAACCCAAATCATTACAACAACTATGCAAGATCGCTTGGTCGTGACAAGTGTTTGGTATCTTAAACGTAGGTGAACAGCAAGAAAACGATCGATAGTGATGGAAGTAATTGTGAGTAGCGACGCAGATACCAACAGCGAAAATACATTGGATCGTATCTCACTAATGATTTTTAACAAACCAATGTCATGCGTCCACCGGGCGAACAGATGAAAGCAATACGCTGGCTGCATCATAACACCAACGCCCAAGTCAGAGATGGCTAAACTAAGAATGAGAATGTACGAAGGCGAACGCAGAGACGTCGTCTTCACAAAAGTCAAGATGATCAAGAAGTTGAAAACAGAAGCCAGTAGCGAGCTCACAGCATTGATAACGATCATGGAATACATGTAATTTCTCAAGTGAACATTCGTTGCCATCAAGTCAAGTTTTCTGGTCGTATTCAGTCCTTCTGAATTGTTCATGTTTGTAAGACAGTTTAGCTGTGTCGACTTCAACGTTTCGTTCGCTTTTCACAGGCAATTGCAGCTGTAGTTGCTAATGTCAGAGCTGACGTCGGACTTGAGTGGCTTCAAAACTCAATATTATGTAATTTCTCTAGTGAATATATATTTGTTATATACCTCCTGTCGATCCCAACGGTCGTTTTCAGTCCTTCTGTTGTATAATTATTATTAATGTTCTTGCTGCAACACGTCCTGTTTACTGAGCTGAACAATTTGAATCTCTTGAGGATCTGCAGCGATGGTTACAGATGTATCTTCACAGCAGATTGATGTATTTTAGCGCCAAGCCATGAAATACTTTAAAAGATCATACAGAATGAGAACCCGTCTACTTGAAGAGTACTTCTTCCGACGGAAATCTTTCTTTAATAAAATACTTGACATCCTAAAATATTCGGTAATTGAGTTTCACAATAACGTACAACTGTTGACGTGCCAGCCGTGTTAAAGGAATATCGAGTTTCTAATGATTTCCGTGATAGCTTGTGTCTTCTTTAAGCACCAATATCATATAAGGTATATTACACTTTCAAAATAATGTCACTTCTATAAAGCAAAATAATTATTCAAAGGTTATTATCACGTACAAACTGAATTTTGAACTTTAAGAAATCAGTAACGAATAGATCGAATCACTTCCGTCCTTGTCAAAGGAAAGCTGGATGGTAGTACATGAAGTGCTGTCTCTGGATGTCATTTCAAGAGCTACTGGATAAAAGACAGGTGTTTGTTCGTCATTCGCTTAATTCACAACTTTCAACCATCCAAATCCAATTAGTTTGTCGCTTTTCAAATTGAAATGCAGCTGCAGTTATTGAGCTGACTGGTCTGACTTGAGTGGCTGCAGGATCTGAAGCGATGGTTGCCAAATATATATTTCAAGACGATTGAGCAATTCTAGCGTTAAGATTTGAAATAAATAAAGATCGGCACAGATTGAGAAGGCGACCTTGACTTGATCTTCTGACGGATTTTTCACAGTTAAAAAATACCATCTGCGTAGTTTGGAGACTCTCTGATGTGTCAGTTTGCCCTTCGAGATAGAGCACACGTTGTTAAAGGGTCAGTGTCAACCCATATGACCGCGTAAGCCTGGGTACGAAGAAGCGAGAAATATTATCGATGTTTTCAATCCGTTTCCATCGACCTTAATCATGTTTGTTCAAGCGTCTAATTGATCACTAGTAATAATTCAAAGCATGTTTTCATTTTCAACAATTCCTAGTGGGAATCGAATTATTTCATCCGGCCAGGATCCGGCTTAGAACTGACTTTGAAGCCGTTGAAAAAAGTGTCGAACAGCCGTAGAGAGGCAGGCCGCCAATAGCCTGCGTAGCTTCCTCCCCAATCCCCCTCCTCCTTCCTTTTTCCCCTCCCCCTTTCCCAATCCCCAATCCCCTTCCCAATCCCCAATCCCCTTCCAGACCGCCAAGCTACGCAGGCTGCCATCGTCCGCGAGTGGGAAGAAAACCGAATTTTTAATTAATTTAAACCGGCAATTTTGGTCGATTGCGAAGTAATCTTGATCATCAATCGTAGGTGCAGTACTGTTCATGACTTTAGAAGGAAAAAGCTCACGTAGAACGACTTGTCAACCCGGTGAGCTTCCAACTCTATTTCTGTGTTGGGCTTCCTGTGTCTTATTTGATCGGCCGTTGGAAAATAATATGGCCGTGAATTCACTTCTAGAATTCAGTCCTTTTGATATTTTGAAGTTCTTAAAATTGCTTTCTAAATAAAGATCAGTATCTAAATGAGTCCTGTAGGTCATTTATTTAGCGATTAGAACGGTTTTTAGGGGGTTTCGGGACAAAGTTCCCGGGCAAGGTAGGCGTCACAACCGATTGTTATTGTTTTGATTTTAATGCGCATGCGTGAGGCTTGACAATGCCCCTTTAATGTCAGTCCCGTTTATTAAAAACATAAATAATTGTTCGAACTTTAAGATAACTTTACAGTTTTTGCGAGCTTTAAATGCTGAAGATGGAATGCACCGCATCTTTTCCTGGTCAAAGAAAATCCAATAGAAAATCAAAACAAGCGAGGTATATTGATCCAATACAGTATTCCCTGGATGATAACACATGCATGAAGAGCAGCAGCAGTCCATGGCTGTCATTTCAAGAGCTAACGACAATGAGATTCATAGGATTTTTCTTCTTAGATTTGAACAGCTGTTTCAGCTTGCTTTTAGACTGTATTTACTGAATGGTTTTTATGAAAATGTTTGCTTCGGGCCGTAAACCACAAGTAAATTGAAGGCACTTTCCCGCCTCGCGCGCTCTTTTTATTTTTTATTTTTTTATTTAAAGTTCTTTATTTGCATTTACAAAATTTACAAGAACAAATACAGATATAACATACAGATATAAATACAAATACAGATACAAAAGGATCATGGAATATATATATGTATCAAAAAAAAATCAATTAACAAAAAAAGAAAAAAGAAGAAAAAGAAACAAAAAAAAAAAGGACTGCTTTATGTAGGGTTCATACTATTTCCAGCAGTTATTTGGGGGAGGAGCTTATTCCACTTTCCATAGTGAAAAGATAATTTGTTTTTGTACGTGGCTATTTTTAGTTCAATTTTATAAATGGTTTTAAGTCTTTTTAAAAACACAATAAGATTTGGTGACCAGTCATTTAAGCTACATTTATATATATAATATTTTGCTAGAAGTAGAATATGATTAATTAAGATTTGATTTTCCATTTGTTCTGTGATGCCAAAAACAACATCTACTCCGAGTGGGGAGCCAAAAATGGGGAGCCAAAATGGGGAGCCAAAATGGGGAGCTGCATTAATTAAAAAAGGGGGTGTGGCAGGTATGTTATTGTTATGATCAACCCTCTATTGTGTTGCTTTGGTGTCTATTGTTCATTGAAGCGCAGAAATAACAAGATATCAAACCCTAGATTTTCATGTGAGAAACCCTTTTTACAATCTACAAAACGAACATGGCAGGCAACACAAAATTCAATTGTCTGTGTGGAGTTACCGCCAAATCATCCAAAGGAAAGAATGATGAAGTTTGGTTTCGTTGTGGAAAAGCAGTAGACCACAAGACCGAACGACAGAAACAACTTCATCTTCAAGACTTGGGATGTAATCTCCGAATGAACCAACAAATGATCGACGAATTAAACATTGATGGTTTCCAGTTCAAGAAACATACACCAAAATGTACTTATCACCGTTTGTATGCAAAACTCTTTCGAGTCAACAATCCAGAGAAACCTAGCTATGGAAAATGGTTTTACGTTTACAACGCGCAATCTCCAGATGCCGCTTGCAGCTATTTTACATGGTTTGATCAGGAAGAAGAAGAAGAAATAGTTTTAAAATGAGAGGAAAAAAAACACAGAACAAATTAAGAATGATATAAAGTCGGCGCAAAATGGCTAACCAATGAAGCAGACCAAAAACGATGAAATAATGTGTCAAGAAAACGTTGATTTGAGTAATTGTATCTACCATATAACCACGTAAACATGCATGCATGGGTGGATGAATAGATACTTGGAGCACCAGTTGAGGTAGGCTTGGGGTTATTTGCCATGGTAAATGATGTTCGTTTGCTCGGTGACCACGCCTGTGCTAAGTGTATATATAGGGAGCCACAATCAAACTAGTTATTTTGATTTGACAGTCAAGAGGAGAGAGGGAGAAAACTGACAAGGCCACCATATCCGCTTATTACAATATGGATCGAAAGAACAACATGCTGTATGAAGGAACTTCTTCGATCCTGCTCGCTAATGAATCACTGTCAGGTGTGCGGTCGCACCTTTGCTGAAATGAACGATTTTTGGTTGATTTGAAAACACGTGCTGACACTGGTGAAGACCCCATCGTTCTGGAGAAAGAATGTGACTGTGAAACCACATTTCATTTCAAACAAGGATATGCTGTGATTATCAATCGATATTGTAACCATGCATTACAGTCTCATGGATCTTACCCCTACAGAGGAAACGTGCCGCTGTCAGGGGCGTAGCGTGCTTTTTTTCCAATGTACGCACATAGCAACGAGCGCCGAAGGCGTGAGCTTCTAGGGGGGTGAGGGGGCATGCCCCCCTGAAAATTTAGAAATCTAGAACCTTGGAAATACCATTTTCTTCGTTTTCCAGCGGACTTTCTCGCTACATAAATACATAGTAAAATGCATTTATCACTCAGTTTTATGGGGGGATTTATGTAAAGATTATATAAAGGATTTATGTAAAAGTTGTGTAAATGATTTATGTATAGGTTGTGTAAAGGATTTATGTAAAGGTTATATAAAGGATTTATGTAAAAGTTAATTGTGTAAATGATTTATGTAAAGGTTGTGTAAAGGATGTAAAGGTTGTGTAAAGGATTTATGTAAACGGGTTATATACCGCTACCGTTATATATAGCGATATAATAACCCGAGGCGAAGCCAGTTTTTTGGTATTTATTTTGTTTGAGACTGTACTAACTACAATCATCATAATACATGCCTACAATAATGACTGACTGAAAGGGGAAATTTATTGGGGATACAATCTGAGGAGCGGCGAAGGCGCGAGCTCGTAGTGGGATGCGGGGGCATGCTCCCCGAAAATTTTTGAGGAATAGTCTCTCCAAAATAGCATTTTCCTGCCTTCTGTGAGTAGTTTCCAGCAAGTAATCTGCCGTCAGCTGTCAGTAAGATTTTGTCTTAGATTTAATTTAATTTTAAATTTTTTTATGTTTTTTATAATATATATATTTTAAGGATTTTAAATTGTACGCACGTGCGTACGTGCGTATATGCACGCTACGCCCCTGGCTGTACTACCAGATGCTTTGAAGTCGTAGATTGTCTACTGCCTGAATGCTACAAACGATATCCAAAACCAATATGTCCGCACTGTCAATGCAACATTTTTCTGTGTAATTGCATCTACCATAAAACCAAGTAAAGCATGCATGCATGGAGCACCAGTTGGGGTGGGGCTTATTTATCATGGTGAGTGAGGTTCATTTGCTTGGTGACCTCGCCTGTGTTAAATGTATATATAAGGAGCCGCTATAAAAACTAGTTCATTTGAGTCAAGAGGAGAAAGGGAGAGAGAACTAACACAGCCACCATGTCCGCTCATTACCAGGATGAAGAATCCAGTTTAGATAGTACTCAGGGAAGTGAAGGTTCAGTTGGAAGTCAGTCTCAGGACACAACAACATCGGAGTCTTGAAACGACAGTCATGATGGAGATGAAGAAAGTGTGTGGCAACGGATTCAGATAGAAGCAATACAACGCCATGAGAACAAATGGCAACAGTTAGTTGATAATTATGAACAAGCTGGCGAAAAGGCAGAGACTGCTAAAATCAAAGCCAGTAACGACTTGGTACCGACATACAGAAAAGAGCTACGAGCTGTTTTATTTGAGTATCTCAAATGGATGCATGGATTAAAGAATAATGTTGAATATCGAAAAGTAATGGCGACAAAACAAAATCTTATGGACACAGAAGGCTTTGGATGGGAAGAAGCAACTGAGGCAGCTATAAATCAACGAAAGTATTTGCTGAATAAACTCTTCTACAAACAGCCTATTCTAGAACACAATGCGAACCATTATCCTGTGTACAAGTAAATAAACTATGCTTGAAATGTAGCTTCGTCAACTCATGTAATCTTACTTTGCAATGGTTAAATAAACTTCTTGTTGAAAACCAACATGTTGTCGATGTTTTATTGTTAATCCGCCTCATAGCATGAGAAATATTCAATCTTAAAATTAGTCAGTTATAACCATTAAGTATACCCAAAACCCGTTGAAGTGAAATGAGCGGGAACCAACTCACATTCATATTTGAATGTGTGCACTATTGTTTAAAAAATTGATGACGTTAAAACTTTCAAAAGATTTGAATTATTAATTAGCGTCGTTTTATTAACAAAGGCCATACACAAAATCGAATAAATATGATTTATTGAAAACTTCAAACAAGCAAAATGTTACAACAAGTTTTTAAAAATATAAACCTATATACATCAAAGTTACATCCAAGTAATTCTTGTGTTTTCTTGTTTACGATTGAGATTTTTTCTGTTTTGGTTTGAAAAGTTTTTTCTTGGGTACCGCTTTCTTGCTTTGGGATTCAATGCGTTGCTTTTTTGGCTTTGGCTGTTCTTCTTCAATGTTTTTCTTTTGGTTAGATGTAGCCTTGATTTTCTTGGCTGGTGGGGGTTGTGCTACCTCTTCCTCTTCCTCATCTTCTTCCCGATCTATTTCTTCTTATTCTTCCTGATCAAACCATGTAAAATAGCTGCAAGCGGCATCTGGAGATTGCGCGTTGCAAACGTAAAACCATTTTCCATAGCTAGGTTTCTCTGGATTGTTGACTCGAAAGAGTTTTGCATACAAACGGTGATAAGTACATTTTGGTGTATGTTTCTTGAACTGGAAACCATCAATGTTTAATTCTTCGATCATTTGTTGGTTCATTCGGAGATTACATCCCAAGACTTGAAGATGAAGTTGTTTCTGTCGTTCGGTCTTGTGGTCTACTGCTTTTCCACAACGAAACCAAACTTCATCATTCTTTCCTTTGGATGATTTGGCGGTAACTCCACACAGACAATTGAATTTTGTGTTGCCTGCCATGTTCGTTTTGTAGATTGTAAAAAGGGTTTTCTCACATAAAAATATAGGGTTTGATATCTTGTTATTTCTGCGCTTCAATGAACAATAGACACCAAAGCAACACAATAGAGGGTTTATCATAACAATAACAAACCTGCCACACCCCCTTTTTTATTAATGCAGCTCCCCATTTTGGCTCCCTATTTTGGCTCCCCATTTTTGGCTCCCCATTTTGGCTCCCCATTGTGGCTCCCCATTTTGGCTCCCCATTTTTGGCTCCCCACTCGGATTTACCGGTGCCTACTATACTGCTGAGGAGACTCCATCTTTCCAATTTTATACAACAACGACTTTGTAAAAACTATTCGGTTCAATATTTTATATTGAAATTCCCGTATTTTTGTATCTAACGCGCATTTAAAATGCATTTCATAAATCATTGTCCAATCTAGTACCTTATTTTCCGCACCTGTATACATCGTTTCATACCTTCTTTTTTTTTTTTTGTGGGGATATTATTTTCTTAGAGAGAAAGAGACTGTATAATTTCTTTGAAGTTAGTGTGCTGAGGAAGAAGAGTTCATTGTTACATTTTATTTTGACTGCTGGGCAGCAATTGCTATCAACTGTATTTTTCTTAGGTGCAACTGGAATTTCAGTGTTTCTTAGTATTTGTTTCCATGTTGTTGGCATTGCATCGATAATACTTCTCAGCTGAAAAGACTCTATCAAGGTAAGGTTTGGTCTGAAGATTGAAAATCTATTTTCTTCGTAAAGTCACTTATTTTGATTATTCCCTTAGAATAGATGCTTTTGTTTAGGACATATTTTTTATCAATACATATATATTTATTGTTCCATATTATCTGATTTGCAATTTCTTCAGAGGTGACAGGATTATCGTTGTGTAGATTTGAGAAGGATTGCAAACACTCTTTGTAGAATGTTGTCATATTCAGAGACAATTTAGATAGCTCAAAATTACAGTTAAAAAGAAGATCTCCACCTAGATTTTTCAGGTAATATTTCAAAAAGAGTTTCCAAGAAGACGCAGAATTTTCGAGGTACCATGAGGAGCTTTACTCGAAAAAGTTGTCACAGTTGGAGGCATGGTATCGGGTTGTAAGGCTTTCAATCTTTGTTTGTATTGCGATAAGATGATTGACAGTTGCTAGGATTAAGTCAACAGGATTAAGTAAAGTTAGTTAATGAGTCTTTCTCAATCACATTCCCGCGCATTCTACTCGACAACATATCGCTCTGTAAAATCTGCTATTTTATGGTTTATTTCCGCACGATCTTGGTTGATTTTGCCCATATAGAGATATTCCATGTTCAAGCTATCTTTGTTGGTACCCAATGTGATTTGAAATTGCATTTTGACACGTAAGGATTGATATATAATTTGGCGGGAATGAATTGGCCTTTATTCTACTACAATTGTTGGCGTTTTGGAAGCAGCAGGTAAACTTGGCCCGCAAGAACTGTATCTCTGTGAGTATAAAGTTTTATATTGTAATCTCCGGATGCTTCCTTGGGAATCTCAATTTGATTTAATTTTAGCAGCTAGAAGTTGTGTGTTTATTTATTACATGCAGGACCCCTGCCGGCTGATCAGCAAGGTTCAGAAGATGCATAAGTTCGTCAACAGGTCTATGGTATATATATATTGCCCATTTGGACTGGGAGTCGTTTTGAATTTTCACGAGTATTTGAAGATCTAATCAGGTTTATAAATGATCGTAGCGGCAAAATAATAATTATTAGCTTCAAATTGATCGCGAATTTCAAATTTTAGGGTGTAGATTTTCAGCCTAGTGCGTTATACCTGCGGTCTCGTAGACAGCTTGGGTAGGCCTAGTGCGTTATACCTGCGGTCTCGTAGACAGCTTGGGTAGGCCTAGTGCGCTATATTTTTATTTAAGCATTAATACACGCTTGCCGTGTCTTTGTTCTCTGTTAAAAACACGCGGGATATGTTGGGAGAACAAAGAAAATGTTGGAAATCACGAGCCTCCGGCATTTCATTAATGCTTTTATAAAATAATTACAAGGATTTCTTTCTTAAAAAATCCTTTATTTACGCGAATTTTGATTGATCAAATTTGCAATTCTCCTGAAAAGCGAGAAATCGTGCATCATCCAATCAAATCTCACGAAAGAAATCAGAATGGCAAAGCGACAGTAGCGACTCGACAACTTTTATCAGTGCCGTATAAATAGTGTTTTGACAGGAAAAACGTTTTGAAGAATGCTCTTTTCTGTCAGAAAATTACCGAAGAATGTTTGTTGCACTTCGTTTGTGTATCCTGTGAACACAAAACACGAAGAAAAGTGAGAAAAGCTGAGCTGATTCAATGAAGACGAATCGTCAAACTTTCTGAAATATTTGACAACTAGATGAATGAGCACGAAGTCAGGTAGCCAAATATCCACAGTTTTTGTCGTATTTTTGAATCTTTTCATCGCTTTTCTCGACAAGAATGTATAAACGATGGACGTTTCTGAGACATTTGAATATATTTTTTCTCTTTGACATATTTTACTAGAGATATGAATATTCTGGCGAACCCGCCGTGTAGCTACAAGAATCGCTAGATGTTTTCACTCTTTTGTGAGTAAGCTTATAAGCTTAAATACGGCTATCTTTTCATGATATTTTCAGTCGTACACTTGAGAAAATATGTGTAACTATAGAACTATCAGAACGGTTAGTATGTTATTGAGAAAACTGAGCCGTTATATTTAGTTTTCTTCGTTATTGTGGACAGAAATAATTGGACGATTCGTCGAGTTTCTTGGTGTGTTTGAAATTGAAGCTCAATTCTTGCAAATTGTCAGTTTAAAATCATCAAAATCACATCTAGATAGAACTTGAACTTAACTAAACAAGAAAAACTGTAATTCTATGGCTTATAATTAGTAAATAAAACATGTTTGACAACAGAAAAACTATATATTTGTGGTCGATCAAATCCACTGCATCTCTTCAAGGTCGTTCAAGGTCATCAAAACCATGTTTCTGTGCTTTTATATCACATAGCTTTTTAGCCAATCAGAGCGCGCGTTATATCATAGTTATTTTATAAAACTTTATAATTACTCAGAAACTATTCCGGCCGTAGATTTGTGTACCTATTCGTTTACTCTTGATCCATTTGCACGTACATAATATAAAGGAAGGGATTAAAGTTAGTTTGCTTTGGTTACTTTGTTTGATGACAGATATATACGGGAGTAATTTAGTCCGAAACCTTGAAGGTTGATTTAATGAAATAACGTAAAATTTGAACCAAGGGGTTTGTTTTCCTATACCTTCCTAATAAAATGGGGTTGAGGGGAGGGGTGGGTGAGCGATTATTCAACTTCCTATAACTCAACAACTATTGATGCTATCAAGAAACGGTTTTTAGCTTTGAACTCCTCTGATATATCTGTTTCAAATTTCTAATTCAAAATATTTGAATTCCTAAATATCTAAAGCTCCTCATGCTTAAGACAAATTATCCTTTGTGTTTTAATTAACGACTCAATATCGGGCATTCTTAGATCTCCAATACATTTATTAAAGCAGCACGTTTAACTTTGTCTTTTCCATTCCAAACAAAGTTAAACAATAGCTTGTTTAGTTCACTAAGAAAATCTTTACTCACAGGTAAAAGAGCTAGAAGATACAGAATCTTTGGTATAGCAAATGATTTGATGATTTGTATTTTTCCTAATAAGGTCAGACCTCTCTATTTCCAAAGGTTAAGTGAAGTTTTCAGTGATTTAATTATAGAGTCAAAATTAAGTTTTTTTTTAGATAATTGGTCGTAGGCAGGAGGGAGGGGGTGGCTCCATTGTTCTCGAATTAGCATTTTTGACCGACTGATAGTTACCAGTGTGACGTCACGGCTCGTTCGTGCGAATTTCAATATGGCAGCCAATCTGACCTTCTTTATGCCGACTATACAACGCTCAATATTCTGTTCAGATCTACATGTACAGTCTATATGAATATTTTTTTAGTATCTAGAGGTATTAATGTGTAAGAATATCTCTACCGAGATAAAAGTAATGCAAGGATTAAGTGGTTTTTTTCGGAGTTTTAGTCTTGATGGTCATCAAATGGAGAGAGAAATCTTTCGACCGGGTAAAGGTCTCGGCTTTCTAGAGAAGCTAAATTAAGTAATGGTGACTTCAAAAAAGGAGGTTCTGCTTAGAAGGTAATAATCACGGACTGTGTGGAATATGGTGGATGTACATGCTCTGGATCTTTGTATCTTTGCCTCCAAAGTTGTTGTGTACAAAATAAGGACACGATGATTGGAGACCGTCATATATATCCTTGGATTTCGTGGTGAAACTGTGTTCTCTTCATTTGCTAATTACTTTTACATTAGTTATTTATGTATATCACTCATGAAGTCGAATGTGCCTTGGTTTCAATACCAATTTAGTGAATTTGGTTAGTTTTATGACTGAGTTTCTGACAGTAAATATAAAGATATTTTAGCTTATGTTTAAGATATTAATTTATTAACACAATATATGATAATATAAAGAGAGATTTGGATTATATCAAAACGAGAATAAGAATAAATATTGTAATCAGTGTACTCGAATAAAGGTGTGTGTGTTTTTTAGGAGCTGCGGAGGGTGCTCAGGTCTTGATCTGGGTTTAGATAGGGGGTGGGTGTATCACTGGGGTCTGTAAACCCTGACCCTATCAACATGGCCCATACCCATATAGCAAATATATGGACAACAAGACTAAGCTCAATATTTCAGAATCAGTCAAGCTTGATTTTAGAATTGATACAATTAATATACAATGATCTCATTCAAACTGTTGTTCAATGCAGAAAATGGTAACTGCATGCATGTTCTTAGTAATTAAATAATACAACATATGCTATAAGAGCAAGACTATTAACCAGTTGAACTGAAAACCTTGAAATTTCTGGGAATTGTTGATAACTATATGCTTTGAAATCAACTGAAAATTGTTAGTAATTCCTATGGGAATGCCCAATAATTCCCAGACTGACAAAGAAAACTTCTATACCATTTAATTCAAATCTGAAATACTGAATATTATAGACCATGTTAATAACATAATACATATAAAAATATAATTAATAGAGTGATGGCACTTAACCCGTGAAACAGATATTACCCAAGTAGATATTACTAGACACTTATAATTCCATTGTTTTCTTTTGATTTGACTATATTAATCACTAATTATTAGATTTTGTTTCACGGGTTAGAGTGATTCCAATAAACCTGGCCACCACTAATTAGCTGTCAGTGTTTATTAGATGCAAATTAAGAAACAAAAGAAAGCAAAAGAGTGATCGAGTGTCTAATAGTGTGTATTGGTGTAGTTAGTAATTGCCCAGGTACGTGTATTGGAATCACACTAAGTGCCACAACTCTAATATTAAATAATAATATCAATTAGTAATAAGCTAATAAATATACTAATTAATAAATCATAGAAATTAGCTTAATAAGCTACTTGGCTGGGCAGTTTGTTCCACTCCTGTTACAAGGTTCTTGGAAAGAATGAGTATTAAAAAAAGCATGTATATTGTTATGATTGTGTCTTCGGATTTTGGGCTTCCTGTGGTGTGCATGTGCTCAAAGATTAAGAAACGCAAGAAATTCGGTTACAAATCAACCTAAGCGCAGCAGGTTATAGTTTTCTCTAGCTTTCTATAGATATTTCGTATTTCTAAAGTAATATTTGTCTCAAATTTTAAGCTTTGAAAAATTTCGATTTTGCGAACGAGGTAAATTACAGTGCATCGTGTCCTTATTTTGTACACAACAACTTTGGAGGCAAAGATACAAAGATCCAGAGCATGTACACCCACCATATTCAACACAGTCGATGATTATTACTTTCTAATCAGAACCTCCTTTTTTGAAGTAACCATTACTTAATTTAGCTTCTCTAGAAAGCCGAGACCTTCACCCGGTCGAAAGATTTCGCTCTCCATTTTGATGACCATCAAGACTAAAACTCCGAAAAAAAACACTTAATCCTTGCATTACTTTTATCTCGGTAGAGATATTCTTACACATTAATACCTCTAGATACTAAAAATATATACATGTAGACTGTACATGTAGATCTGAACAGAATGTTGAGCGTTTTGTAGTCGGTATCAAGAAGACCAGATTGGCCGCCATACTGCAGCTAGCTGTGACGTCACACTGGTTACTATGAGTCGGCCACTTTTGAACAATAGAGTCACCTCCTCCCTCCTGGTCGTAGGTAAAGAAAAGGCCGAGAATTTTGACCTCATATTTTATTTGATCCATATTTATGTCTATCGCTGTAATCACATTTTCTTGACCTAGGCATAAGACTTCTGTCTTATCCTTATTTACCTTAAGTCCTGAAGAGATGTTGAATGTTTTTAAGGTGGCCAATAAAAGGTAAAAGGATGGTATGTCGCGAAGAAAAACAGTCAAGTCGTCAGCGAAAATAACTAGTTTCATTTCATAATTGTTAATCTTAATTCCTTTTATCTTATTTTCATATCTTATAAAATTTGCTAGAGTTTCAAGAACCAAAATAAAAAGATATGGCGATAATGGATCGCCCTGGCGAACTCCTCGAGATAACTGAAAAAAATGGGATGCGAAACCATTATTTGTGATACAATTAACTGGATATATTTTTATAGAAGGTTTCAACCCACATTATTAACGATTTTCCAAAATTGAAACTTCCCAACGTTTTCCTAAGAAAAGCCCAACTTATCGAGTCAAAAGCTTTCTCGAAATCTATTGCTGTTAATAAAGCGTCGATATTGCTAGATTTAGTAAAAGTCATTATGTCATCTATTGTACGTACAGCATCAAAGATTGTTCTACCTTTAACATAAGCATTTTGGTCATAATGTATTATTTGGGGTAGAACTTTTTCAAGTCTTTTTGCTATTGTCTTGGATGCTATTTTAACATCGACGTTCATCAGAGAAATCGGTCTCCAGTTTTTTATTAATCTTCTGTCTTTGTTTTTTTTTCTCAATTAGAGTAATGACCGCTTGTTTCTGTGAGGTGGAGAGCTCTCCATTTTCATGGCAATAGTTTAGGCATTCTACAAGCAATTTTCCGATACGCGGCCAGAAGGTCCTATAAAATTCTACTGTTAGGCCATCATTTCCAGGGATTTTGTTACTTTGAAAAGACTTTAGTGTGTTGTAACATTCTGAAACAGTTAAGGCTCCTTCACATGATGTTTGCTGTGAATCTGATAATTTAGGCAGATTTGGAGAGGTCACAAAAGGGTCGGAAGAAAGGATAGTGTCATTTTGCAGGTTTTTTTCTTTGTAAAGGTCTTCATAAAAAGAGCGCAAACTCTCTTGTAAAATCTTAGGATCCGTAGATATCTCATTGTTATTGTTGTTTATTATGAGTTTTCTTATGACATTCTTTTTTTTCCTTCGATTTTCAAGATTTAGGAAGAACTTCGTGTTCTTTTCTCCTTGTTCGTACCATGTTGCCCGAGATCGAATAATTGCTCCTTGGATAATATAGTCATATTCCGCTTCATATTCTTCTTTTAATAATTGTAATTCTTCTACGACCTCTTGACTCGGTGATAGAGCACATTTTTCTTCAGCTTGTTTTAAAAAAATTTCCAAAACGCAAAGTTTTTCTTTCCGTTCCCTAGCTTTTTTCTTGCTATATCGCATAGTTTCATAGCGAATCTTGTATTTCAACCAATCTCAACAAATTCTGATATCATTTTCGTTGACTACTTCTTCGATCCACTGCGGGATGTTTTCGTTTATTGTATTTATGTAATTTTGATCATCTAAAAGACTATTGTTGAATTTCCAGAAGGAAGGACCATGTTTATTTTCTGTAATACTTTTTAAATCTAATGTTATTGCTGAATGGTCAGTCTTGATAGAGGTAAACATATCTACCTTATCTATGTCGTCCTGTAAAGAGTCACTAACGAACCAATAATCTAAGCGTCTCTGTATCAATGTTTTTTTTTGTCTCCAGGTAAATCTTTTACGATCGGGATATCGAACTCTCCAGATGTCCACTAAATCATTATTTAAAAACAAGTTCTCGAGATATTTAAACTGATTTTTTGATAGAAGGAGTGCCTCCGGAAGCATCTAAATCTTGGTCAAGTATCACATTAAAATCACCGCCTAAGATAATGTTATGTTCGGGAGAAGCTTTTTCGTCAATATTATTTCCCAAAGTATCAAATAAATCACATTGATCGCTAGTTTTATTGGGCGCATAGATATTAACGAATAAAAAAAGTGCATCCTGACCCATCAATTCCAGCATCACATATCTACCTAAAGGGTCGCTAGTCGTTGATATAATTTTGAAGTCTAAATCATCGCGGAACAATATCAAAACTCCTTTACTGTGGTTGGTACCATGGGAAAAGAAAAGTTCACCTCTCCACTGTTTTCTCCATTCAAGTTCAATTTCTTCTGTACTATAGGTTTCTTGAAGAAAATAAATATCTGCTTTTTGGTTATTTATCCAAGTGAACAAGCCAGAGGTACGAATTCCTCTAACATTCAAAGAGAGTAATTTAAAGTTAAAGTTATTTTGATGCATCACAGAGCAAGGAAATTAGAACGTATGTGGAAAAAACTCCCCCTTAAATATTCATAAAGTATTACGCAACTACTTGTAAAATCAATATTAGCTGTCCCTACATAGAAAATATAATAATAACGAATATAAAAATACATTGTGTACAACAAACAAAAATATTTGAAAGGTAGCCAGTAAGAAACTGTTATGCTACGGCTGAAAGGACCAAGCTCATGAGCTTGCAAAAAATAAAACAGAGAGATCAGCTATGACAATAGTTAGTTAAAGCAGTCGAGCTCCCAGTCCTAATGAGTATATATTTTACGCCCCTTAGGAAAATGTTTGAAAAGAAAGATCAAACAACCTAGAAAACTGAATAACTTTTAGAACAGTAATTTAAATACAAGTCTTTTGAATGAAGTTTTGAATAATGTGAACTCTTAATAAAACCATTGGATAAAAGTCACGTGATGGGGTCCGGCCGTGATGGCGTAAGCCGGTCCGGAGAAAGCCGACCTGCAACCTAAAAATTATCAGTTTCCGCGTGCTATATTTATTTATTTTACAGGATTTTATCATTCCTTTTTGTAACAAAAAACTGGGTCATATGACAAAATGCTTATTGACTGAATTAGATTGGGCAGGACGGGCGAGGTCCGTACAAATGACCAAGAGCCAAATATCATCCCGTCCGGCCCTCCCACTCAGTCAATGCTTACATAATCTAAACCCAAGAAGGGCACCGGGTCCTCCTTAGTGGTCTCCCTCGCAGCCGTGTTTAGTGTCGTCACGCAACGTTCTCACTCCACCATATACGGCTGCGTACCCAAGCACTACATTCCCTTCCACATAATTAGTCAATCAGAGCTTGTTGCCCGAAATCAGGTCAACGTTCGCGCCATACCAAAGACCAGCGACAAACAAGATGGCGTCCATTGACGAAGCGTTTTGCCTTGTAGCGAAATAATTTAATAACAAAGAGTTTAACTCGGCAATATACTAAACCAATACACTAGACACTGCTGCAAGGAAGACTAGTAAATCGTAAGTGTACGTGAATTCATTTCCTAACTTTGCCACATTATTACGTAAATATAAACAACGAAACACGAGCCTGGGAGTGTCGAGTCGTTGACAACTAGTGAACATGAATAACGAATAAATATTTGATTGGCTAAACACTTACAATTAGAACGGACTAAACGATGATCTTGGCAAAAACTGCATGTGTACATTTTTATGGTCATTGTCTCCGTAATAACTGAAGGACAGCGTTACGTATTTCTTGTATTGGTAATAACTGTGTAAACTTTTGTGGTCATTGTCTCCGTATTAACTGAAGGACAGCGTTACGTATTTCTTGTATTGGTAATAACTGTGTACACTTTTGTGGTCATTGTCTGCGTAATAACTGAAGGACAGCGTTACGTATTTCTTGTATTGGTAATAACTGTGTACACTTTTGTGGTCATTGTCTCCGTAATAACTGAAGGACAGCGTTACGTATTTCTTGTATTGGTAATAACTGTGTACACTTTTGTGGTCATTGTCTACGTAATAACTGAAGGACAGCGTTACGTATTTCTTGTATTGGTAATAACTGTGTACATTTTTATGGTCATTGTCTCCGTAATAACTGAAGGACAGCGTTACGTATTCCTTGTATTCTCCAACAATAAATGACTGGATTTAATGCACTGTTCGTCATGAAAAGTATATAGGAAAAATCCCTTGCAACAATCCTTGGCCACTCGACTATTCCTGCTTGCTTCATTGCAACTTTAATTATGCGCAAAAACAAAAAAGGACAATAGCACACTACAAATGTACCAATGATATAATACATTGTCTTGACAGATTTCTTGTATCTCTGCATGTTCATGGTCGGCTGTGCTGGTTGCTGTTGAGCTTGGATCTGTGCTGAGTGTTTATTTATGGCTCGAGAAATTAGCACCATTAAAACTATATTCAGTAATACAACAGAGAACAGTAAAACTTTCAGAACGGTACTGTACCAAGAAAGATTTACAAAGCTCAAGATACTAACAATCCAAATCATTACAACAACTATGCAAGATCGCTTGGTCGTCACAAGTGTTTGGTATCTTAAACGTAGGTGAACAGCAAGAAAACGATCGATAGTGATGGAAGTAATTGTGAGTAGCGACGCAGATACCAACGGTAAAAGTGTGGCCGAAAATATGATGATTTCGTTCCAAGAACGCCGATTATTTGTCAGCCCGGCTATTAGCTTAAAACAATACGCCGGCTGCACCACAACACCAACGCCCAAGTCAGATATGGCTAAACTAAGAATGAGAATGTACGAAGGCGTTCGCAGAGACGTCGTCTTCACAAAAGCCAAGATGATCAAGAAGTTGAAAACAGAAGCCAGAAGGGAGCTTACAGCATTGATAACGATCATGGAATACATGGTATTTCTCAAGTGAATATTCGTTGCCATCAAGTCAAGCTTTCTGATCGTCGTATTCATTTCTTCTGATATGGATTTGTTCATGTTTGTAAGACAGCTTACCTGTGTCGACTTCAACGTTTCGTTCGCTTTTCACAGGCAATTGCAGCTGCGGTTGAGTTGACGTCTGATTTGAGTAGCTTCAGGATCTCATTTACATGTCATTTCTGAAGCAAACATTCATTAGTTAACTTCAAGTCTTATATTCAGGTATAGCACACTTTCATTTTAATGTCACGTTTATTAAAAACAGAAATAAGTATTCAAAGGTTATTAACACGTACAAAAAGTATATTAAACTTTGAGACAACATTACAGTTTGTACGAGATATACATGCAGACTGAGATGGAATAGACTGCATCTTTTCATGGTCAAAGAAAATCCAATAGAAAATCAAAACATGCAAGCGAGGTATATATTGATCCAATACAGTTTCCCTGAATGATAGCACATGAACAGCAGACGTCTGTGGTTGACATTTCAAGAGCTAACGATAATGAGATTCATAGGCTTTTTCCAACTTCATTTCACTGAGCAATTTACTCTGCGGTTGGCATCACATAAAGGTCAGTGTTTGCATGTCATTTGAAGGCAGATAATAAGGTTCTTAGATTTGAACATCTGTTTTAGAACTGAAGCAATATAGAGAGTAAACGCTTTGTATATAGAATCAGTTGGATAGATGAGCTGACCAAGTCACATGACCATACTCGTGACCAAACACGTGATCAAACACGTGATTGTTCACGTGATCATTATCTTGATCAAAGCGAAAGAAAGTTGCCGAGAAGTTACCGAGATATTACAAGGATATTACATGGGCGCGCGAAAATACGAATTTTATCTTCGAGAGTTGAAAATATCTCACGAGTGAGCGCAATTTAACAAATTGACATCATATTTTTATAAAAAAGTGATGTCATTTTTTTACTATAACAAAAATTATTCAAACATGTTTACACACCATCTTGTATTTCTCGATCTTACGAATTTCTTGGCTATTTCGTGCAGTTCGTAGTCATTTAGTGTCGCAAAGCGAACGCTATCATTTACTTTCTGTTCGGACTCAACTTCCTCCAGAGACAAGCATAGTTTTTCATGTGAAATGTCCTCAAGAAAGTCAACTTGGAACGATGGAAAATCGTCCATTGATGGTATTTTTCTCCGTCGATCTTCAGCTTTGTACGCGCCATTTTGTTTTTATCTGTCTGTCCTCTTATTGATGATGAAAATTAACCAATCAGCGCGCGAGAAATTTGTAAGTTAATGTGAAAATATAATTATCGAATCAACAACTTAGTTTTTGTTTTGAACATTTTTATTTGGTAAGGATATCTTCACATGTAAAATAACATGTTCTCTTCACAGATATTAGTGTTTCGAAGAAGACAAATATAGGTATTTCATCCGATACTTATCTATTAAAAACTAATAATACATTAATTAATAAATCATTCATTGTCTACGTAATAACTGAAGGACAGCGTTACGTATTTCTTGTATTGCTAATAACTGTGTACACTTTTGTGGTCATTGTCTACGCAATAACTGAAGGACAGCGTTACGTATTTCTTGTATTGCTAATAACTGTGTACACTTTTGTGGCCATTGTCTACGTAATAACTGAAGGACAGCGTTACGTATTTCTTGTATTGCTAATAACTGTGTACACTTTTGTGGTCATTGTCTACGCAATAACTGAAGGACAGCGTTACGTATTTCTTGTATTGCTAATAACTGTGTACACTTTTGTGGTCATTGTCTACGTAATAACTGAAGGACAGCGTTACGTATTTCTTGTATTGCTAATAACTGTAATAATAATAATGACTTTATTTCAGTGTCAATGTATTTAGTTTATACAAATAATTGTAGACACTATAATAAATAATTTACAATATATAATATTAATAGGAATATAAATAGGAAATTGATAATTTAATTAATTAAAAAAAAAAAAAATTAATATCTTAAAATTCATGTTATATGTATAACAATTAAAATTAAAAATTAAAATTAAAACCCGAGTGATTTTAAATAAATCAATGTAAATATAAATATAAAGGTATAAAATTCAATAACTGAAATAAAATGACTATCTTATGAGCGGCATAAATTACAGCAATTAGTATTGTTCTCCAAAAGACTTGAGATATCAGTTTTCCTGATTTTGCATTGGTTCTGAAAGTGTTGAGACTTGGCGATAATCTGATGTTATTATCTAGCTTTGACCAAATATATGGCCCTAAGTATCCAATTGAGTGCTTACCGTATCATATCTAAGAATACTAGATATGATACTTCGTATCATATCTATATTATACTAGATATAATACTTCGTATCATATCATATCTAAGAATACTAAAATCATTATTTCTAAGTGAATATCGAGTGTTCTTATGACTAAATATCTAATTTATTATACTAGGCATGTCCCCATATTTAACTTTATACATTAGCATCGCTATGTCCTGTAAACGCCGGTTAAGTAATGAAGGCAAGTTAGCTCGCTTAAGAAGCTCTACATACGGTTCTGAGAAAGATTTGTACACTGCTCTAAGCGCTCGTTCTTGAATGCGTTCCAATTTTCTACTGTCAGAGGCTTTGCAAAAATGCCAACCTAAGTGGCAATAAGTTAAATAAGGAAGAATAGACGAATTATAGATTATTAGCTTAGCCTTGCAAGGGATTAAATTACGCAATCTCATAAGGACTCCTACTTTTTGGCTAGCTTTCGTACATATATTGCTAATATGACTAGTAAAATTTAGATTGTCATCTATCGTGACCCCAAGAAGTTTAATTTGACCAGTGCCATCAATGTCTTGATCTTCTATTCTAAGATCAATGTTCATACTGTCAGCATCTACATCTCTAGGGTTGATAGTAAGAAGTTGGAACTTGTCTGAATTGGCTAATAGATAGTTGTCTTTATACCAAGACAAGGCTAGCTGGCCTTGTTTGTTGAGATTTGTCATAACAGTATCATAATTTATTCCTGTTGAGTACAGTTGGTGGTCATCAGCATACATAGAGGTTATTACACGGGTAGTTGTGTAATACGGCTGGATATGTTTACGAGTCGTGCCGTATTTTGACGAGCCGTAGGCGAGTCAAAATACAAACAGACGAGTAAATATATCCAGCCGTATTACACAACTACCCGTGTAATAAATTGTTTATTATACGACAACAAATTAAAATTAACAAAAAACAAACGTCTTTTTCTCTTTCTTTTTATTTGCGACCGGACAAAACAATTAAGAAACAAACTGAGCGCGCGCGCGCGCAAAATTGACGTGTCCGAATTCTAAAACGTGTAATACGCTGTCATATTTGTACTCGTATTTGTACTGTAACATTACAAGTTGTGTAATAAATAGTTATATTAGCGTCTTTAACCTTGTAGGACATGTCAGTTAAGCCGTATGCTTCCAGTTTCTTGATGACTAGGATGTGGCATAACGAATCGAATGCCTTACTCATGTCGGTAGAGTGCAACCACAAGTTCCTTTCTGTCGATCGCTTGCTTCCAATCTTCAACTAATCTTGCCAAAGTTGTCTCGCAGCTGTGTTTTCTTCGATATACAGTCATTCTTTGAAATAGTGTCGGATCAAAGTGTTCTGTAATTTGTTTACAAATTAACTGTTCAAAACCCTTGTCTATAGTTATGAGACAGGTAATTGGTCGGTAATTATTCACCTCTTGCTTTTCACCTTTCTTGAAAACCGGGTTCAAATTCCCCATTTTCCATGCAGTAGGCCATTTTCCATTGTCAATGCATTTGTTATAGAGATTAGTTAACGAAGGTGCGATACCATCAGCTACTTTCCTTAGAAGTTTGGCCGGTGGCATACCAATGTTCCAACCACAAGCTTTAATAGGATTTATCCTCTCAAATATATCCTGTACTTCAACTTTTCCTACGCGCCTGAAGGAGAACGGCGAATTATCACAGAAGGCTTCTTTTATCATCTCAACATTGCTATGGTTGTTATGATCGTTCTCTGTTAGGGTGATAACATGATCACCTCCAATGTCTACTGCTGCCGTAGAGAAGTAGTTAGCCAACATTTCAGCAACTTGTTTCTGATCTCTCACAATACCATCATCTTCGGCACTGAGAGAGATCACTGTTTTCTCTTTAGCTTTGTTACAAATCTGAATGGCCTGAAAGTATTATAAAACTCTCTAGGGTTAGATTTCAGTTCTTTTGACTTGTTGTGCCAGTAAGCGACAATGGCCTTTCTTTCTTTCCCGTGTGGCTATATTCCTGTATTTCTTTTTAAGTTCAAAGTTCTCAGAAGTGTAAACTTTTGTTATCATTGTCTACGTAATAACTGAATGACAGCGTTACGCATTTCTTGTATTGGTAATAACTGTGTACACTTTTGTGATCATTGTCTACGTAATAACTGAAGGACAGCGAATACGTATTTCTTGCATTGCTAATAACTGTGTACACTTTTGTGGTCATTGTCTACGTAATAACTGGAGGACAGCGTTACGCATTTCTTGTATTGGTAATAACTTTGTACACTTTTGTGGTCATTGTCTACGTAATAACTGAATGACAGCGTTACGTATTTCTTGTATTCTCCAACAATAAACAACTGGATTCAAAGCACTGTTCATCATGAGAAGTGTAACTGCCAATTCCGCTACTTCCGGGGGAATATCTACTACTACTTTTAATATTAATGTAACAAAACCAACAGGACAATAACACACTACAAATGCACCAATGATATAATACATTGTCTTGAGAGAGATTTCTTGTATCTCTGCATGTTCATGGTCGGCTGTGCTGGTTGCTGTTGAGCTTGGATCTGTGCTGAGTGTTTCTTTTTGGCTCGAGAAATGATCACCATTAAAACTATGTTGAGTAGAAGTAGAGAGAGTAATATGAAATATAGAACGATCATGTTCCAAGAAATATCGATAATACTCAAGATACTAACAACCCAAATCATTACCACAACTATGCAAGATCGCTTGGTCGTGACAAGTGTTTGGTATCTTAAACGTAGGTGAACAGCAAGAAAACGATCGATAGTGATGTACCATTCTTGATACTTCATCAATTATTTCATCGGAAGGAATACCTTTGTACTGTTTTAATAAACAGATAGACTGTCACGAATTATCGTCATTCCAAACAAATCAATAAGTTCTTATGAAACTTGTTTGTCTTTAATGTAAGAGTAAAGTACGAACATTTGACTGAAATAACATCAGTTGAGTATTTTTACTCACCTACGATACTCAATTAATAATACCATTCTTCTGCTGTGCTGTAAACTTGATCACGTGAGTCTGATCACGTACGTGTTGAAAGCATGCTTCGATCCAGCAGTTGTTTCGCCGCAGAAATTTAAATTGTACTTGTAATTTTACTTTTAACATTTGTCCTACCCCGGGCAAGTGTTTAATCAAAATCCTAGCCCACGGATAGCACATCTAGTCAAATCCCCACAATAGGCCCGGCCGCGTGTCTCTTTATTGCTCGAGAAATTAGCACCATTAGAACTATATTCAGTAGGACCAGACAAGGTATTATGACGAGTAGAATAATTCTCTTGAAAACAGCGGCGGTTTCAGGTTGATCAATGACAATGCTCAAGATACTGACAATCCAAATCATTACCACAACTATACGAGATCGCTTGGTCGTGACAAGTGTTTGGTATCTTAAACGTAGGTGAACAGCAAGAAAACGATCGATAGTGATCGTAATTGCAGGATATCATTGTAAAACAAGTGTACAGTATGGTCAGTGAAAAATGTTTTTTTGGTCAGGGAAAAGTCAGAGATGGCTAAACTAAGAATGAGAATGTACGAAGGCGTTCGCAGAGGCGGCGTCTTCACAAAAGCCCAGATGATCAAGAAGTTGAACACAGAAGTCAGAAGGGAGCTTACAGCATTAATGACGATCATGGAATACATGTAATTTCTCAAGTGAATATCTGTTATCGTCCAGTCGATCCCAACGGTCGTGTTCAGTCCTTCTGTTGTAGAATTATTGTTCATGTTCTTGCTGCAACTCGTCCTGTTTACTGAGCTGAACAATTTGATCTGCAGCATTGGTTATAAATGTATCTTCACAGCAGATTGATGGATTTTAGCGTCAAACCTTGAATGAAAGACGGCGCTACTTGGAGCCGGAGTACTTCTGGGCCACTGTTGGACAATTCAGACGATTCTTTATAAAAGAGTTGACGTCCTGAACATTACCAGAAATCACGGACATTTTACTCCCGCGATATTATGACCAGCGGTCTACTGGCAGTCCGAAATTCTCCTCGAATTTATTTCAAAATAAATCAATTTATCAAAACCAAACTACTCTAAGTTTGTTTAGAAATACCAAGCGTTTGTGTTGTGGTTGATAGATTTAATATTGAAGAGCTTGCTTACGCTCGGCACAGAGTACGAACGACTCACTCTTGACACATTTAAAAAAGAACACAGGAAACCCAATCCATGAACTATGAGTTTGAATTTCCCGCTTTTGAGCAGCAGTATCACACATAAAACTACCAGGCTACTAAATTATTGTAAAATGGCCGAATCAAACGGCGAAAATTGCTATATTTTGGGTGATTTCTTGGTGATTTCAAGACATTCAACAGCTCAGTTATTTGCTCAAGGCCTCCGAGAAATAGTTCTTTTTCACTTGTGGTTTGCGGCCTTTTATATCATCGAAATCATATCATTTTGACGGATTTAGACTTACTTTGAGTTGAGGCAATGTTTGAGATGTCGGCACCGATGGATCCATGCAATCATCGAAAGTTTAAAGCTCGGAAAGTAATGCAGGTAAAACTTTTTCGCTCGAATTGAGGCATGCATTGTCAAGATTCGTTGTTGTTTTGGATCCATTTTGCGGCCAGTAGAATGAATTAAACGATGCAAAAATGTTCACAGAATATGTTATAAAGACTATATTTTACATCTGGAGGTCGGCACCTAAAATTCAAAGCTGTATAAATGTCAAAATGTCAAATTATGTTTGAAGTCCCATACATTTCTTTGTGTTATTGAGCGGCCATTTTGAAATGTCGATCGTACTGAAAACTAATACCGTGACGTCAGATGTCCGTCATTTCTGGTAATGATATATCAGTTCAGTTGAGTTTCACAGTAACACTGAATTGCTTACGGTCCGGAGAATCGTTGATGTTATAGCAGATATTGAATTTGTTTCTAATAATATTCGTAATTGAGTTTCGGTACAGTTTGGAGACTGTTTGATGGGCCAGCCGTGGTAAAGCAGTTACTGAATTTTGTTTGTAATAATATTCGTAATTGAGTTTCGCTACAGTTCGGAGACTGTTTGATGTGCCAGCCGTGGTAAAGCAGTTACTGAATTTTGTTTGCAATAATATTCGTAATACTCCAGTTTCGAGTTGTTTAGACACTGCTGTACTTCTTGACAAAAGACGCATTTGCTCAGCCTTAGCCTCAATCCAGAGAATAAACCCGTGGAATTAAAAAATGATTCTATTGTCTTATGTCAACATTTTTCACATTCTCATTGGTATTTGTGAATAATTTACGCTAAATTGAGGCTAAGGCTGAGCAAATGCGTCTTTTGTCAAGGTGCGTAAACAACTCGAAACTGGAGTATTGAGTTTCGCTACAGTTCGGAGACTGTTTGATGTGCCAGCCGTGGTAAAGCAGTTACTGAATTTTGTTTCTAATAATATTCGTAATAGCTTATTGTGTTTTCTTACAAGCACACTACCAAATTAATGTCACGTTTATTAAAAACAGAATTAAGTATTCAAAGGTTACTGCACGTGTAACAGTACTTTATTCCTCTTATATGCCTTGTAGCAATTTATAAGACTTCAATAGATACACAGGAGTAACGCAGAGGTTCACGGTTCTTGGTTGACTATACTTTCCGTTTCACCAACTCCAAAATTATTCCAGTCCGACGCGCACATGGCCCTGCTCTTAAAAGGGCCCGGCAGAACCCCCCGGGACCTGTAGCATACACACGTACAAAAGTATATCGACCTATAAAGAGATATTCACAGTTTGTGCGAGCTTTAAATGCTGACTGAGAAGGAACAGACCGCATCTTTCCCTGGTCAAAGAAAATCCAATAGAAAATCACAACAAGCGAGGTATAATCAGTGTATATTGATCCAATATTTTGAGAGTACTTTGGCTTGATCTTCTGACGGATTTTTCACAGTTAATAAAATACCATCTGCGTAGTTCGGAGACTCTTTGATGTGTGAGTTTGCCCTTCGAAGGTAGAGTACACTTTGAAATTAATTTCTCAAATTAATTATTTCATTCGCCTCGGACTGGAAACCCCGTCTAGTCCTCATTCTCGGCTTTGAAACATTACGTCACGTTTATTAAAAACAAGAAATGAACTCTTGAAAGGGTATTAGCCGTACAAAAATATATTGAACTTTAAGCTTGACTGTTTGTGCGAGATTTTAAATGCTGAAGAAGGATCTAGACCGCATCTTTTCCTGGTCAAAGGAAATCCAACAGCAAATCAATACAGTATTCCCTGGATAATATCACATGTCAAGAGCTAAAGATAATGAGATTCATAGGCTTTTTTCAGCTTCATTTCACTAAGCAATTTACTCTGCGGTTCACGTCACAAAAAGGTCAGTGTTTGCATGTCATTTGAATGCAGATAATAAGGTTCTTAGATTTGAACAGCTGTTTTAGAACTGAAGCAATATATAATGGTAATTGAACTGAGTGGAGTGCAATTTGGTCTGAAATCAAACGCGCGATTACAAAATCGCACGACCGCGTAGCGGGAGTGCGATTTGTAATTGCAAGTTTGATTTCAGACCAAAATTGCACGACACGAAGTTCAATTACCACTTAATTATATCCATTTTGAAATTTACACTCATTCGATACCGGAAAACATAAACAACGATTTTAATATTTACAGCAAAATGTCACGTGACGAGTAGTACGCAATGAACTATTGAGCACATGCAAAGTCAGTTGAACGTACAATCTACTCGACACTTGGTACAAAAGTCCTTCTTTATTCTCTTTCTCGTCGTTAGAATCACAGACAAAAGCCCAACATCGCTTTTTTACCGTTGCTGGTTGTTCTTTTGAGTAGTAATTGAACGTACAGCTGGTGCAGTTTTGGGATCACTTGCCCTGCTGCCGTAAGGAAATGACCTTCGTGTTGAGGATTTGCCGAGCCGTGAAATTCACTGGACATTTTACAGTAAATACTACGCTTACAGGATAATTATTCTACTTCAAACGATGATCAATGGCACTCTGAATAATTCTTAGAGATTGTGGCCCATTGTCTTCGCCGTCCTTGCGTTTGACTTCTGCATAGAACTGATCGAGTGAGAGTCTTGTCGAGGTCAAATCTACAACAGGCGCCATTTTGTTGTCAATGTTGATTTCAATTTCAAGATTGTTGGACGTCTTGCACCAATTTTCAAACACAGAAAGCCATTGCTTTGTGGAACGGTTTTAGTCTTATTGTTAATGGCCCGAGACTTTAATTCATCAATATCCTGGCTTGTGCAGAATTACTAGAAACTCGAACTGTTTTTCCAATCGCAAATTCAGGAATGGACTCGCTACGACTAGGAGTTACCGGAGCTTGTTCGCTTGTTTTGGTCCTGTTTTGGTGGTTTATTCTTCATTTTCTGAATGCAAATGGATGTCAAATGACGGATAATCATTCACATTCAGTGCCTCTTCAGCTTGAAAGAGGGAATAGTCAACAATAAAAAACTGTAAGTTGAAAAAGTCACCATTTGTTTTGTAAAATATGAAAGATTTGTTGTGGTAAAATCCAAAGTCTTTCCTGTTCATTTATTTTCCTTTTTTTTTTTTCCTGTGTTCTGATTGCTTGTTTTATGTTGTTCCTGCAATTTCATTGGATGTTCAAATTGGTGCGATTTAGAGCTCAAAAAGGTGCGATTTATTAAAAAGGTGCGATTTGGGAATAAATCGCACCATTTTTAACCAATCAGATTACAGGAAATGCTAGTGATTTCAAAATGGATGTAATTAAGAATGTAATTATTTTGTAAAAAATATATAATTAGTTGGACTGATTGATGAACATTGCCGGATTTCATATCGTGAGAGGAATGATGAGGAATGACGATTCGCCGGATAAAATATCCAAGATGGCGTCGGATGCGAGGAAGACCTGGCATTGGAACTGTGCTGGGGCTTTGTGTTAGTATACAGTGTTCCCACTCATCCGGAAAAATGAAATTCTCTGACTTTTAACTTCCCTGACCAAAAACCATTTTTCACTGACCATACTGTACACTTGTTTTACAATGATATCCTGCAGTGTGACTTACTATAGTCTTTCTAATTGCAATATACTGTATGTATCTATGAAGAAATCCATTTACTTGGATCATATATCTAGGTCAATGACAACTTTTAAACTTTTTTTTAGTTTTCATCATGATTGATCACGATCCGTATAAAAGTTTCCCATTATGCTACATAATTATCATCCAATTCAAAATGGCTTTGTGAAGGCTGACAGAAATTCCATGACTTTTCACTGACCTTTGGGTAAATTACAAAATTCCCTGACAATTCCCTGACCTTGAAAAAAAATCAGAATTCACCGGCTGACTTTTCAAGGTCAGTGGGAACCCTGTAATAATTGGAGATCGCAAACTCCAGACCTGACCTTTTCAGATTCACTAAGGGAAATCTCTTCAAACGATCGAAAGATTTAAAATTGCCTACTCGAAAATCCAAACAAACGATAAAGCAGTTTAATAAGAAGTAACTGGTTTTATATAAAGCCCTTTCAAGATGCAGGTTTTGCTGAGGTTTAAAAAGGTTTAAGGGTTTTTATTTACCACATGTACAGAGGCATTGGGAGATGCAACTGAGTCTTCGATTGCACAGTCAGCATGCAGAGAATGAGGGTTTATCATGTAATTTCAAAACTCGTAAGACAAAAGAGCTCGTTGAAATGACGGTAAAAATGTGAAGTTTGGAAAAGATCGCTTCACAAATTGAATTTTCAAAAATCGAAATAAATAAATAAATAAATAAATAAATAAATTTATAAATTTATAAATAAATTGGAAATGTACGCTGGTAGGCAGCCTTCAACAAAGGTTTTCATAAAAAAATCATATCTTCGCAATTTGTGAAGCGATCTTTTCCAAACGTCACATTAGTTTCGCTTTTACAACCTCCTCAGTTCGCGAAAGAAATATAATAGGATGCTCGTCAATCTAACCTGTAAAATTTACTGAGTCATCGCTCTCTATATTGATTTAAAACAGCAGTTCAAAATTATGAATCTCACAATGTACCTTCTTATGACAGGCATACACTGGCCATTTTGTGAGTAAATTGCTTAGTAATGCCAATGAATCTCATTATCGTTAGCTCTTGAAATGACAGCTAATTACTGCTCTTCATGAGCTAATAATAATGATAATAATAATAATAATAATAATAATAATAATAATAATAATAATAATAATAATAATAATAATAATAATAAAAAAATTAATAATAATAATAATAATAATAATAATAATAATAATAATAATAATAATAATAATAATAATAATAATAATAATAATAATAATATTAATAATACTGTATAATTGGATTAATATATACCTCGGTTTTTTTGAATTTCTAGTGGATTTTCTTTGAACAGGAAAAGATCGATGCGGTCTATTCCTTCTTCAGCATTTAAAGCCGCTCGCACAAACTGTAAAGTTATCTTATGTTCGATATACTTTTGTACGTGCTAATACCTTTTGAAGAGTTATTTCCTTTTTAATAAACGTGACATTACTTTCAAAGTGAGCTCTACCTCGAAGGTCAAACTGTCACTTCAAAGAGTAGATTTTCAGATTTTCAGAATTCAGATTTATTTAAGTTTCTATTACAAATAAGAATATTCCATTGACCTGCAAATAGTAGTAACTAATCTAGGCAGGCCAATGGATAACAATATAACAATAAAAAGAGAAGAGAGAATATAAATAAGTCAATAGTTTCCCACAAATATATGATATTTGAGAGAGTCTCCGAACTAAGTAGATGCTCTTTTATTAACTGTGAAAAAAAAATGAAAAAAAAAAAAAAGAAAGAAATCCCTATTCTGTGTCGATCTTTATTTATTTCAAGTCTTAACGCTAGAATTGCTCAATCTTCTTGAAATATATATTTGGCAACCATCGCTTCGGATCCTGAAGCCACTCAAGTCAGACCGGTCAGCTCAATAACTGCAGCTGCATTTCAATTTGAAAAGCGAAAAACGAATTGGATTTGGATGGTTGAAAGTTGTGAATTAAGCGAATGACGAACAAACACCTGTCTTTTATCCAGTAGCTCTTGAAATGACATCCAGAGACAGCACTTCATGTACTACCATCCAGCTTTCCTTTGACAAGGACGGAAGTGATTCGATCTATTCGTTACTGATTTCTTAAAGTTCAAAATTCAGTTTGTACGTGATAATAACCTTTGAATAATTATTTTGCTTTATAGAAGTGACATTATTTTGAAAGTGTAATATACCTTATATAATATTGGTGCTTAAAGAAGACACAAGCTTTCACGGAAATCATTAGAAACTCGATATTCCTTTAACACGGCTGGCACGTGAACAGTTGTACGTTATTGTGAAACTCAATTACCGAATATTTTAGGGTGTCAAGTATTTTAGTAAAGAAAGATTTCCGTCGGAAGAAGTGCTCTTCAAGTAGCCTGGTTCTCATTCTGTGTGATCTTTTAAAGTATTTCAAGGTTTGTCGCTAAAATATATCAATCTGCTGTGAAGATACATTTGTAACCATTGCTGCAGATCCTCAAGAGATTCAAATTGTTCAGCTCAGTAAACAGGGCGTGTTGCAGCAAGAACATGAACAATAATTCTACAACAGAAGGACTGAACACGACCGTTGGGATCGACTGGACGATAACAGATATTCACTTGAGAAATTACATAATATTGAGATCCTGAAGCCACTCAAGTCCGATGTCAGCTCTGACATCAGCAACTACAGCTGCAATTGCCTGTGAAAAGCGAACGAAACGTTGATGTCGACAAACATGAACAATTCAGAAGGACTGAATACGACCAGAAAGCTTGACTTGATGGCAACGAATGTTAACGTTCACTTGAGAAATTACATGTATTCCATGATCGTTATCAATGCTGTAAGCTCCCTTCTGGCTTCTGTTTTCAACTTCCTGATCATCTTGGCTTTTGTGAAGACGACGTCTCTGCGAACGCCTTCGTACATTCTCATTCTTAGTTTAGCCATCTCTGACTTGGGCGTTGGTGTTGTGGTGCAGCCGGCGTATTGCTTTCATCTGTTCGCCCGTTGGACGCATGACATTGGTTTGTTAAACATCATTAGAAAGATAAGATCTACTGTACTTTCGCCGTTGGTATCTGCGTCGCTACTCACAATTACTTCCATCACTATCGATCGTTTTCTTGCTGTTCACCTACGTTTAAGATACCAAACACTTGTCACGACCAAGCGATCTTGCATAGTTGTGGTAATGATTTGGGTTGTTAGTAGCTTGAGTATTGTCGATATTTCCTGGATCAACACCGTACTATTTTTCATATCACTCTCTCTACTTCTACTCAACATAGTTTTAATGGTGATCATTTCTCGAGTCATAAAGAAACACTCTGCACAGATTCAAGATCAACAGCAACCAGCACAGCCGACCATGAACATGCAGAGATACAAGAAATCTCTCAAGACAATGTATTATATCATTGGTACATTTGTAGTGTGTTATTGTCCTGTTGGTTTTGTTATATTAATATTAAAAGTAGTAGTAGATATTCCCCCGGAAGTAGCGGAATTGGCAGTTACACTTCTCATGATGAACAGTGCTTTGAATCCAGTTGTTTATTGTTGGAGAATACAAGATATACGTAACGCTGTCATTCAGTTATTACGTAGACAATGACCACAAAAGTGTACACAGTTATTAGCAATACAGGAAATACGTCACGCTTTCCTTCAGTTATTACGTAGACAATGACCACAAAAGTGTACACAGTTATTAGCAATGCAAGAAATACGTAACGCTGTCCTTCAGTTATTACGTAGACAATGATCACAAAAGTGTACACAGTTATTACCAATACAAGAAATGCGTAACGCTGTCATTCAGTTATTACGTAGACAATGATAACAAAAGTTTACACTTCTGAGAACTTTGAACTTAAAAAGAAATACAGGAATATAGCCACACGGGAAAGAAAGAAAGGCCATTGTCGCTTACTGGCACAACAAGTCAAAATAACTGAAATCTAACCCTAGAGAGTTTTATAATACTTTCAGGCCATTCAGATTTGTAACAAAGCTAAAGAGAAAACAGTGATCTCTCTCAGAGCCGAAGATGATGGTATTGCGAGAGATCAGAAACAAGTCGCTGGAATGTTGGCTAACTACTTCTCTACGGCAGCAGTAGACATTGGAGGTGATCATGTTATCACCCTAACAGAGAATGATCATAACAACCATAGCAGTGTTGAGATGATAAAAGAAGCCTTCTGTGATAATTCGCCGTTCTCCTTCTGGCGCGTAGGAAAAGTTGAAGTACAGGATATATTTGAGAGGATAAATCCTATTAAAGCTTGTGGTTGGAACATTGGTATGCCACCGGCCAAACTTCTAAAGAAAGTAGCTGATGGTATCGCACCTTCGTTAACTAATCTCTATAACAAATGCATTGACAATGGAAAATGGCCTACTGCATGGAAAATGGGGAATTTGAACCCGGTTTTCAAGAAAGGTGAAAAGCAAGAGGTGAAGAATTACCGACCAATTACCTGTCTCATAACTATAGCCAAGGGTTTTGAACAGTTAATTTGTAAACAAATTACAGAACACTTTGATCCGACACTATTTCAAAGAATGACTGTATATCGAAGAAAACACAGCTGCGAGACAACTTTGGCAAGATTAGTTGAAGATTGGAAGCAAGCGATCGACAGAAAGGAACTTGTGGTTGCACTCTACCGACATGAGTAAGGCATTCGATTCGTTATGCCACACCCTAGTCATCAAGAAACTGGAAGCATACGGCTTAACTGACATGTCCTACAATGTTAAAGACGCTAATCTAACTATGTATGCTGATGACCACCAACTGTACTCAACAGGAATAAATTATGATACTGTTATGACAAATCTCAACAAACAAGGCCAGCTAGCCTTGTCTTGGTATAAAGACTACTATCTATTAGCCAATTCAGACAAGTTCCAACTTCTTACTATCAACCCTAGAGATGTAGATGCTGACAGTATGAACATTGATCTTAGAATAGAAGATCAAGACATTGATGGCACTGGTCAAATTAAACTTCTTGGGGTCACGATAGATGACAATCTAAATTTTACTAGTCATATTAGCAATATATGTACGAAAGCTAGCCAAATAGTAGAAGTCCTTATGAGATTGCGTAATTTAATCCCTTGCAAGGCTAAGTTAATAATCTATAAGTCGTCTATTCTTCCTTATTTAACTTATTGCCACTTAGGTTGGCATTTTTGCAAAGCCTCTGACAGTAGCAAATTGGAGCGCATTCAAGAACGAGCGCTTAGAGCAGTGTACAAATCTTTCTCAGAACCGTATGTAGAGCTTCTTAAGCGAGCTAACTTGCCTTTATTACTTAACCGGCGTTTACAGGACATAGCGATGCTAATGTATAAAGTTAAATATGGGAACATGCCTAGTATAATAAATGAGATATTTAGTCATAAGAACACTCGATATTCACTTAGAAATAATGATTTTAGTATTCCTAGATATGATACCGTGAGTTACGGTAAACACTCAATTAGATACTTAGGGCCATATATTTGGTCAAAGCTAGATAATAACATCAGATCATCGCCAAGTCTCAACACTTTCAGAACCTAAATCAGGAAAACTGATATCTCAAGTCTTTTGGAGAACAATACTAATTGCTGTAATTTATGCTGCTCATAAGATAGTCATTTTATTTCAGTTATTGAATTTTATACCTTTATATTTATATTTACATTGATTTATTTAAAATCACTCGCGGGTTTTTATTTTTAATTGTAATTTTGATTTTTATACATATAACATGAATTTTAAGATATTAAAAAATATTTTTTTAATTAATTAGTATCAATTTCCTATTTATATTCCTATTAATATTATATATTTTAAATTATTTATTATAGTGTCCCCAATTATTTGTATCAACTAAATACATTGACACTGAAATAAAGTCATTATTATTATTACAGTTATTACCAATACAAGATATACGTAACGCTGTCCTTCAGTTATTACGTAGACAATGATCACAAAAGTGTACACAGTTATTAGCAATACAAGAAATACGTAACGTTGTCCTTCAGTTATTACGTAGACAATGAATGATTTTCTGACTGAATAAATAACTATTATTCGTAGAAAGCACTACAATAAGAAATTAATGTATATTATTAGTTTTTAATCAGTAGATAAGTATCGGATGAAATACCTATATTTGTCTTCTTCGAAACACTAATATCTGTGAAGAGAACAAGTTATTTTACATGTCAAGATATTCTTACCGAATAAAAATGTTCAAAACAAAAACTAAGTTGTTTATTCGAGATTGATATTTTTACATTAACTTACAAATTTCTCGTGCGCTGATTGGTTAATTTTCATCATCAATAAGAAGACAGACAGATAAAAACAAATGGCGCTTACAAAGCTGAAGATCGACGGAGAAAAATTCCATCAATGGACGATTTTCCATCGTTCCAAGTTGACTTTCTTGAGGACATTTCACATGGAAAACTCTGCTTGTCTCTGGAGGAAGTTGAGTCCGAACAGAAAGTAAATGATAGCGTTCGCTTTGCGACACTAAATGACTACGAACTGCACGAAATAGTCAAGAAATTCGTAAGTTCGAGAAATACATGCATGATAGTGTGTAAACACGATTGCTTAAAATGTTTGTTATTGTAAAAAAAGAAATTGACATCACTTTTTTATGCGTCTGTCCTCTTTAGTATTGACGATATATTTCGTCAAAACATTGTCAAAGTAGTGTGGATCCACGAGGCGATAGCCGATAAGAGGACAGACGCATAAAAATATGATGTCAATTTGTTAAATTGCGCTCATTCGTGAGGTATTTTCAGCTAGCTCTCGAAGATAAAATTCGTATATTCTTGTAATATCTCGGTAGATTTTCGGCAACTTTCTGTATTTTTAGTACCTAGCTTTCTGTTAAAAGAGTAGCATGATTTTTTCTTTCGCTTTGATCAAGATAATGATCACGTGAACAATCACGTGTTTGATCACGTGTTTGGTCACGAGTATGGTCAAGTGACTTGGCCAGCTCATCTATCCAACTGATTCTATATACAAAGCGATTACTCTCTCTATATTGCTTCAGTTCTAAAACAGATGTTCAAATCTAAGAACCTTATTATCTGCCTTCAAATGACATGCAAACACTGACCTTTTTGTGATGCCAACCGCAGAGTAAATTGCTCAGTGAAATGAAGTTGGAAAAAGCTTATCAATCTCATTATCGTTAGCTCTTGAAATGACAGCCACAGACGTCTGCTGTTCATGTGCTATCATTCAGGGAAACTGTACTGGATCAATATATACCTCGCTTGTTTTGATTTTCTATTGGATTTTCTTTGACCAGGAAAAGATGCAGTCTATTCCATCTCAGTCTGCATGTAAATCTCGTACAAACTGTAATGTTGTCTTAAAGTTTAATATACTTTTTGTACGTGCTAATAACCTTAATTTGAATACTTATTTCTGTTTTTAATAAACGTGATATTAAATTGAAAGTGTGCTATACCTGAATATCAGACTTGAAGTTAACTAATGAATGTTTGCTTCAGAAATTACATGTAAATGAGTTCCTGAAGCTACTCAAATCAGACGTCAACTCAACCGCAGCTGCAATTGCCTGTGAAAAGCGAACGAAACGTTGAAGTCGACACAGCTAAGCTGTCTTACAAACATGAACAAATCCACATCAGAAGAAATGAATACGACGACCAGAAAGCTTGACTTGATGGCAATGAATGTTCACTTGAGAAATACCATGTATTCCATGATCGTTATCAATGCTGTAAGCTCCCTTCTGGCTTCTGTTTACAACTTCTTGATCATCTTGGCTTTTGTGAAGACGACGTCTCTGCGAACGCCTTCGTACATTCTTATTCTTAGTTTAGCCATGTCTGACTTGGGCGTTGGTGTTGTGGTGCAGCCGGCGTATTGTTTTAAGCTAATAGCCGGGCTGACAAATAATCGGCGTTCTTGGAACGAAATCATCATATTTTCGGCCACACTTTTACCGTTGGTTTCTGCGTCGCTACTCACAATTACTTCCATCACTATCGATCGTTTTCTTGCTGTTCACCTACGTTTAAGATACCAAAGACTTGTGACGACCAAGCGATCTTGCATAGTTGTGGTAATGATTTGGATTGTTAGTATCTTGAGCTTTGTAAATCTTTCTTGGTACAGTACCGTTCTGAAAGTTTTACTGTTCTCTGTTGTATTACTGAATATTGTTTTAATGGTGATCATTTCTCGAGCCATAAGGAGACACGCGGCACAGATCCAAGCTCAACAGCAACCAGCACAGCCGACCATGAACATGCAGAGATACAAGAAATCTGTCAAGACAATGTATTATATCATGGGTACATTTGTAGTGTGCTATTGCCCTTTTTTGTTTTTGCACATAATTAAAGTTGCAATGAAGGAAGCAGGAATAGTCGAGTGGCCAAGGATTGTTGCAAGGGATTTTTCCTATATACTTCTCATGATGAACAGTGCATTAAATCCAGTCATTTATTGTTGGAGAATACAAGAAATACGTAACGCTGTCCTTCAGTTATTACGTAGGCAATGACCATAAAAATGTACACATGCAGTTTTGCCAAGATCATCGTTTAAATGCGAGATGCTGTGAAAAGAGTGGAGAAGGTGAAGGGTGAAAGGGGAGAGTATGTCCTCAGTGGCTGCTTTGCCTCCTCTCTCGGTGAGTCGAGAAACAAAAACGGAGAAGAATACAGGAGAACTTAGTCTCCCTCTCAGTCGTGTTTAGTCTCGTCACGCAGATCGTTCTCTCTCCACTACACACGGCTGCTTACCCAAGCACTACAGGCCGTTCTAATTGAAAGTGTTTAGCCAATCAAATATTTATTCGTTATTCATGTTCACTAGTTGTCAACGACTCGACACTCCCAGGCTCGTGTTTCGTTGTTTATTTACGTAATTATGTGGCAAAGTTAGGAAATGAATTCACGTACACTTACGATTTACTAGTCTTCCTTGCAGCCGTGTCTAGTGTATTGGTTTAGTATATTGCCGAGTTAAACTCTTTGTTATTAAATTATTTCGCTACAAGGCAAAACACTTCGCCAATGGACGCCATCTTGTTTGTCGCTGGTCTTTAGTATGGCGCGAACGTTGACCTGATTTCGGGCAACAAGCTCTGATTGGCTAATTATGTGGAAGGGAATGTAGCGCTTGGGTACGCAGCCGTGTGTGGTGTGACGACACTAAACACGGCTGCGAGGGAAACCACTAAGGAGGACCCGGTGCCCTTCTTGGGTTTAGATTATGTAAGTATTGACTGAGTGGAAGGCCGGGACGGGAAGATATTTGGCTCGAGGTCGTGCCGTACGGAACGAGCGCAGCGAGGTCCGTACAAATGACCAAGAGCCAAATATCTTCCCGTCCTGCCCGATCTAATTCAGTCAATAAGCATTTTGTCATATGACCCAGTTTTTTGTTACAAAAAGGAATGATAAAATCCTGTAAAATAAATAAATATAGCACGCGGAAACTGATAATTTTTAGGTTGCAGGTCGGCTTTCTCCGGACCGGCTTACGCCATCACGTCCGGACCCCATCACGTGACTTTTTTCCAATGGTTTTATTAAGAGCGCGCGAGGCGGGAAAGTGCCTTCAATTTACTTGTGGTTTACGGCCCGAAGCAAAAATTTTCATAAAAACCATTCAGTAAATACAGTCTAAAAGCAAGCTGAAACAGCTGTTCAAATCTAAGAAGAAAAATCCTATGAATCTCATTATCGATAGCTCTTGAAATGACAGCCATGGACCGCTGCTGCTCTTCATGCATGTGCTATCATCCAGGGAATACTGTATTGGATCAATATACCTCGCTTGTTTTGATTTTCTATTGGATTTTCTTTGACCAGGAAAAGATGCGGTGCATTCCTTCTTCAGCATTTAAAGCTCGCAAAAACTGTAAAGTTATCTTAAGGACGTTCGCGCGCATTGTTCACGCGCATCTTTTCTGCTCATAAAATCAAGGTTCGAATCATCTCGGTCCAGTCCTCTTTCCTCACGTCCAAGATGGCAGCCAGTCACGCATGTTACGTAGACGATTTTCATCGCCTAATATCTCGAGAACGATACCGGTGACCCCCATATTTTATTTTGTGATTTTACAAAGAATCATAAAAGCTCCCCATGTACCAAATTTAAAGAAAAAAACATGGTTATATTTTGAAAAAAATACGAATTTAGATGAAAACTTCAACCTACCTTCACGCGAAAGAGTCGTCGATGGCTACGTGGCGACTGTAAATATGAGCCAAAAACTACAGGTTGTTTCTATATATTCACACATATTTGTACATAATTTTATTCTATAAACTCTTAGATAGCCATTCGAGGAAAATTTTAGCAATCCGTTTAGTTTTTCTACAAAAAAATACTTGTCATTCTCGACTTTCCGGGGATTTAACGCACGTAATTTTCGATCAGAAAAAGGGTATACTTTGAAGAAATCTGGCTCCATAGCGATATTGGTGACCCCCATTTTTTATTTGCTCATTTAGCTTCTATAATGATCTTATTTCACCATACGAAGTTTCAGGAAAAAAACATGGATAGTTTTTTTGCCCGCGAACGTTCTTAAAGTTCGATATACGGCCGGCTTTTGTACGTGCTAATATATAACTTTTGAAAAATTATTTATGTTTTTAATAAATGGGACTGACATTAAAGGGGCAGTGTCAAGCCTCACGCATTCGCATTAAAATCAAAACAATAACAATCGGTTGTGACGCCTACCTTGCCCGGGAACTTTGTCCCGAAACCCACTAAATACGTTCTAATCGCTAAATAAATGACCTACAGGACTCAAGTAGATACTGATCTTTATTTAGAAAGCAATTTTAAGAACTTCAAAATATCAAAAGGACTGAATTCTAGAAGTGAATTCACGGCCATATTATTTTCCAACGGCCGATCAAATAAGACACAGGAAGCCCAACACAGAAATAGAGTTGGAAGCTCACCGGGTTGACAAGTCGTTCTACGTGAGCTTTTTTCTTCTAAGGTCATGAACAGTACTGCACCTACGATTGATGATCAAGATTACTTCGCAATCGACCAAAATTTGCCGGTTTAAAATTCGGATTTCTTCCCACTCGCGGACGACTTGGCGGCCTAGCCTGCGTAGCTTGGCGGTCTGGAAGGGGATTGGGGATTGGGAAGGGGGAGTGGAAAAAGGAAGGAGGAGGGGGATTGGGGAGGAAGCTACGCAGGCTATTGGCGGCCTGCCTCTCTACGGCTGTTCGACACTTTTTTCAACGGGTTCAAAGTCAGTTCTAAGATGAAATAATTCCGACTAGGAATTGTTGAAAATGAAAAACATGCTTTGAATTATTACTAGTGATCGATTAGACGCTTGAACAAACATGATTAAGGTCGATGGAAACGGATTGAAAACATCGATAATATTTCTCGCTTCTTCGTACCCAGGCTTACGTCAAAGTCGCCTTCTCATTCTGTGCCGATCTTTAAGTGGTCACCATAGCGCATGCGTGTTTACCGCTGATGCATCGTTCCAATTTTAGTATACAGAAGTTGTGGTCAGCAGCTTATCAACGAAATTCAAGATGGCGGGCGTACGTAACGATAAATCAAATCACCAGATTTCAAAAAGGATTTTGCCGTGCTCCTTTGCTCGAGCCAGTCGCATCGCACAGAAATTTGTGTCACATCCGGGATTTTATCCTAATTATATGCTAGACCCATTCCCATTACGGCACTCGGCCACTCGATCTTCGTAACATTTACAGTAAAATTGAAGAAAGTCAATGTTTAGGCTGTCATTTACAAATGAACCAGTGATCTACGATACAAAACAACAACGGAATACAAAATGCTTGCGACTAAAGTTTACTTGCCAAGTTATCGATTGTAAATATCCTTTCGTCCTCTAGCGATTTTTTCAGGGTGAATGTCAGGTCTCCGTAGTGTTCGTATGTATGGGATTTCATCATGCCAGCAGTTCGATCGATTCCTGTTGCTCAGCCTTGCGAAATATAGTAAAAAAACACTTGAATTTTGGTGCCCCGACATAGCTCGATTGCTTCCAATATCAATCTTTCTTCCATACCAATGTTCTCTAGCGATTTTCCTTGAAGTTCTGTTTCATACCAACGAATCGAAGCAGTCGAAAATGTCAAATTACGAGACGATTTTTAGCTTCAAAACACTTCCATCGGCTGCCATTTTTCTCTGACCTTGCAGCCTAGCCTCCATTGCTATAGCTACATAAATTTAAGCACCAGTTTCTTTTTTACCACGGACAAAATAAGCCGCGAAGTCAGGGGAGTTTATAACAATGGATCGAGCGTTTGGCCGGGCGGGAACTGGGTTCCAGTTTAAGAGAATAACCCGCGAATTTCACTATATTAGCCCCTAAAAAAGCTTTTCCCACCAAATTTTCGATATATTTTCTACTTTAGGGGAAAACTCTGAGATTTAAATAAGAATAGTTTATCGCTCCTTCAAATATAACGTATTTTAAGGATATGACCGATTTGTATGGGTAATTCTGTGCGATGCGAGTTGTTCATTAATACTGCTTAGTAAATATGCAAATATCCTAGAGAATACTTTTTGGCCTTGCAATTCTGTCTGAAAGAGTATTTCTAACAGATGTCTGTGTCTTTAATAGTAAGAACTCGATCGTAATTTTATTGAGTTTGTGAAATCGTTTCTTGCAAGGTAATCAAAATGTGCTTAAGCTTCGCCAGCTGTCAGCTAGCAGTGTCAGTTTTGAAGCTAATTACATATGCATGCTCTACTGAGTCACGCAACGAGTGACTTAACAAATAAGCTATTAGGTTTCACATTTAAAATCTATCAAAACAGCTTTATTAAGAAGCCCGAGTTCACGCTAGTCTAGAGCGTCTAGTTTATTTCAAGTCTTAACGCTAGAATTGCTCAATCTTCTTGAAATATATGTTTGGCAACCGCTTCAGATCCTGAAGCCACTCAAGTCAGACCGGTACGGTCAGCTCAATAACTGCAGCTGCATTTCAATTTGAAAAGCGAAAAAACGAATTGGAGCTAGCTGGATGATTGAAAGTTGTGAATTAAGCGAATGACGAACAAACACCTGTCTTTTATCCAGTAGCTCTTGAAATGACAGCCATAGACAGCTCTTCATGTACTACCATACAGCTTTCCTTTGACAAGGACGGAAATGATTCGATCTATTCGTTATTTCTTAAAGTTCAAAATTCAGTTTGTACGTGATAATAACCTTTGAATAATTATTTTGCTTTATAGAAGTGACATTATTTTGAAAGTGTAATATACCTTATATGATATTGGTGCTTAAAGAAGACACAAGCTATCACGGAAATCATTAGAAACTCCATATTCCTTTAACACGGCTGGCACGTGAACAGTTGTACGTTATTGTGAAACTCAATTACCGAATATTTTAGGATGTCAAGTATTTTAACAAAGACTTCCGTCAGAAGAAGTGCTCTTCAAGTGGTATTTCAAGGTTTGTCGCTAAAATACATCAATCTGCTGTGAAGATACATCTGTAACCATCGCTGCAGATCCTCAAGAGATTCAAATTGTTCAGCTCTCAGAAATTACATAATATTGAGATCCCGAAGCCACTCAAGTCCGACGTCAGCTCTGACGTCAGCAACTGTAGCTGCAATTGCCTGTGAAAAGCGAACGAAACGTTGAAGTCGACACAGCCAAACTGTCTTACAAACATGAACAATTATACATCAGAAGGACTGAATACGACCAGAAAACTTGACTTGATGGCAATGAATGTTCACCTGAGAAATTACATGTATTCCATGATCGTTATCAATGCTGTAAGCTCACTTCTGGCTTCTGTTTTCAACTTCGTGATCATCTTGGCTTTTGTGAAGAAGAAGTCTCTAAGAACGCCTTCGTACATTCTCATTCTTAGCTTAGCCATCTCTGACTTGGGCGTTGGTGTTGTGGTGCAGCCGGCGTATTGCTTTCATCTGTTCGCCCGTTGGACGCATGACATTGGTTTGTTAAACATCATTAGTAAGATAAGATCTACTGTACTTTCGCCGTTGGCATCTGCGTCGCTACTCACAATTACTTCCATCACTATCGATCGTTTTCTTGCTGTTCACCTACGTTTAAGATACCAAACACTTGTCACGACCAAGCGATCTTGCATAGTTGTGGTAATGATTTGGGTTGTTAGTAGCTTGAGTATTGTCGATATTTCCTGGATCAACACCGTACTATTTTTCATATCACTCTCTCTACTTCTACTCAACATAGTTTTAATGGTGATCATTTCTCGAGCCAAAAAGAAACACTCAGCACAGATCCAAGCTCAACAGCAACCAGCACAGCCGACCATGAACATGCAGAGATACAAGAAATCTCTCAAGACAATGTATTATATCATTGGTACATTTGTAGTGTGTTATTTTCCTGCTGGTTGTGGTATCTTAACATTAATAGTAGCAGTATATATTCCCCTGGAAGTGGTGAAATTGCCAGTTACACTTGTCATGATGAACAGTGTATTACATCCAGTTGTTTATTGTTGGAGAATACAAGATATACGTAACGCTGTCATTCAGTTATTACGTAGGCAATGACCACAAAAGTGTACACAGTTATTACCAATACAAGAAATACCTAACGCTGTCCTACGGTTTTTAATGACCACAAAAGTGTACACAGTTATTACCAATACAAGAAATACGTAACGCTGTCCTTCAGTTATTACGTAGACAATGGCCACAAAAGTGTGCATAGTTTATGCTAAAACTATCCTCTAAAAAGCGAGAAGCTGTTGTGAGAGTAGAGAAGGTGAAAGGGGGAAGGGGAGAGTTTGTCCTCAAGGGATGTGTCCCTCTCTTCTCTCGGTGAGTCGAGAAACAAAATTAATCGAAGAAGAATACAGGAGGAGCCGACGCCCTTCTTGGTTTCAACAAAAAAACGTTACCAAACATACAGCATCTAAAACCTGTGTAAACCATGCCTTGGTGCACGTGATGTATATAGATTAATTCATAGAAAGTGCGACGTACGGGTTTATATTATATATACCTATGTGAAATAACATAGAAAAGACTGAATCTACTCCTCTGTTACGTTACCCTTCTCTTTGTTCAAAGGAATTCCAATGGAGAGAGTAGAGTTGCCTACATGAATGATTATATGAGTGGATGGATGGATGGATAGGCTTAGCTACAAGTTGCTCGGTAACTTTTCGGCAACTTTTTGTATTTTTAGTACTTTTCTGTTAAAAGAGCAACGTGATGTTTTCTTTCGCTTTGATCAAGCTAATGATCACGTGAACAATCACGTGTTTGATCATGTGACTTGACTTGCTCATCAATCCAACTGTACTGTATACAACAAGTGTATTATTATTATTATTATTATTATTATTATTATTATTATTATTATTATTATTATTATTATTATTATTATTATTATTATTATTATTATTATTATTATTATTATTATTATTATTATTATATACTTTATAATTAATTTTACATAGCGAGTACTCTCTATATTGCTTCAGTTCTAGATCTGAAACAGATGTTCAAACTAAGAACCTTATTATCTGCCTTCAAATGACATGCAAACACTGACCTTTTTGTGATGCCAACAGCAGAGTAAATTGCTTAGTGAAATGAAGCTGGAAAAAGCTATGAATCTCATTATCGTTAGTTCTTATACTTTCGTACATGCTAATAACATTTGTATAATTATTTCTGTTTTTAATAAACGTGACATTAAATTGAAAGTGTGCTTGTAAGAAGACACATTAAGCTATTACGAATATTATTAGAAACAAACACAATACTTCAAATTCAATATCTGCTATTACATCAAAGAGTCTCCGAACTGCGGTAACCAATTGTTATTGTCAAACTCAATTAATATTTTAGAATCTCAACTGTTTTATTAAAGATTCGCATGAAGAGTCTGTCAGAGGTCCCAAAGTGCTCTCCAAGTAGCCTGCTTCTCATTCTGTGTGATCTTTTAAAGTACTTCAAGGTTTGGCGCTAAAATACATCAATCTGCTGTGAAGATACATTTGTAACCATCGCTGCAGATCCTCAAGAGATTCAAATTGTTCAGCTCAGTAAACAGGACGTGTTGCAGCAAGAACATGAACAATAATTCTACAACAGAAGGACTGAACACGACCGTTGGGATCGACTGGACGATAACAGATGTTCTCGACAGAAATTTCATGTATTCCATGATCGTTATCAATGCTGTAAGCTCCTTTGTGGCAATGGTGTTCAACTTCCTGATCATCTTGGCTTTTGTGAAGACGACGTCTCTGCGAACGCCTTCGTACATTCACATTCTTAATTTAGCCATCTCTGACTTGAGCGTTGCTGTTGTGATGCAGCCGGCGTATTGTTGTGACCTGCTCACAAGGCTGACGAATCGGCGTTCTTGGTTCTTAATCATTGCCGGTAAAATATTTTCGGCCACACTTTTGCCTTTGGTGTCCGCATCGCTACTCACAATTACTTCCATCACTATCGATCGTTTTCTTGCTGTTCACCTACGTTTAAGATACCAAACACTTATCACGACCAAGCGATCTTGCATAGTTGTGGTAATGATTTGGATTGTTAGTATATTGAGCACTGTCTTTGTTGAAACGGAAACCTCGGTTATTTTGAAGGGAATTATTATATTCGTCATAATACCCTGTCTAGTTCTACTGAATATAGTTTTAATGGTGATCATTTCTCGAGCCATAAAGAAACACTCAGCACAGATCCAAGCTCAACAGCAACCAGCACAGCCGACCATGGACATGCAGAGATACAAGAAATCTGTCAAGACAATGTATTATATCATGGGTTCATTTGTAGTGTGCTATTGTCCTTTTTCATTAATTATTATAATAATGCTAACACATATTCCCCCAGAAGTAGCGGAATTTACAGTTACACTTGTGATGATGATACAGTGCATTAAATCCAGTTATTTATTGTTGGAGAATACAAGAAATACGTAACGCTGTTCTTCAGTTGTTACGTAGACAATGACCACAAAATTGTACACAGTTATTACCAATAAAATAAATACGTAACGCTGTCCTTCAGTTATTACGTAGACAATGACCACAAACTAAAGCGGTGTACAGAGATTTAACCAAGCGGTCCAGTGTCATTGCATTCACTGTACGATACATATAGTAAATGACCATGTAGCATTGTACGTCTGCTAGTATTGTAGGAAGTCAAGGATGAAAGTCGAAATCAATCTGGTTCTCTGACGGTTGGCTCAGTTGGTTGAGTACCGGTCTGTTGTGCGGGAGGGTCGAAGTTGGAGTTTCACCCGGACAATCACTCACGGAAATTTAAAATATAAGACGCTCAAATAACCGACTGCACCAACAAATACACACAAAAAGTAGTTTCCATTGACTACGGTCTGTATGGGTAGTTATGGACCACTAATTGCCCAATCACAATTCACCGATTTTACTTGCCATATAATAAAGTTGTTTATTTATTTATTTTATTGATATTAAAACGGCCACCTTTAAGTATACACGACAAGAAGAGACGACAGATGAATCAATGAACAAGCGGACTTTTAATGGAGCGAGAGATCAAGCGAGTGAGCGAGCGAGCGAACGTAAAAACGAACCTATAAAATATACAAACCAGCAAGTAAAGAAACAAACAAAGACATAAAATATATGAATTAATGAACGAAGAAATTGATGGATGAATGAATGAATTAATAAGTACTGAATTAAAGGAGAATTGTTGAATAAAATAATATAATCCAGTTTTTTATTTATACCCTCGCGCTCAGCTATACCTTAATGTTGCTTTCCTGTGCACCATTAGCTATATTTGCAAGGCAGGTAAATGGAGCAGTCCGATTACAGGGAGCCCAAGCTCATTATCTGTGAAGACCGTTGTTTAATTTGCGTATTTCAAGATTTTTCGTAAATAATAAAACTTTTTTTTCACTAATGTGTTGTTCTTACTACTTTCGATGCTGTGACGGCGTTTCAGCGCGAAAGTAGTAAGAACAACACATTAGTGAAAAAAAAGTTTTATTATTTACGAAAAATATTGAAATACGGAGGGATGCATGTTTTAAAGCCACATACATTTACTGTAAATATGCAAATTAAACAACGGTCTTCACAGATAATGAGCTTGGGCTCCCTGTTGTCCGATTAGCTTTTATCGGTACAAAATGTAATGTTATTTTCACAGGTTGAGATCTGACAAAATGTATTCAAGTGAGATTCAGTTCAAGTCAAACCAGAGGTTCCCAGTCCTTTTCTTCGCGATATCAAATATATAGCATCGACTTGCTCAGTGACGTCATTCCATTCCAGCCAAACCAGGCCAGTGGTTCCCTGTCCTTCATCGAAGTGATATTCATTCCCTGCCACACCAGATGTTCCCTGTCATTCATTCTCTTTCGCGCTGTCAAATGGCATCGAAGTGATATTTAGTCCCAGCCAAATCATATGTTGCCTGTCCTTCTTGTTCGCGCTGTTCAAGGGCATCGAAGTGAGATTCATTCCCTGCCACACCAGCGGTTCGTGCTCTCTCTTTCCCCATGTTCTGTGAGTAGGGAATCTATGGCAAAACCATGGCACTGCCTCGACCACAACCGAAGCTTTTCTGCTCTGTTCGTGTATTGGTATACCTGTGTCAAATGAAAGGCGGGAAACTGGATTCATATCCCTCTATCCAGACTGGTAAACGTTAACGTGCATGAAACACTACACGACAGTTACGCGAACCAGTATATTACTATAGTACTCTGTTTTAATAAATGACTGAATGAATGGATGGATGGATTTGTGAATACGTGTTTGATCGCATTGCCTGACAGCACGAGTTGTCCCTTACAGAGAATCGTCCAAATATTTACATCAATTTACAGATATTTCGCTTCTGCAGAATGCTGTGAACTGTCTGTTAATGTCTGTGTTGTTGTTTGTGTCTCTTGGATCTTGTGTCATGGTCATGTGACTTACAAATACTCATCTATCTAACTTGACAACTTATTTAATTGGCAGCCACTCTCAATCGATTTAGTTAAGCAGCTGTTCAGGTCCATGGATCTTATTATCAGCCTACAAATGAATGTGTGATGCCAAAAACAGTGCCTAAATTCCTTAGTGAAATAAAGCTCGAAAAAGCCTTTGAATCTCATTATCTTTAGATCTTGAAATGGTTGCTCTTCATGTGCTATCATCCAGGGAATACTGTATTCGATCAATATGCCTCGCTTGTTTTGAATTTCTATTGGATTTCCTTAGTCCGGTAAAGATTATTTCTTCTAATTCAGCATTTAATGCTCACATATACTGTAAAGATCTGTTAAAGTTCGATATACTTTCGTACGTGCTAATAACCGGCTTTGGATACTTATTTCTGTTTTTAATAAACGTGACATTAAATTGAAAGTGTGCTTGTAAGAAGACACAATAAGCTATTACGAATATTATTAGAAACATATTCAATACTTCAAATTCAATATCTGCTATTACATCAAAGAGTCTCCGAACTGTAAGCAATTGTTACTGTGAAACTCAATTAGAGTGCAAACCGTATGTCCCCGTGAAACAGTACTAACTAATTAGTACTAAATAGCACTGATGAAACAATAGAAAACAATATGGAGATAACACTATTTAGTACTATTTAACAATTAGACAACGAGTACGAGTTGGCTATGAGCAGATAGTCAACGAGGCTCCTGCCGAGTTGACTATCTTAGCTCATAGACAACGAGGGCGAGTTGTCTAATTGTTTTAGTATAAACAAACTAGCATACTTACTTTTATACCAATATTTCTTGTTTAATTTGCATAGGTAAAAAGAATAAGAATTTTATGCTGGTCATAAGTACACATTTTACCATCAACAAATTGAAAACTAAACCAGAAAAGTTGGTTCTTTTGTTGAAAAACTTTCATAAATCAAATAACAAATGAACAAACCACGAGTCAAGAGTGGTGTAGCCTTCGTTTATTACCTTTATCACTATCAGTACTCCATTTGGCTTTGGCTTTGCTCAGTTTTAAAAGTTGAAAAAAATCGGCCTGAAAAATCTTCAACTTTAACGATCGTTTCTCGCTCAGTTTCTGCAGTGTCAGCCAAAGAAAACTTGCTGGAATTGTCAATGAGATGTCTATATTTATGTGCTTTTTCCATTTCTTGTTCTTGAGATTTGTTTCTCGGTCTATTTTAGCTCTTTTTAGCGAGAAAACAACTATCGGGTTTGTCCGCCATCTTGCTTCATCTTTCACGGCCAATGGTTACCATGGTGATTCGCTACTATGGGACTATCACTATTAGACCCCTAGTAGCGTAGCCAATCAGATTGCAGGATATGTGATAGACCACTAGTTTGTTTATACTAATTAGTAATAGTACTATTTCACGGACATATGGTTTACACTCTAATATTTTAGAATCTCAACTCTTTTATTAAAGACTCGTCTGAAGAGTTCGTCACCCAAAGTACTCTCCAAGAACCGTCTTTAGTTCAAGGTTTGGCCGCGCTAAAATACATCAATCTGCTGTGAAGATGCAAATAGGAAGACTGGCACATCAAAGAGTCTCCGAACTGTAACCAATTGTTGCTGTGAAACTCAATTACATTTTAGAATCTCTTTATATAAACATTCAATCGAATGAAGGATTCGTCGAGAGAAACTGAGTACTCTTCAAGTACTGCTCTCTAAGCTGACAAGTTCTCATTGTGTGCGTTCTTTTATCTCAAGATTTGGCGCTGAAAACCCTGAATTTGCTGGAAGATATATTCGGTAATCATTCATCGCTGCAGATCGCCAAGCGATTCAAGTTGGTCAGCTCAGTAGAGAGTGCAGCTGCAATTGCTTGTTAGAAGCGAAAGATACGCTTAGTAATTTACGTTGAAGTCGACACAGCTAAACTGTCTTACAAACATGAACAATTCTACATCAGAAGGACTGAATACGACCAGATACTTTGATTTTGACTTGATGGCAACGAATGTTCACTTGAGAAATCACATGATTTCCATGATCGTTATCAATGCTGTGAGCTCCCTTCTGGCTTCTATTTTCAACTTCTTGATCATCTTGGCTTTTGTGAAGACGACGTCTCTGCGAACGCCTTCGTACATTCTCATTCTCAGTTTAGCCATCTCTGACTTGTGCGTTGGTTTTGTGGTGCAGCCAATGTTCTGTTTTTATCTGGTCGCCTGGGTGACGAACAGTCGTTCTTTCGAAATTGCACTTGACATACTTCTAAGATCGTTTGTGACCATAGGAGTTGCGTCGCTACTCACAATTACTTCCATCACTATCGATCGTTTTCTTGCTGTTCACCTACGTTTAAGATACCAAGCACTTGTCACGACCAAGCGATCTTGTATAGTTATGGCAATGATTTGGGTTGTTAGTATCTTGAGCACTGTCGTTCTTCAAATGGAAAAAGTTGTTTCATACATAATCACTTTTGGTGTCATAATACCCTTTCTTGTTCTACTGAATATAGTTTTAATGGTGATCATTTCTCGAGCCATAAAGAAACACTCAGCACAGATCCAAGCTCAACAGCAACCAGCACAGCCGACCATGAACATGCAGAGATACAAGAAATCTGTCAAGACAATGTATTATATCATGGGTACATTTGTAGTGTGTTACTGCCCTTATTTGGGTTATAGATTCATACAATTGTTAAATATACAAGAAGGTATAGAGTTCATTATTGTAAACCTTTTGGCTGTTACACTTTTCATGATGAACAGTGCATTAAATCCAGTTATTTATTGTTGGAGAATACAAGAAATACGTAACGCTGTCCGTCAGTTATTACGTAGACAATGACCACAACAGTGTACACAGTTATTACCAATACAAGAAATACGTAACGCTGTCCTTCAGTTATTACGTAGACAATGGTCACAACAGTGTACACAGAAATACAAGAAATACGTAACGGTGTCCTTCAGTTATTGCGTTGACAATGACCACAAAAGTGTACACAGTTATTGCCAATACAAGAAATACGTAACGCTGTCCTTCAGTTAAAACGTAGACAATGATCACCAAAGTGTACACAGTTATTACCAATACAAGAAATACGTAACGCTGTCCTTCAGTTATTACGTAGACAATGACCACAAAAGTGTACACAGTTATTACCAATACAAGAAATACGTAACGCTGTCCTTCAGTTATAACGGAGACAATGACCACAACAGTGTACACAGTTATTACCAATACAAGAAATACGTAACGCTGTCCTTCAGTTATTACGTAGACAATGGTCACAACAGTGTACACAGAAATACAAGAAATACGTAACGGTGTCCTTCAGTTATTGCGTTGACAATGACCACAAAAGTGTACACAGTTATTACCAATACAAGAAATACGTAACGCTGTCCTTCAGTTATTACGTAGACAATGACCACAAAAGTGTACACAGTTATTACCAATACCAATACTAAATTGTTTTTTTAGAAGAAATAACGCTATGTAAATAAAGATTATTATTATTATTATTATTACAATAAATACGTAACTCTGTCCTTCAGTTATTACGTAGACAATGATCACAAAAGTGTACACAGTTATTACCAATACAAGAAATACGTAACGCTGTCCTTCAGTTAAAACGTAGACAATGACCACCAAAGTGTACACAGTTATTAGCAATACAAGAAATACGTAACGCTGTCCTTCAGTTATTACGTAGACAATGACCACAAAAGTGTACACAGTTATTACCAATACAAGAAATACGTAACGCTGTCCTTCAGTTAAAACGTAGACAATGACCACAAAAGTGTACACAGTTATTACCAATACAAGAAATACGTAACGCTGTCCTTCAGTTAATACGTAGACAATTACCACAAAAGTGTACACAGTTTATGCGAAAACTATCCTCTAAAAAGCGAGAAGCTGTTGTGAGAGTGGAGAAGGTGAAGGGGGAAAGGGGAGAGTTTGTCCTCAAGCGCTGTGTCCCTCTCTTCTCTCGGTGAGTCGAGAAACAAAATTAATCGAAGAAGAATACAGGAGGACCCGACGCCCTTCTTGGTTTCATCATAAAAACTTTACCGAACATACAGTATTTTAAACCTGTGTAAACCATGCCTTGGTGCACGTGATGTATATAGATTAATTCATAGAAAGTGCGACGTACGGGCTTATCTTATATACACCTATTTCAAAAAACGTTGGCATCTGAAATCTGAATCCGTGACCTAAAAACACTCGTAGCCACACCATTCGCCAATGCAGGTCTTCGCCTAAAGGTTGTGGCATATTCCAGTAATTACAAGATAGATCACAACTCATAGGTCCTCATACCCACAATAATAATAGAGTTATTGTGCATTACAATCCCTCTCGGTCTCAGATGCCAACGTTTTTTGAAATAGGTGTATATGTTACATGTCAAATTTAATTTCAGGTCATTTTTAATTCAACCTAGGTTGAATTTGTTTAACCTAGGTTGATTTTTGAATATCTAGGTTATTAGTATTAGGGAAGATTATATAGTAATCAAGTACCTTGGGGTTAGGCTTAGGGTTAGGTTTAGGGTTAGTAATTTGGGGAAGGCTATAGTAATCATTAGTACCTTGGGGTTAGGCTTAGGGTTAGTAAGTGCCTTGGGGTTAGGTTTAGGATTAGTATTGGGGAAGGCTTTAGTAATCAAGTACCTTGGGGTTAGGTTTAGGGTTAGTAATTTGGGGAAGGCTATAGTAATCAAGTACCTTGGGGTTAGGGTTAAGGTTAGTATTAGGGAATACTTTGACGATTAGAAATACAAGACAATAAAGAGACTACAAACCACGTCATATTGTACTTTGTTTTCTTTATTCATTCATATGCTTTTTTTACATGCACGTGAAAATGATATTTCCTTGGAGTAATCAAATGTAATATTTGTTGCTGTGCATTTATTTAAACGATTGGTTGAAATGTAAGTTTTCAGTTTCCCATAGGGGGTAACAACTTTGACATAGTTGTTTTCCACAGAGAGAATCTTGCCCATCAACATGTTCGGATGGAGAGGTGAAGTCTTGTCCACCTTGTCGATTTTAATGCCCACCATATCATCAGCTTTAAAGGATGGCAGAAATGCTTTGGTTCCAATACATGTACACCTGATGGAGATACTAGGCCCCGGTACTAGGCGTTGCAAACATTCTCCCCTTGTCCTCCCCCCTTCACTGATCACCAACCCTCTCCCCTATTTATATTTGGTCTCATGTGACCGGATATTGCACAACTTTGCGATTTTCTTTGACGCCCAAAAAAACGAAGAGATGCTTTGGTTTTCTTCATGTTTTCATTGTACTTTGCTTGATTCTCATTAATGCTCACTTTCATATTTTTCCTTTGTTCTGAGTGTTCTTCAACTTGAAGGTTCCTCTTTCTAGACTTTGCAGAATTCAAACAGATGTATCCTCATTGTTGGATGCAGTTACAGTGAGGACACACTAACCGGGACCACTTGAGCAAAACTGACCAATCAGATTACAGCTGAAAATAATCACATTCCAACAAAAGTCATCTGCGTCAATCATCATTATGACTATAACGCTGATTGGCCCAGACAACTTTTGTTGTAATGTGATTATTTTCAGGTGTAATCTGATTGGTCAGTTTTGCTCAAGTGGTCCTGGTTAGTGTGTCCTCACTGTAAATTGGAAACTTTAAAAAAAGCTTTACTTCTTTCCAGGGTTTTATTCCAAAGACTGCCTCATAAGGACTTTGTTGTGTTGCAGCATGAACAGCTATATTTTGCTTGTAGGCTGCTTCATTTAATACAGAGCACCAGTTGTTCAATTCATCTTTACTCTCTCTAAGGATGTTACTAATATTTTCTTTCACTGTAAAGTTCGCTCTTTCCACAAGCCCCTGAGTAGAGGGGATCCTTGGTGCTCCATGCACTTGTTGGATAAAATGTTTTTGGCAAAAATCTTTCATTTTATGGCTTGTGAACTCTTTACGATTGTCAGAATGCAAAATACTTGGAAATCCAAATATGAAGAATTGTTTCTTGAGAGTTTGCAAAACTTCTTCAGATTTTTTGGACTCGAGAGGAAAGAGCCAAGTAAATTTACTATAGTGATCCACAATATGGAACACCCATAAATGGCTTGGATTACAAGAACTACAAGGTAAATTCCTAAAATCAATCAAATCTATCTCCACGTGCTTTAGCAATCCATCAGCCATGATCGGTTTAATAACACTTTTCTTAACATAGCTTGTTACACTACGTTGTGTTTGATGAAATCTACACATTGACACAAATAATTCGACGACTTCTTGGGAAATTTCAGAATAGAGCTCACGTACATAACGTTCTGTTTTATCTCTTCCCCTATATATGGGCAATTGATGAGTGAGCTTCGGTCAGTGTCTTAAATAGTTCACGCCTAGGAATAACGTACTTTCCACTTTTAGCTTGAATTCGTCACCTTGATAGTTGCGATATCCTTCTTTGAAATGGACTCCAACTGTGTTTCTTCTTTTCCAAGCCATTCTTTGGCTTGATCATAAAAGTCATTACTAATAAATAATGTGATTTTACTTGTTTTTCCTTTACTTGAAGCTTTAAGCGAAGCAAGTTTTTCATAAAATGTTACTCCATCCACACAAGTGTTCATCGCTTCGTCGCGAAGTCAAGCTTTTACGATAATGCGCATAATTATAATTTGACCGAGTGAGATTGGAACTGAATCTATGAATTCTAATGTAAAATGTAAATGTGATGCTAGTCCGACATCGAAATCCTCGATGGCATAGTTGGTTAATGCGCTGGTTTATAATCTGATGGGTTCAAACTAAAGGCAAGGTAAGTAAAAATAGAAAAAAATAAATGTTAATATGGTAAATAGACAGACAGACAGAATTAATGTAGGCAGACAATAAATGAAAGGAGGGGTAGATGGTAGATAGGGAGAGAATGAAGAAGAGGGGTGCCAAGAAGTCGTCTATTTCTTTTGAGAACCCCCCCTAAAAATCCAAGCCCCTGTTTTTATTAATGAGTCCCCAAAAATAAAACCCTTTTAAGAATCTTAAATATTCAAAATATGACCTAGGTTGAAAAAAATCAACCTAGGTTAAAAATATTCAAAAAGACTGGATCTACTCCTCTCTTACCCTTCTCTTTGTTCAAAGGAATTATAATGGAGAGAGTAGAGTTGCCTACATGAATGATTATATGAATGGATGGATGGATGGATGGATGGATAGGCTTAGCTGCAAGTTGCTCGGTAACATTTCGGCAACTTTTTGTATTTTTAGTACGTATTCCTTTCTGTTAAAAGAGCAACTTGATGTTCTATTTCGCTTTGATCAAGCTAATGATCACGTGAACAATCACGTGTTTGATCACGTGTTTGATCATGTGACCTGGCTTGCTCATCAATCCAACTGTACTGTATACAACAAGTGTATTATTATTATTATTATTATTATTATTATTATTATTATTATTATTATTATTATTATTATTATTATTATTATTATTATTATTAATATTAATATTATTATTATTATTATTATACTGTATAATTAATTTTACAAAGCGAGTACTCTCTATATTGCTTCAGTTCTAAAACAGATGTTCAAATCTAAGAACCTTATTATATGCCTTCAAATGACATGCAAACACTGACCTTTTTGTGACGCCAACCGCAGAGTAAATTGCTTAGTGAAATGAAGCTGGAAAAAGCTATGAATCTTATAACTCTTGAAATGACAGCCATGGACCGCTCTTCATGTGCTATCATCCAGGGAATACTGTATTGGATCAATATACCTCGCTTGTTTTGAATTTCTATTGTATTTAGTAATTCAGCATTTTTCTGAAAAGCCAGCTGCACAAACTGTAAAGCCGGCTCTCTTATTGTTCAATATACTTTCGTACCTGCTAATAACATTTGAATAATTATTTCTGTTTTCATGATAAACGTGACATTAAATTGAAAGTGTGCTTGTAAGAAGACACATTAACCTATTACGAATATTATTAGAAACAAACACAATACTTCAAATTCAATATCTGCTATTACATCATAGAGTCTCCGAACTGTAACCAATTGTTACTGTAAAACTCAATAAATATTTAGTTCTTATTAACCGAGCGGGAGGTCTGTACAGGAAAATCTTGACCGAGGTCGTGAAAGTACAGACCGAGCGCAGCGAGGTCTGTACCACGACCGAGGTCAAGATTTTCCTGTACAGACCGACCAAGCTCGGTTAATAAGATATTTATTATATGGCCATTTCAACAACAACACCAAAGTAATTTTGAGTTTTTCGCTGAACGTTTTATTGACCCTGAAGTGTGCGTAAATAAGCCTACTTGACTCAGCGAATCCAGTAAATTAAACATCAAAACTTGAATGAAGTAAAGCGTGTTTTTATAAATATTTTTCAAATCAGATGCCGTTATGCACACAAACAAATATTCACAATCCATTTTTAAGTCATTTTAGGTAAAGAAAAACGTAAGAAAAGACAACAAACACGCTTACTTTCACCAATATCTTGTCACACATGTTGTCACTCATGCAGTTTCAGCGAATTTGTTTTTGTTTAGCCTTGTGAAAACTCTTCAAACGCCACGACGATAAGTACAAGATACCATTAAACCACATCCAAGAATAAATTGAAGTCACTTTTTGACGAAATAGTTCGAAGAGACGAAAATTGACGAAAATATGTCTTTGAAAATCTTCGGCAGCTTTGCATCCACACGCTACAACAGCCTTTTTGCCGAGCGAAAAACCAGCAGTTTCACGACTTTATCCTTAGATTTTCCATCGGATTTAGTACTTTAATGCACTGTCAAATCGATTACATCTATTCTCTTAATTGTTCAAGGCAGAACACCAAGAAGAAACTACAAACAGCGACCTTCTTCATGCAGGGTTCTTGTAGCTTCTTGTTGATCGAGTTCCATGTTGTTCATTCAATCCTACAGACCACGACACAAAGCGACATTTTGGACTCTGTTCGAACTTAAACAACTTCTTTCCATTTAAAATAAGTTCCTGTGATGCTTTTTTGATGATTTCAGTCAAAATTAATATCAGCTGTCGGACCGGTTTTCAAGCCGGTCTTCCTCGGAGAATCTAGACCGGAAAAACGGTCTTAATATCCGATTTCATCCAATCAGATTGCTCGATTTGCTAGCGTCCAGGCTCCAAGAAACTTGGCCATATAATAATTTAGAATCTCAACTCTTTTATTAAAGATTCGCCTGAAGAGTCCGTCAGAAGTCCCAGAGTACTCTTCAAGTAGCGTCTTTAGTTCAACTGAGGTTTGGCGCTAAAATACATCAATCTGCTGTGAATATAATTAAGATAGAAATAGCAAGACTGGCACATCAAAGGGTCCCCGAACTGTAACCAATTGTTACTGTAAATGTCAATTACTACAATGTGCTAAAGTCTTATATTAACGACTTGACTGAAGAGTCCGTCACAAGTCGATCCTCCCAAAGTACTCTTCAAGTAGCCGGGTTCTCATTCTGTGTGATCTTTTAAAGTATTTTAAGGTTTGGCGCTAAAATACATCAATCTGCTGTGAAGATACAAATTTGTAACCATCGCTGCAGATCCTCAAGAGATTCAAATTGTTCAGCTCAGTAAACAGGACGTGTTGCAGCAACAACATGAACAATAATTATACAACAGAAGGACTGAACACGACCGTTGGGATCGACTGGTCATGGAGGATAACAGATATTCACTTGAGAAATGTCATGTATTCCATGATCGCTATCAATGCTATAAGCTCCTTTGTGGCTTTGGTGTTCAACTTCCTGGTCATCTTGGCTTTTGTGAAGACGACTTCTCTGCGAACGGCTTCGTACATTCTCATTCTTAGTTTAGCCATCTCTGACTTGAGCGTTGGTGTTGTGATGCAGCCGGCGTATTGTTGTGAGCTGCTCGCAAGGCTGACGAATCGGCGTTCTTGGCTCGAAATCATTGGTAATGTATTTTCGACCACACTTTTGCCTTTGGTGTCCGCTTCGCTACTCACAATTACTTCCATCACTATCGATCGTTTTCTTGCTGTTCACCTACGTTTAAGATACCAAACACTTGTCACGACCAAGCGATCTTGCATAGTTGTGGTAATGATTTGGGTTGTTAGTATCTTGAGTATTGTCGATCTTTCTGGGAAAAACACCGTACTATTTTTCATATTATTCTCTCTACTTCTACTTAACATAGTTTTAATGGTGTTAATTTCTCGAGCCATAAAGAAACACTCAGCACAAATCCAAGCTCAACAGCAACCAGCACAGCCGACCATGGACATGCAGAGATACAAGAAATCTGTCAAGACAATGTATTATATCATGGGTACACTTGTGGTGTGTTATTTTCCTGGTGGTTGTGCTATAATATTAACATTAATAGTACCCGTAATTATTCCCCCGGAAGTAATGGGATTGGCAGTTACACTTGTATTGATGAACAGTGCATTAAATCCAGTTGTTTATTGTTGGAGAATACAAGAAATACGTAACGCTGTCATTCAGTTATTACGTAGACACTGATGACCACAAAAGTGTACACAGTTATTATCAATACAAGAAATGCTTAACGCTGTCCTTCAGTTATTACCGAGACAATGACAACAAAAAAGTGTAAACAGTTTATGCTAATACTGTCCTCTAAAACGCGAGAAGCTCATGCATGTAGTAGAATAGTTTTTGTATTTTTATTATATATTACTCATATATCTATTTATATTTTTAGTATTTTTCATTATTATACATTATTATTATTGTTATTTATAACTATTGATTAGGGCTCCTATTGATAACAGTGTATTATATACACTGAAGGGACAACCCTGTTTAAATAAAAGTTTATTCATTCATTCATGTGTTGTGAGAGTGGAGAAGGTGAAAGGGGAAAGTCCGTCAAAAGTCCCAAAGTACTCTCCAAGTAGCGTCTTTATTTCAAGGTTTGACGCTAAAATACAAAAATATATATTAATATTATTATTATCAATCTGCTTTGAAGATACTTGTAACCATTGCTGCAGATCCTCAAGAAATTCAAATTGTTCAGCTCAGTAAACAGGACGAGTTGCAGCAAGAACATGAACAATAATTCTACAACAGAAGGACTGAACACGACCGTTGGGATCGACTGGACGATAACAGATATTCACATAAATTTCATGCATTCTATGATTGTTTTCAATGCTGTAAACGTGATCGTGATCACGTGATCGATCATGTGACTTGGCATGCTCATCAATCCAACTGTATAATTAATTTTACAAAGCGATTACTCTCTACATTGCTGCAGTTCTAAAACAGGTGTTCAACTTTAAGAACCTTATTATCTGCCTTCAAATAACATGCAAACACTGACCTTTTTGTGACGCCAACCGCAGAGTAAATTGCTTAGTGAAATGAAGCTGGAAAAAGCCTTTGAATCTCATTATCGTTAGCTCTTGAAATGACAACCACAGACGTCTGCTGTTCATGTGCTATCATTCAGGGAAACTGTACTGGATCAATATACCTCGCTTGTCTTGATTTTCGCTTGGATTTCCTTTGATGCTCTCAGCTCTCTATACTTTTTGTACGTGCTAACAACCTTTGAATACTTAATTCTATTTTTAATAAACGTGACATTAAATTGAAAGTGTGCTTATAAAAAGACACAATAAGCTATTACGAATATTATTAGAAACAAATTCAATATCTGCTATTACATCAAAGAGTCTCCGAACTGTAACCAATTGTTACTGTGAAACTCAATTAATATTTTAGAATCTCAACTCTTTTATTGAAGACTCCTCTGAAGAGTCCGTCACAAGTCGATCCTCTCAAAGTACTCTCCAAGTAGCTTGGTTCTCATTCTGTGTGATCTTTTAAAGTATTTCAAGGTTTGGCGCTAAAATACATCAATCTGCTGTGAAGATACAAATTTGTAGCAATCGCTGCAGATCCTCAAGAGATTCAAATTTAGTGTTCAGCTCAGTAAACAGGATGTATTGCAGCAAGAACATGGACAATAATTATACAACAGAAGGACTGAACACGACCGTTGGGATCGACTGGAGGATAACAGATATTCACTTGAGAAATTTCATGTATTCCATAATCGTTATCAATGCTGTAAGCTCCCTTCTGGCTTCTGTTTTCAACTTCTTAATCATCTTGGCTTTTGTGAAGACGACTTCTCTGCGAACGCCTTCGTACATTCTCATTCTTAGTTTAGCCATCTCTGACTTGAGCGTTGGTGTTGTGGTGCAGCCAACGTATTGTTGTAACTTGCTTGCAAGGCTGACGAATCGGCGTTCTTGGCTCGTAATTACTAGAAATATACTTAGGACCACACTTTTCCCTTTGGCGTCTGCATCGCTACTCACAATTACTTCCATCACTATCGATCGTTTTCTTGCTGTTCACCTACTTTTAAGATACCAAACACTTGTCAATGTCACGACCAAGCGATCTTGTATAGTTGTGGTAATGATTTGGATTGTTAGTATGTTGAGCATTGTCATGATTGTTAAAACGGAAGCAACAGTTGTTTTGGAGGCAATCCTTATTGTCTTCGTACTACCCTTTCTTGTCCTACTGAATATAGTTTTAATGGTGCTAATTTCTCGAGCCATAAAGAAACACTCAGAACAGATCCAAGCCCAACTGCAACCAGAACAGCCGACCATGAACATGCAGGGATACAAGAAATCTGTCAAGACAATGTATTATATCATTGGAACATTTTTCCTTTGTTATTGTTATTGTCCTTTTGGTTGTGTTGCTATAATACGAGATATTCCCCCAGAAGTAGTGGAATTGGCAGTTACACTTGTCATAATGAACAGTGCATTAAATCCGGTTATTTATTGTTGGAGAATACAAGAAATACGTAACGCTGTTCTTCAGTCATTACGTAGACAATGATCACAAAAGTGTACACAGTTATTACCAATACAAGAAATACGTAACGCTGTCCTTCAGTTATTACGTACACATGATCACAAAAGTGTACACAGTTATTACCAATACAAGAAATACGTAACGCAGTCCTTCAGTTATTACGTAGACAATGATCACAAGAGTGTGCACAGTTATTACCAATACAAGAAATACGTACCGCTGTTTTTCAGTTATGATGAATGAATGATTTTCTGACTGCCTGAATAAAGAATTTGTTTTTACAATAAGAAATTAATGTATTATTAGTTTTTAATAGATAAGTATCGGATGAAATTCCTATTGTTAACTTCTTCGAAAAACTAATATCTGTGAAGAGAACAAGTTATTTTAAATGTGAAGATATGCTTACCAAATAAAAAATTTCAAAACAAAAACTAAGATAATGATATATTGCGTTCACTGGTGAGATATTTTCAGCTCTCGAAGAAAAAAATCGTATTTTCGCGCGCCCATGTAATATCCTTGTAATACCTCGGTAACTTTTTAACCGTAATATCTCGGTTACTTTTCGGCAACTTTATGTATATTTATAGTACCTAGCTTTCTGTTAAAATAGCAACGTTATGTTAATGTTTTCTTTCGCTTTGATCACGTGAACAATCAGTGTTTGATCATGTGTTTTCTTTTGTCAAGCACGTTTACCATGGCACTCTGGCTCGGGAGAATGAGCAACCACTCCTCGTGTAATTGACGTTAAATAAATGATCCTGATCCTGATCCTGATCCTGATCCTGATCCTGATCCTGATCCTGATCCTGATCCTGATCCTGATCCTGATCCTGATCCTGATCCTGATCCTGATCCTGATCCTGATCCTGATCCTGATCCTGATCCTGATCCTGATCCTGATCCTGATCCTGATCCTGATCCTGATCCTGATCCTGATCCTGATCCTGATCCTGATCCTGATCCTGATCCTGATCCTGATCCTGATCCTGATCCTGATCCTGATCCTGATCCTGATCCTGATCCTGATCCTGATCCTGATCCTGATCCTGATCCTGATCCTGATCCTGATCCTCGTCCTCGTCCTCGTCCTCGTCCTCGTCCTCGTCCTCGTCCTCTTCCTCGTCCTCTTCCTCTTCCTCGTCCTCGTCCTCTTCCTTTACCTCGTCCTCGTCCTCCTCCTCGTCCTCGTCCTCGTCCTCCTCCTCCTCCTCCTCCTCCTCCTCCTCCTCCTCCTCCTCCTCCTCCTCCTCCTCCTCCTCCTCCTCCTCCTCCTCCTCCTCCTCCTCCTCCTCCTCCTCCTCCTCCTCCTCCTCCTCCTCCTCCTCCTCCTCATCCTCCTCCTCATCCTCATCCTCATCCTCATCCTTATCCTTATCCTTATCCTTATCCTTATCCTTTGGTCACGAGAATGATCATAGTCAGAAGATCAAGTCAAAGTCAGCGGCTTCTCATTCTTTGCCGATCTTTATGTATTTCAAATTTTAACGCTAGAAATGCTCAATATCTTGAAATATGTATTTGCCAACCTTCGCTTCGGATCCTGCAGCCACTCAAGTCAGACCGGTCAGCTCGATTTATTTATTTATTTATTGATCTAATTTCAGTATTTATAAAATCTTTAAACAAACTGCAGCTGCATTTCAATTTGAAAAGCGAAAAACGAATTGGAGCTGGATGGTTGAAAGTTGTGAATTAAGCGAATGACGCACAAACACCTGTCTTCTATCGTTAGTTTTGAAATGACAACCATAAACAGCTCTTCGTGTACTACCATCCAGATTTCGTTTGACAAGTCCGACGTCAGCTCTGACATCAGCAAATACAGCTGCAATTGCTGTGAAAAGCGAACGGAACGTTGAAGTCGACACAGCTAAACTGTCTTACAAACATGAACAATTCAGAAGGACTGAATACGACCAGAAAACTTGACTTGATGGCAACGAAAGTTCACTTGAGAAGTTACATGTATTCTATGATCGTTATCAATGCTGTGAGCTCACTACTGGCTTCTGTTTTCAACTTCGTGATCATCTTGGCTTTTGTGAAGAAGAAGTCTCTAAGAACGCCTTCGTACATTCTCGTTCTTAGCTTAGCCATCGCTGACTTGGGCGTTGGTGTTGTGGTGCAGCCAGCGTATTGCTTTCATCTGTTCGCCTGGTGGACGCATGACATTGGTTTGTTAAACATCATTAGTAAGATAAGTTCTACTGTACTTTTGCCGTTGGTATCTGCGTCGCTACTCACAATTACTTCCATCACTATCGATCGTTTTCTTGCTGTTCACCTACGTTTAAGATACCAAACACTTGTCACGACCAAGCGATCTTGTTAGTATATTGAGTATTGTCGATATTTCTTGGAACACGATCGTTCTATATTTCCTATTACTCTCTCTACTTCTACTCAACATAGTTTTAATGGTGCTAATTTCTCGAGCCATAAAGAAACACTCAGCACAGATCCAGGCTCAACAGCAACCAGCACAGCCGACCATGGACATGCAGAGATACAAGAAATCTGTCAAGACAATGTATTATATCATTGGTGCATTTGTAGTGTGTTATTTTCCTGCTGGTGGTTGTGGTACATTAACATTAATAGTACCCGTAGATATTCCCCCGGAAGTAGCGCAATTAGCAGTTACACTTTTCATGATGAACAGTGTAGTAAATCCAGTTGTTTATTGTTGGAGAATACAAGAAATACGTAACGCTGTCCTACAGTTATTAAGCAGACAATGATAACAAACGTGTAAATAGTTTATGCTAAAACTGTCCTCTAAAAAGCGAGAAGCTGTTGTGAGAGTGAAATTGACAGTTACACTTGTAATGATGAACAGTGCATTAAATCCAATTGTTTATTGTTGGAGAATACAAGAAATTCGTAACGCTGTCATTCAGTTATTTTAATAATACGGAGACAATGATAACAAAACTGTACACAGTTTGTGCGAAAACTATCCTCTAAAAAGCGAGAAGCGGTTGTGGAGAAGGTGAAGGGGGAAAGGGGAGAGTTTGTCCTCAAGGGCTGTGTCCCTCTCTTCTCTCGATGAGTCGACATCGCCAGAAATTTCGAATCAAAGTGGGTGGAGCTTAATGTGATAAATAACTTGCAGTCAACCATAACAAATTGGCTGCCAATCAAAAGTATTGTCTTATAGCGTATCTGATTGGTCGTAAAAGCAATGCGTTATGCTACCACGGTATATATAACTGAAATGATTTGCCTGTAATAACAGGATTCAAAAAATAAATATAAGATATTTCTGATCGATGACGATTTGACTTAAGAAAAATTAACTTGAAGCCAAAAAGCTACTTCATTCTTCGTTCTTGTGTTGTTCCCTTAAGCTAATTTAGCTTAAGCTTGAATTTAGACTTTCGGTAAGGAAAAGTACACGCTTTTTGTAAAGAAGATATAATAAAAGATGTAGTGTAAAGCTTAGAATACCTAGCTTTTTCGCGCGAAAATTTCAAAACATAGGAGCGCGCGGAGGATTTCAGCTAGTTTCTAGTCTATTTTCGTGCAAAAAAGGAACGCCTGACTGAAATATATGTAAACATGGCGTCGATCGACGTGGAAGCAAGAAATGGCACAGAAAAAGGCAATTTTTAGAGCTTATCGGCTATAATGGATTCCAATATAAGCATGACACCGAGCCTTGATATTGCACAAACTACATGTCCAAAACCGAGCCGAAATTGTTGTAGGATCTACTGGAAACCAGCTGAAATTCTAAGTTAGTTCTTCGTCTTTCGAACCAGAGGCAAAGTAAGTGTATCAGTGCAAGGACAGGCAAACACCAGGGGCCAGAACTCTTTGTAGTTGAGGCATCCGCCATATGTTTCTCTATAATGGGGTACTTATAATTCAACGATTGAAGAAACGTAAAAACCGAGCCGAGTATTGGAGGTAAGATGTTGTAATTACCGTTAAACTAAAGCTAGAAACTACGTTCGTTAAAATGGAGGCAAAGTAAATGTTCAATTTTATTTTAAAGGGGAATATTGAGATATAAGTATTTTGACTCCATACATTTATTGTAATGTAATCGAGGTCAACTTTTTCTAAGTGTCGCGTTCAACTGCGCATGTCGATTCGAAATTTCTGGCGATGGAAACAAAATAAATCGAAGAAGAATACAGGAGGTCCCGACACCCTTCTTGGTTTCTTCATACAACTTTACAGAACATACAGTATTTTACACCTATGTCAACTATGCTTGGTGCACGTGATGTATATAGATTAATTCATAGAAAGTGCGAGGTACGGGCTTATCTTATATATACCTGTGTCAAATAAAATAGAAAAGATTGGATCTACTCCTCTCTTACCCTTCTCTTTGTTCAAAGGAATTCCAATGGAGAGAGTAGAGTTGTCTACATGAATGATTATATGAATGGATGGATGGTTGGATAGGCTTAGCTACAAGTTGCTCGGTAACATTTCGGCAACTCTTTGTATTTTTAGTACGTATTCCTTTCTGTTAAAAGAGCAACGTAATGTTTTCTTTCGCTTTAATCAAGCTAATGATCACGTGAACAATCACGTGTTTAATCACGTGTTTGATCATGTGATTTGGCATGAATATCAATCCAACTGTATAATTAATTTTACAAAGCGATTACTCTCTACATTGCTGCAGTTCTCAAACAGATGTTCAAATCTAAGAACCTTATTATCTGCCTTCAAATGACATACAAACAATTCCCTTTTTGTGATGCCAATGGCAGAGTAAATTGTTTAGTGAAATGAAGCTGGAAAAAGCCTATGAATCTCATTACCATAAATTTGCCGTCTTGAAATGACAGCCAATGATTGCTTTTCATGTGCTATCCTTCAGGGAATACTTAGGAGTTAGAGACGGATGTGAGTTCTTTACCGGCAAATAGACGCACGCGCTGGCTGTAGAATGAACGAGAATTCAAATACTGCACGAGGCATAGAGAGAGTCTACTTGCCGGTAAAGCACGAACTAGAAGTCTCTAACCCATTTATTATTCAAACTGAATACACTGCAGTTGTAAAATGTTCAAAATATACTGATTTTAATCACAGTAAATAAAGCAAAAATATATTTAACTAGATCTTCCGACGCTTCTGCTGGATATCTCCTCTACAACCACTCCAATTGCAACCATTCTACAAAGAAAACACGAATAAAGCATTTATCTTTTGTTTTTAAGTCATAACAAGGCAAGTTTCATTCATCATTTTAAGCTCTGAGCTTCTTCACTCAACGAACAAGAACAGACTGATAGCCGAGGCCGACGGCAAAAAGTGCTGGTTTTGAATAATAATTAGGTTCGTTTTTTAACCTTTCATCACTGAAACTGCACAACGAGTTTGACGAACAGTCGTTTTAGGCTGCGCACCTGCTATTATTTCGTCTATTTCTTCTTTAGCTAGTTGGTTAAACCTGTCTTTCTCAGGATCAACAGCCGCCATGACACCGCTGCACCGTGCGTAAAACTGTAACAGACGCACGGTCGTGCGTTATCATCAGATGACACATGATCACGTGATCGATTTTAGCCAATCAGAAGCCACAATTTAGTACAGTGTATGAAGTTTGAATAATACTTTAGAATATACCTCGGTTGTTTTGATTTTCTATTGGATTTCCTTTGATGCTCTCAGCTCTCTATACTTTTGTACGTGCTAATAACATTCTGTTTTTAATCAACAAGACATTAAATTGAAAGTGTGCTTATAAAAAGACACAATAAGCTATTACGAATATTATTAGAAACAAATTCAATATCTGCTATTACATCAAAGAGTCTCCGAATTGTAACCAATTGTTACTGTGAAACTCAATAAATATTTTAGAATCTCAACTGTTTTATTAAAGACTCGCCTGAAGAGTCAGTCAGAGGTCCCAAAGTACTCTCCAAGTAGCGTCTTTAGTTCAACTGAGGTTTGGCGCTAAAATACATAAATCTGCTGCGAAGATCCAAATAGCAAGACTGGCACATCAAAGGGTCCCCGAACTGTAACCAATTGTTACTGTAAATGTCAATTACTACAATGTGTTTAAGTCTTATATTAACGACTTGACTGAAGTACTCTTCAAGTAGCCGGGATCTCATTCTGTGTGATCTTTTAAAGTATTTCAAGGTTTGGCGCTAAAATACATCAATCTGCTGTGAAGATACAAATTTGTAACCATCGCTGCAGATCCTCAAGAGATTCAAATTGTTCAGCTCAGTTAACAGGACGAGTTGCAGCAACAACATGAACAATAATTCTACAACAGAAGGACTGAACATGACACTTTTTATCCACTTGACGATAACAGATATTCTCGATAAAAATGTCATGTATTCTATGATCGTTATCAATGCTGTAAGCTCCTTTGTGGCTTTGGTGTTCAACTTCCTGATCATCTTGGCTTTTATGAAGACGACGTCTCTGCGAACGCCTTCGTACATTCTCATTCTTAGTTTAGCCATCTCTGACTTGAGCGTTGGTGTTGTGGTGCAGCCAGCGTATTGTTGTAACTTGGTCGCAAGGCTGACGAATCGGCGTTCTTGGCTCGTAATTAGTAGAAATATACTTAGGACCACACTTTTCCCTTTGGCGTCTGCATCGCTACTCACAATTACTTCCATCACTATCGATCGTTTTCTTGCTGTTCACCTATACGTTTAAGATACCAAACACTTGTCACAACCAAGCGATCTTGTATAGTTGTGGTAATGATTTGGATTGTTAGTATGTTGAGCATTGTCATGATTGTTAAATTAAAACGGAAGCAACAGTTGTTTTGGAGGCAATCCTTATTGTCTTCGTACTATCCTTTCTTGTCCTACTGAATATTATAATAGTTTTAATGGTGCTAATTTCTCGAGCCATAAAGAAGCACTCAACACAGATCCAAGCTCAACAGCAACCAGCACAGCCGACCATGAACATGCAGAGATACAAAAAATCTGTCAAGACAATGTATTATATCATTGGAACATTTTTCCTTTGTTATTGTTATTGTCCTTTTGGTTGTGTTGCTATAATATACGAGATATTCTCCCAGAAGTAGTGGAATTGGCAGTTACACTTGTCATGATGAACAGTGCATTAAATCCAGTTATTTACTGTTGGAGAATACAAGAAATACGTAACGCTGTCCTTCAGTTGTTACGTAGACAATGACCACAAAAGTGTACACAGTTATTACCAATACAAGAAATACGTAACGCTGTCCTTCAGTTATTACGTAGACAATGATCACAAAAGTGTACACAGTTATTACCTATACAAGAAATACGTAACGCTGTCCTTCAGTTATTACGTAGACAATGATCACAAAAGTGTACACAGTTATTACCAATATAAGAAACACGTAACGCTGTCCTTCAGTTATTACGTAGACAATGACCACAAAAGTGTACACAGTTATTACCAATACAAGAAATACGTAACGCTGTCCTTCAGTTATTACGTAGACAATGACCACTAAAGTGTACACAGTTATTACCAATACAAGAAATACGTAACGCTGTCCTTCAGTGTCTTTCAGTTATTACGTAGACAATGATCACAAAAGTGTACACAGTTATTACCAATACAAGAAATACGTAACGCTGTCCTTCAGTTATTACGTAGACAATGACCACAAAAGTGTACACAGTTATTACCAATACAAGAAATATGTAACGCTGTCCTTCAGTTATTACGTAGACAATGACCACAAAAGTGTACACAGTTATTACCAATACAAGAAATACGTAACGCTGTCCTTCAGTTATTACATAGACAATGACCACAAAAGTGTACACAGTTATTACCAATACAAGAAATACGTAACGCTGTCCTTCAGTTATTACGTAGACAATGATCACAAAAGTGTACACAGTTTATGCTAAAACTGTCTTCTAAAAAGCGAGAAGCTCATGCATGTGTTGTGAGAGTGGAGAATTCGAAGGTGAAGGGGGGAAGTCCGTCAAAAATCCCAAAGTACTCTCCAAGTAGCGTCTTTATTTCAAAATTTGACGCTAAAATACATCAAAAAATAGTAATATTATTATTATCAATCTGCTGTGAAGATACTTGTAACCATTGCTGCAGATCCTCAAGAAATTAAAATTGTTCAGCTCAGTAAACAGGACGAGTTGCAGCAAGAACATGAACAATAATTATACAACAGAAGGACTGAACACGACCGTTGGGATCGAGTGGAGGATAACAGATATTCACAGAAATTTCATGCATTCTATGATTGTTTTCAATGCTGTAAACGTGATCGTGATCACGTGATCGATCATGTGACTTGGCATGCTCATCAATCCAACTGTATAATTAATTTTACAAAGCGATTACTCTCTCTATTGCTTCAGTTCTACAACAGGTGTTCAAATCTAAGAACCTTATTATCTGCCTTCAAATGACATGCAAACACTGACCTTTTTGTGATGCCAACCGCAGAGTAAATTGCTCAGTGAAATGAAGCTGGAAAAAGCTATGAATCTCATTATCGTTAGCTCTTGAAATGACAACCACAGACGTCCGCTCTTCATGTGCTATCATTCAAGGAAACTGTATTGGATCAATATATACCTCGCTTGTTTTGTTTTTCGCTTGGATTTCCTTTGATGCTCTCAGCTCTCTATCCTTTTTGTATGTGCTAACAACCTTTGAATACTTAATTATACTTTTAATAAACGTGACATTAAATTGAAAGTGTGCTTATAAAAAGACACAATAAGCAATTACGAATATTATTAGAAACAAATTCAATATCTGCTATTACATCAAAGAGTCTCCGAACTGTAACCAATTGTTACTGTGAAACTCAATTAATATTTTAGAATCTCAACTCTTTTATTAAAGACTCGTCTGAACAGTCCGTCAGAAGTCTCAAAGTACTCTCCAAGTAGTCGGGTTCTCATTCTGTGTGGTCTTTTAAAGTATTTCAAGGTTTGGCGCTAAAATACATCAATCTGCTGTAAAGATACACATTTGTAGCAATCGCTGCAGATCCTCAAGAGATTCAAATTGTTCAGCTCAGTAAACAGGACGTATTGCAGCAAGAACATGAACAATAATTCTACAACAGAAGGACTGAACACGACCGTTGGGATCGACTGGAGGATAACAGATATTCACTTGAGAAATTTCATGTATTCCATAATCGTTATCAATGCTGTAAGCTCCCTTCTGGCTTCTGTTTTCAACTTCTTGATCATCTTGGCTTTTGTGAAGACGACGTCTCTGCGAACGCCTTCGTACATTCTCATTCTTAGTTTAGCCATCTCTGACTTGAGCGTTGGTGTTGTGGTGCAGCCAGCGTATTGTTGTAACTTGGTCGCAAGGCTGACGAATCGGCGTTCTTGGTTCGTAATTACTAGAAATATACTTTCGGCCACACTTTTCCCTTTGGCGTCTGCATCGCTACTCACAATTACTTCCATCACTATCGATCGTTTTCTTGCTGTTCACCTACGTTTAAGATACCAAACACTTGTCACGACCAAGCGATCTTGTATAGTTGTGGTAATGATTTGGATTGTTAGTATGTTGAGCATTGTCATGATTGTTAAAACGGAAGCAAAAGTTGTTTTGGAGGCAATCCTTATTGTCTTCGTACTATCCTTTCTTGTCCTACTGAATATAGTTTTAATGGTGCTAATTTCTCGAGCCATAAAGAAACACTCAACACAGATCCAAGCTCAACAGCAACCAGCACAGCCGACCATCAACATGCAGAGATACAAGAAATCTGTCAAGACAATGTATTATATCATTGGAACATTTTTCCTTTGTTATTGTTATTGTCCTTTTGGTTGTGTTGCTATAATACGAGATATTCCCCAAGAAGTAGTGGAATTGGCAGTTACAC